>PVIU01002116.1:20749-184089 GCA_004026605.1 Ondatra zibethicus | reverse complement strand
CTCCTCTGATATTTCAGCTACAGAGGCAGCATAAACTTGTGTTCACGCTCGAGGCAGCACTTGGCAAAATTCTACATAATATTAAGCAAGTATCCTGAAGTTCAAGAGGGAAAGAATTTTCGAGTAAAATTACTTTTCAGGATATGTATTACTTCTTGTACTGTTGCAGACACAGTTTATCCTTAAGAATAGCAGAAAAAAAAATTAGTGAAATAGTGTCTATTAAGATAATAAATCATGATCTCCATATGTTTCTATTAAGAACTGATGGATGGTAACATTTATAAACTAGCCAGATCCAGCAGTTGTGATTGATTTGTATTAGTAGCTATCTAATTATATTGCAATGGGGTAATTTTTAATTAATTATTTCAGTGTCCAGGAGATATTAAAAATTAGCTTGTTTGAATTTTGAGAACAAAAATAACATAGTCTAATTGTTTAAAATAATATTTCTATTAACTTATTTTAGCATTAATTTGCTGTATTACCCATACCTATTTTTCTTGAAGAGACATAACTGCAGAGAAATGACAGAACTCCAGTGCACTTAACACTAAGGGATTACCCTTGTAGTTACCTTGTCCAGTTTAAAAAAATGGACCAAGGGGATACTATAGCATAATCAAAACTGAATGTTTACACTAAATTCAAAAGTCTAAAATCTCTGTTCCCATATTATATATATATGCATTCCTAGAATTTTTAATAATTAATTATAATTAATAATAAATAACCATTAAAAAGCATGAAATAAAACTTGTATCTATAAATACATTAAAATTTTTGATAGCATTTACTTCTCTAAGTTCAGTAAATGATTTTTACCACAGAATCAGTAAAAGCCTTTGATGTGATCCCCATCAAAAGGTCATTTTGTTTCACATGACTTCAAGTTTCTCCTCCTTGCACAAGCTATTAAGCAGTGAGAAAGTCTAATATAATGGCATAGGCAATGTTGTTCTGTGTTTCCCTTTGCCATTGGACTAGTTGACATCATTAGCAATGTAAAAAGAAGTATGTTTTCAGGTAATAAAGTTTAACATAAACACTAAACCCTTTCGCATTGGTGACCACTTGGCATTAGTATGCAGCAGCAGTGTCTGCTTTGGCCCTCTCTCAAGCTCCTCCCACCTCACATGGGGTTTGTTTTTTCCTGCCTAGATTCTGTGGTTACTTCAGGTTGTAAATTAAAATCTAAAGATTTGGAGCTGGGATCCACACAAGAGAGAACAAAACGTCACAATTTCTTAACTAAAATTTTCTCAGTTGTAAAATAATATTTTTATTATCTGTGTAGATAAAATTAAGGCAAGACCAGATTAGTCTTTTTGAATTTATTGACAAAGCATGTGAAAATAGAGTGAGGCTAAAATGAAATGATTATTATTACTATTTTTAACCTCCTGGTCCTCCCTTCCTCCTCCTCTCCCTGCTGCCCTCTTCCATTGCTTCCTCTTCCTGCTACTGTGACATAACTTTGGCTTTTCTAGCAGAAGAATAATTTCTGAAGGACTTGATAAACATAAGCAATATACTTCTGCAATATCTATAAATTGTGTGTTTTATTTAAGTCTGTATGTATATAGACATTGGTGTGTCATGGAAGACCTCCGGAAGTGCAAAGTCAACTTGCAAGAGCAGATTCTCACCTTTCACCATGTGGCTTTTTTTACCCGCTGAACCACCTCTCTGGGCCTCCAATAGTGTTTTAGAGAATATCAACATCGTATGGGTGTTCACCACTTCAGAGAATATCTATACTCTGTATTACACCAAAATGTACTTTGATTTGGCTCCAAAACTGATTAATTTCCATGGCTCATTGGTTAAGACAAAATAGGAAGCATAACAAGCACGCTATTTCGAGATTGTTCATCTGCATTAACATACCAATTTCCATTATATACACATCATCCTCTTTTTCAAATTCAACCCAAGCTGTACATATGCTGACATCTGAGGTCAGTTTGATCCCTTATACACTTCTGTGTTTAAGCTTTAAGATCGATCATTTTCCATGGTGAGATTCCTGATACTGTCTGCTATTGACTGTGCCTAAACTTTTCTATGCAAACTGGAGTGCTAAAACAGCTACAGCAGCAAGCAATGCTGTGATGGCTAATCCTGATAGGCAGTTTGTCTAAATTTACCAAATAGGTGCTTTAACTAGTGCACCTTTGGGGCCCAGACTTTACTATATTTAGAATTACCTCTGTGGTGTACTTCTGTACTTGTCTGTGAGGGTGTCTCAGTCAATAATGTTGAAGAAGAATGACCTACTATGTACTAGAATGGTACAGTTCTATGGATTGAAGTACTCAGACTAAATAAAAATAGAAAGTCCATAGGGCACTCGCCTTCATCTTCCTCTGTTTCGTGACTGCAGATGCACTGTTACCATATCCTCACACTCTTGATGCTGCAACTGCATCTCTTCTGGGTGTCATGTCTTCCCTATTGCACTGGATCATATGAGCAGGCTTTGAACTAAAATACATAGGTTTTTATATTCTCAGGTATTTTGTCAAACCAGTGAGAAAGCTTACTCACATGCCAACAAGCAGCAGTACATTTTCTGATTAGTACCTAAACAACTCCAAATAGGTTATGTGTCCTGTTGTGTCTGCAAGAAGAGACACTGAAAAAACATTTTTTTTTAATCACCACCATCTGAAGAACAGCTGCAGCAGGCCAGGACTTTGTAGCTAGGACAAGTGTGCCCAGCCAAAGCAGACACGAGTCAAAGTTCATGTTCATACTTTGCCCTCTATTATCTGACACTGAGTCAGTCATACAAAACAGCCATCTGTTCAGGCTGCACATCCTTTTCTTATTCATCTCACCAGTCACAATATTTTTCCAATCAAATCCAGTAAGCCAAAGAAGAACCTGAATTTTTGCTCCTTCAATATGGAATAAAAAAAAAACAACCATAATCAGAACATAAGTATTGTGGTGCTTAATTATATGACTGTAAGTAAGTAGGCTAATTATCTGGGATATAGTTCCCTGAAAGAAAAGTTGAAGTGGATGGGATAAAGAGCCTCAAATGCTCTTTCATCTCAGAAATCTCAAAATCATGTGTGCAGCGATAAAAGGGGACAGAATAAGAGGAGAAAACCCTTATGGGTGTTGACAAAGAGGAAATCTAGGGTGAAGTCTATGTTCAGATAACAAACTGCATTATTTTAGAAATACTTCCTAGGCTTCACATAACTCATCTATAACATGATAATAATTCTTAGTTCTTCAGAAAAATAAAATTGAAAGTCAATAAGATCCAGTACTTCCCTGAAATCATGCATGAAAAATGTCTCCCATAGAATACACAGAATATACAGAATACACACACAGAAGGAAAAAATCAAACCCACTCCAACTCAAATCTCCCCTCTCAATTCCACATACTATAAAACTACTGTGAAGTTACTTTAAAAAGAAAGGGAAAATATATAAAAGGATGGAAGGAAGGAAAGATGAAGAGAGGCTTTAATTCTAGAAAGAAATTATTTTTTCTTAATACAAAATGACTATATTCAATCATGGCCATACAAGACAATATAGAACATATGGAAAGCTACATACTATAAAAATTAAATTGTCAGCAGCTGTATATGAAAAGGATGACCACAAAAGAAACAAGCATGAGCAGTACAAAAGTATTCACTAGGTATCTGTACTGGAACACAAGCACATTAAAAGAAAGGATCAATCATTAAGATGTCAAATTCGCAAGAGCCGTTAAAAGATGAAAAGTATTGTATTATTTCTAGGAATGCTGATGAAAGTGCAGCCATAAAGGCTTAAATCAAAAAATATTTGAATCTTGATTCCAACACTGTCCTTGTACAATATGACTTTAGTGTAGTTTATTTTTAATATCCTGCCAAAATTAATCCCAAAGCTTATTAAAGGTAGGCAATATTACCTACTTCTCTATTGAATATATTATCAATCAAGCACATGAACAAAAGTGATTTGAATGTTTAAACCTAGGTCTGATCTTTGTCTGAGTGTTGTACCTTCTGAAATGAGAATGAATTTATACTACTTGCACATGGTATGCATACAATAAATACTAGGTTTACTATATTAAAGTTTCAACATAAAATGGGTCAATAGAAACAGTGACCTAAAGACACAACTGGATTGATCTGAGAATCTGTCTTGTAAAAATGAAAAGTCATTGAAAGGGGAGAGCCTCACTTCACAATGCCCTTGAAGGTTTCCTAACCAGAAACAGCTGTGTGGAAAATGTATTTTCAGATTCAACCAACGGGGTGCACAGAGGTCACTACAGCTGTGATATAAGAAGCTAGGCTACATCTGGAGCTGTCAACAAATTTATCAGCATCATGCATGTAGTGCTGGTTTTGAAGACAAGAAAGGTCCAAGAGAGAGGCAGCCATGGCGACGTAGACTGAGTTCCAGAAGCCTGTGTAGGCAGCAATGTACAGATCTTTACAACGAGGCACTGAGCTTTTTCTGTGTAATTGTGAAGGTGAAGTCAGAACTGCTCTCATGGACACAGGATGTTGGAAATGCTCAGTTTATGGTATACTTTCCCTAAAAAGCTGTGTGCGTGGAGGGGAGCCAGTCAAATAAGAGGCTGTGTATGAGGTTGTGTGTGCCTCAGGTGGCAGAGCTGGAAGCCTGGGATTCCCATCCCCTTTGGTACCCAGATGATTTCATCATGAACCTGAGATGTTAGACATGGAACTTTGGGATTTGGTGTTTCCTTGCTAGGTTTGGTCTTGCTGTACTCATCTTTCCTTCTATGCCCCTGCTTTTGTCTTTTGAAATGGGAATATTTACCGACTATCATTGCATAGCTCAAGGATATAAACTTCCTTTTGAAGAGAAGAAGCTGCCATATGTCCTAGAAAAGAGTATGTATTTATACTTTTTAAAGTTGGGAACTGTTAAAAAAATAAAAAACTACGGGGACTTGAGAGACAGACTAACTGCATTCTGTTTGATGGCTAAAAATGCTCTTTTTAGGAATCAGGAAGAGAATGCTCTAACTTTAATATTATGCACTTGGGTGTCTGGTTGATGTTGGGGATGGCATGGGTTTATTATAACTAATCTTGATTGTCACATCTGGAATCCAGAATAAGATTTAGAATGTTGGGTGCATCTGTGGGAGGATTTTCAGAGAGGTTTAACTGAATCAAAGGGAGACAACAGTTGATCACCTGTGTTCCCCTCTCTGAGTGCAAAGGCAAAGTCATCAGTCACCTGATACTCAAGCCAACACACCTACTCCTCAGGGATAGGCTGTATCCCCTCGAATTGTGAATTAAAAGAAGCCTTCATTACATCGCCTTTGTCAGCTATTTTGTCAGAACAGTGAGAAATTTACAGTATGCTGGGCTATGTGCTGTCCTCAAAACAGCAGCAACAAAGCATAATTAACTATAGATTCTGTCACCTCATGGGACAAAAGAAAAAACATGGAGGCATTTTTTAGTGTTATAGATCAGTAAATCTTTTGTAAATGTATAATGATTATTACTTTAAGATTGCTTTTTTGCTTTTTGTGAGATGAATTTTGATACAAATATATAAAAGAATCTCCATTTAGTAATCAATTTATTTTTCCTTACATCTTGATTCATGCAGCATTAAATAAAATTTTCCATTATTATTGTTAAATTACTTCCAATAACTAATTCTTCAATTAAAAATCAACTTGAATATCACAAAGATATACACTCTTATAAATTATGTTTCAATAAATCTAAAAGAAAATATACAAAAACATGTTTTCAATCTCCTTTATTTTAATTCAACAAAAATTATTTCTGCTCATTAAAAAAGTAGAAAATACAGAAATAATGCATTTTTTCTGATAACTTTTACCATTCCAGTGAGTCATGGCTCCTCTCTTCACCAGAGCTTACATTTATATTAAACACATATTTTTTTAAAAGATAATATAGAAGAGATTCTTTTTTTCTTTTGTCCTCTCATAGATATTGTGTCTTTCATATTTTCATCACCACAATGGATACCTGAGAGAAGTAATTTATCAGGAGAAAGATTTGTTTTGTCTCACGATTTTCAAGGCTTTATTTTTTCAGATAGACTGTGGCAGAGCACAATAACACACATGTCAGGAAGGAGACAGAAAGAGGGAGAGAGAGGGGAGTGGGTTTTCAAATTTCTCTTCTTTATTCTACCATTATCCAACCTATGTGATGGGGCCTTCTTCATTCACTTAAGGTCTCTTCTCAGTTAATCCTCTCTAGACAGTCTTGCAGGCATACCCAGAGCTATGCCTTATTAACACCCTATGTGCTTCTCAATTCTGTCATGTTGACAATCACAATTAGTCACAAATCCACTTCTCAACTTGAAAACCAAATACATGGCCTTAGCTTGTGGCATTTGACCCTGCCTGTAAAGAGCTCATGTACATTCTTTGATGCCATCCAGTCCATCTCCAAAAGTCTTTATGCTACCATCTAACATCTTTAGAACAAAAATCCCCTTTGAGACTGATGACAGAGCCTTGACTGTGGGCCCCTGAAAAATGAAATGAAGCTACATTTCTCCATTGTATAGTAACCCAGAAGATATATTCCCATTTACAAATGAAAATACAGTAAAATTTCAAGTGAGGATAAGACCAAAGAAAGATCAAAACACAGTAAGGGCACACATAAAGTCTTATAGTTTCATATCCATCCAGGGTTTATCTCATGAGCTATGAAGTACTTGGCCCCTGTTCTATGTATCACATGACTTGTTTTTTTTCACAGCCTGCCTGTGCCTTTCCAACATCCCTAACTTTGTGGAGTCGGCACTTGGGACCCCTTGCCACATGTCATGCACTGCCCTCCATGGCTACTGTGTGTGCACCTCTGCCCTAACACATACTACCTTAGTTTCCCAGGTCTCTCTTTGAAATATGGAGGAAAGTTTCTGTGATCTTGTCAGTCTTTCCTTAACACATAGCATCGCAAATGACAGCAAGTTCTGGCAGCATCTCAAGTTGTAATGCAAATGCCCAGGTCAATGCCTGCAGCACCTCTGAGTGGAAGAGTGACGGGACTTAAGTAATACATGTTAAGTCAGATGTATGCAAGTAGGTCCCTCAGGTGTTCTTTGCAAAGCAAGTCTGTCAGGTGAGTTTACTCCTGATGACCTCTGAACTTACAGAGGGTGAGGCTTAGCCAATTTCTGAGATGTTCCCCCAAGTAGATTTCTTTGCCAAGAGTGATGACATACACCTTTAGTATCAGCACTCTTGTGGCAGGTAGATTTCTGTCAGGTTGAGGCCAGCCTGGTTTACATAAGATAAGACCAGGCCAGCCAGGGTTACCTGGTGAGGCTCTGTCTCAAACAAAAACTAAGAAGAAGAAACAAAACAAAAAGATCTTTCCTATCATCCTACTACAAAATCTTTGGCTTCTTTTTAACAGTAAACAGCTTCACAAATCATACATTTCCTGACCCTAACTTTGTATTCATGTCTTTTCTCAGAAAGCAAGAGGTCTTTTCAGTCAGCCTGTTCAAAACTTTCCCCCATTCTCACTATTTTGCTAGGACAATATCCTGAGAGAAGAAACTTCAAAGATAAAATGCTTACTTTGGTTTATACTTTCAGAAAATTTAGTTCATTATGGTTGGGAGGACAAGAGAGAGCAAAGCAGGTGACATCATGACATCCAGGAAGGAGAAGGAACATCAGGGGGAGCAAGAGGAGCATGAGAAAGAGGAGCAGGGAGAGGAGGACCATGAGGAAGAGCAAGAAGATGACCAGGAGAAGGAGGACCAGGAGGAGAAGGCCCAGGAGGAAGAGCAGGAAGATCACCAGAAGGTGGAGGACCAGAGGAGAAGGACCAGCAGGAGGAGGAGCAGAAGGATGAGGACCTGGGAAATGACCAGGAGGAGGAGGACTGGGAGAAGGAGGACAATGACAGAAGGACCAGAAGGAGAAGGACCAGGAGAAGAAGAACCAGAAGGAGGACGGCCAAAAAAAGGATCAGGAAGATGACCAGGAGGAAGAAGAAGAGGACCAGGAGGGGGAGGAAGATGCTCTTCTTAGAGAGAGTATTAGAAGCCTGTATTGTGAGCTCTCTCTTTATTCACCCAGTCTCCTAGCCTATAGAATGGAATTGGCTCTATTCCCTATGGCTCTTATAACTTGAATTGATTCTCTCTCTAAATGCCTTCATAGGCACACCTAAAGGTATACCTTCATTAATCTCCTTGGTGCTTCTCCATCCATTCAAATGCCAACCAAAATTAACTACCCCCAATAAATTATCTGTCATTTTTATTGTCTTTTTCTTCTCTATGTCCAACAACATCGACATTTTCTTTATTACCCTGATCAGAAATGCACGGAAATCACAGCCTGTGTAAAGTTATTTTCAGAATGATAACATGTTTTACAACATTTCCCTTACTCTTTCTGTCTAGTGCAACCATCACAAAAGTAGTAGGCCATAAGGCTGCCAGAATTTTCTTTCCAAATTCAAAGTCATAATTTCACAATAGTAATTATTTATTTAAGCTTAATCCTGTATGATACAGTCACTCTTCCTGTATTCAGGTTCAATTTTTGACATTGTTTTGGATCAATGGTTCTCAACCTGTGGGTTGTAGCCTTTTTGGCAAACCTCTGTTTCTGAGAGTATTTACATTATATTCATACCAATAGCAAATTTGCAGTTATAAAATGGCAATTAAAATAATTTCATGGTTTGGGGGTGTCACCACAACATGAGGAATTGTATTTAAGGTGTGAATCACTAAGAAGGTTGAAAACCACTGCTCAAGATTAAGTCTATCCCTGGAAAGGCTAAACGTTTCGTTCTTCCCTGATGTTGCTTTTTTATGGTTGTTTAAAGCTAACATGGGTGGCATCATATAGAGGTTACAGCAGGGCCACTGAAGGCATATGCTACCTGTATTTCTGTTTCCTCACCTGTAGAAATAAAATGAAAGCACCTGTGAGGCAGTCATGGGAGCTAAGCAGACTTTTGAGGCAAATGGGACAGTAAGCAGCATAATATGGTATAAAAATCTATTGCATGCGGACTTCCTTGTCTGTCTGTTGTATTGCTGCACTAGCAGAGTCTCACCTTGCCACCTCTTCTCAATGGACACAGAGTCCATGCTGAGGTGCTTGTCTCTTCTCTTTTATGTTCCCCTTTTTAGTTCTCACTCTGATAAAATGTATTCATTCTGTGGCTTTTGAAACAAAAAAATGTTATCCAAAAGTAGAGTTTGTCTTTTCGCTCTTTATGATCAACCTCTAGTACAAAGTCAGAGCAATGGTCTATTAATTGTTGTATCTCTTTAATAATATTGATGTCTCTATAACAATATTGATAAATGACAGTTCTCACTCAATTAATTCCTTTTGTTTTGATGTGCAATGTGGTTTTAAGACATGAAACAAAACATTTTAAGAGTTAAGCTTTACCTCAAAGTAATTTATTATGTAAATGACTTTTAAAGGGACAGAATCATAGTCTATATTATATGGAATTTTACATTTTTACTGTACATTTTCATAAAGAAACAAAGTGTAAAAGGTTCTATAACTAACTCAGTAAATATTAACACCCAGTAAGCAATATCCTCTGAGATATGTTGTAGTGATTGCAGATGGGAACAATGAGACTATAATAAGAAACATCATCATGAACTCTTCTCTGAAGGGTGCTGGTGCTCTCGTGTTCCACAATATACACTTTTTTGACTAGTTAGGCATACCTAGAGATATGTACCTATATATGATTAATGGAATTAGGACATTAAAATAGTATACTAAACATGTATATGATATAAACAGAATCATTTTACTCTTTTTTTTTTAATGAGGTGTCCAGGAAAGAATCATTTTACTTAGTCAGTACCTATTCTAGAAAGGACTTCATTTTAATTGAGATTATAGATGTAAACCATAAAGGATTTGAATAAAAAAAGTAAAACAGGTCAGGGATATAAACATTAGAATCCAAATCATAAAAGTAAAAATCATAAACCGCAAATTTAAAAACATACAACATTTTCCAGAAAGCATAAAGCAGTCGGGAAATTCTTTCTGAGCCTAAAATTACATCTGGAAAATGAAAAAAAGCAGTACACTGCAAATTCTGGGTGTCAATTCCTACTCAAGTCTGATAAAAAGTTAGACCTTTTTTAAAAACCTACAGTTGAATGTACATATTCTTATGATATCAATAATGTAATCATTGAGTTTATAAACAGAATAGTAAATAAAAAGTTAAACTGTTAAAATTCATGGTAATGATAACATATTTTTATTATGTTAGCTGAGTAATGGACACAGGACCAAAGAACAAATATATTCTAGATTCTGCTCTTTTCATAATAGCAAAACAAAACACCTGGGTATGTAAAGTGGGTTGCACCAAAGAATAAGCTATTATTTTTATACTAAATAGCTTCAAAGCAAATAATTTCCAAAGCCTCTTTAGTCACCAAGTTGCTCTTCCACAGAGGAATGTGATGAGTTAAGTGTAAATGCATAAGCAACATGTGGACTGAATTTTCTTTAAAAATACACAAGGGTTTAAAAATTAAGGAGAAAAAGTGTTTGGCACAATGCATTTTTGGTGAAGCCAAACCAAAAACATTTGAGACAGTTTCAGATTGTAGTATGACCCTTTAGCATTTCTGGTTTCTGGGCAATAAATCTTCCCCAAAGTTAAGGCTATCTTTAGGAGAATGAATGTCCTAAACCCACATCAGGTGTGGATGTGAATGAAGAATGCCGTAAGCGTCTGTACTGAAAGTTTCTTTCTCTTTTTTCTAAAGTAACCTCCCATCCTCAGCTTTCGAACAAATGCCCACCACATGTGTCATGCTCTATGTCTATTTCATTATTTCTTCATGATGTTTCTATTTCACGTAGTAGAAGAGACAACATCTGAAATGTGTGTAAGAAAAATGCCCACCCTCCCCTAGTGGGCGATTTAATTTAACCACAGCTTGTACTCTCAGATTGATTCAAATGAGTTCTGAACCTGAATTTTTTTTTTAAATACTTTTTGGCCTTGTTTAATTCCGACATCTCCTTATATATTAGTCAGAATGATACTTTCTGAGAATATTTTGTTTGTTTACATACCCAAGGATTGTTATGACACTTGAAAGCTCTTTTTTTTTAACTTACTGGTTAGTAAGTAAAGATGATGGCGCCTGTGCTATGAAGGCAGTTTATATGCTAATAAACCTTCAAGTGAATACACAAAGGACCAAAGATCAATGCTTTGAGTTTTGCTCTTCTGCATCTAGCTCACCTAGTTCCTTTACTCAAAGCTGTCTGTTCGAAGCCATTGTCTTTTTTTTTTTTCTTTATGGAAAGAGTGTGGTATGGACCAGCTTGCTGATCCTCAAGTCCTTCCAGTCACTTCGCATCACTTCCGCCACTTTGGTCACATTTGTGTTAAGCGCTAAAAGTTGAACTTCATTATATGTCAGTCATAAAGCTGCAGGTTTATGAAAGAGAAACCATCACTTTCCCTTACCCTTAGATATGTCCTCATACCTGGGTTGACAGAAGTTTAATATTTCTAACAGAAAACAGTGTCTGCATACACGGCCTCGTATGCAGGAGGCTCTGGCTTCTAAGCCCTATGGAAAGTTACTGCTTTTTCAAGTTTATAACCTTTAAGAAGACCCTACTGATCAAAAGCTTAATTGCTGGTTAGAATTTCCAAAAGCAACATTTACTCAATAAGTATGTGCTGACAGAAAAATTAATTCCTTATATGCGTGGTACTTAAAGCACAGCCACACCTTTCTCCACATTGCAGCCACTGCTTCTTGAAGCATTCCAAATCCATGAAGGAAGGATGGCCCCTTAAATTTATCTACACCCTTATCCTTGAAAATTGTGAATATGGTTTGTATGATTTTCACAGATGTTCTTAAAGTTGTACATAATAAAAGAGAATATCCATTATCTAGATGAGGCTAATCTACCTAAAGGCTTAAAGGAAAATTAAGCTTTAATCCACACACATTAAAAAGAGAGGCAGAATTACTAGCAGATGAATCAACGAACACTGCAAAAGTAAAAAATCAGAGTAATTCCAAGCAGGTTCAACATGGCATCACTGGCTCTGTGATAGAGTTTCTTACATGCAAAGACTTCAGAGGCCACCAGGAGTTAAGAACAACTCTGAGCAGACGAACAAGCTAGCAGGTACCTCAATATCACAAAACAAATCAGAATTCAGAGTGAGTTTTGAGATGAGGACGTCCCAGATTATTGGATATCTTTATTTTAACCATTTGCAAAGATTTTGAAACCCAGAGCAGAGAAACCACCAGTTGTGAGGTAAATCAGTTTGCTGCATTATGTTGCATCAGTAATAGGACATGAATGACCCAATCTCTTTGTCTTGTATATTGCCCTTCCTCCTTGGATTAGCATGCAACTGACCAAGGACATCACACCATCCATTTCACATGCATGGTTTGAAAAACTTTCCAATTTCAAGAGGTCATTCTCAGCAAAGTAACTTATTTAAGTTTTGAAAAAGAAAACACAGAAAGCTCTTTGATTTGCTTGGAAAGAACAGCGTCTCTTTTGAATCACTTGTTAATAAACATTAGACAATTTTGTTATTTAAGAACAGTTTTGAGGAAAGAGTTTTAACCCTGTGCATGCAGAACCTAAATCTGCATGCATGCCACCTGGAAGTCTTCTTACGAAGTAGATTCTGATTCAGTAGATGGGGTGGAGAAAAAAAATCCCTCTTCATCCCTGCTGAGGATTGCTTCTTTGTCTTTCTGACCATGAACGAATTACTTCAGCTTCCTCCCTTAAATTGTCTCATTTATAAAATGGATGAGTATAAACTAGAATGTGGATACAAGGGAATTTTCTTTGCCCTATTCCCACATCCCCTTGGCTCAAATTCAACCACCTTTTTGACAAGAGTACATTGCAGTCTACATTTTACATGAAATGCCAACCATACTTTTGAAACTCTGAGAAAACCATCGAAGCAACAAATACAGGGAGTTAAATTTCAGGGCAGAGCCAGTAACAGAGGTCAGAAACTAATGTTCTTTGAGAACTGTATTCAACACAGACCTTCTTTGGCTAATAGGGTAGCTCAATAAATAAATAAATAATAAAAATTTAAAAAAAAACCCTATACTGACAAAGTGTTAATTTTAGCAGTTGTTGAATTGGCTCACTTCTCTATTGGTGGCTCTGTTTGTGGATCTTAGTATATGTAGCTATAATTATCTTTTCCAATACACGTACAGTAAGATTGTTTTATTTATAGGTGTGGCCTTGCTGGAGGAAGTATAGCACTGGGTGTCTTTAGTCATTTTGAACTCATTCTCCCTGCTTTCTGTTTGTGGTTCTGGAAGTGAGTCCTCAGCTGCCATGCCCACTGTTATGTCTGGTGCTTGCTGACACATTCCCAGCAGTGATAGTGATAAACTCTTATCCCTCTTATCTATAAGCACCAAATAAACCCTTCCTTCTATTCTTGACCATGGAGTTTTATCACAACAATAGCAAAGTAACTAATACCCCTGCTTTGAACAATCATTAAAGCTTAACATGGGATGAAAACTTTTCTGAGGGGTAAAAGGAATTCTGTAGTTCAAAATTCAGTTGCTCTGTGGGAAAGCCTCTAGACCAGACTGAAGTTGCATCTGCATTTGTGAAGAACCTCTGTGACTGCCTTTACCATTCCACCTCAATGCTGATTCTTGACTTTTTAGCACACTTATTCATATGGGTATCACACGAAACTTGCACAGTCTATGCATGGCAATTTAGGAATGTGATATATTTACTGTTAAGGTAACTCATTATTTTAGGCTAATATTCTGAACTCAAAAAATAAAAGCTAAAATCTCAAAATGCATTATAGGTAAATAATATCCAGAATGTAATATAGCTGTCTATTTTTAGTACACCCCAAATTTATACAAAGAAAATAATCGATCTTATTTAAGATTTGCTGGCTCTAGTGGAGTCTTGTTTTCTTTTACCATGCTGAGAATAGAATCCAGTGTTTTAAGCATGCTGTGCAAGTAATCAACCACTGAGCCACTCTCTTAGTTGTTCCAACCAGCTTCCTTTGATAAACTGTGCTGCACTCAGGTGGTGCACAATTACAATCACTGATGTGCAAGACTGAGGTACAAGTATGATGAGTTCCAGGCAGAACTGCGAGCAATAGTGTGATCCTATTTCAAAACTAAAAAATGAATAGCTATTCTAACAATAAAGAAAGAAAGTCCATCACCAAACAACCAATAATGATGAATACTGCCTAAAGTCTTAAGTATGACTCTCAGACTCTAAGCACATATTAGTGAAAACCAGATGTAAGATGAAGCATGGGTTTAAAAATGTTTGAAGACCTGTTGAGTGGCGAGTAGATAGATTGTATTCACTTACACTCATTTATCCATCTGAAGTTTCTCACTGGTCATTTTCTGATTTTACAACACCGTCACAGTGAAATATTTGCTTGTGTAGTCACCAGTAAACAAAATGGTAAAAAGTATTCTACCACAATCTCCGGAAATCCACACTAAATTTTCACATAATAAATTATGCAAAAAAAGTTTTAGAAAATTCTTATAGCAAAAACATGTACAAATAAGGTTTTCGTATGGTGGGGTGATATTCATGGTTACATTGGAGATTGCAGAAACTCAACTGTTTGAGGAGAAAAAACTTTTTTTTCCTCTTGACTTTCACTTTTTATGAGCACTAAAAAAGTTAGTTGCAATTTTTCACAACGCTTTCTCTTATTCTTTCACACGACAATCAATGAGCTTTCATTCTACTCAGTTTTTGGGTTGAGCAATTACTTAGGTAGCATTCAGTATACCTTTTCTACTGATAAATGTCTTCCATCCTCGTTTAGGTTTGATCAGTTGTCAGACACTATTCTAGGTTTGAATTATCCGAGGTGGGATCGAGGACGCCATTTTCATAATAGCCCTTTCATGTAAATAAAATGACGTGACAGCAAGGGTTCAGTTTGCTCCACCACACTGTGTCTTTTATCCCTACCCTTGAAATGGCTGTACTCTCAAACACAATGTGTCCTGGGGGGTCCTTTTATTTCAGTAGTACTGAAGCTGGGTAAAACTCTGCAGGGAATATCTCTTCATTGATATTTCCTACTATCTTCCCCTGAGCATCTACCTAGATTCTATCAGATTTAACATGTATAAATCTAATACCTTCAATAAAACTTTTATTTGAGAAAAAGGCAGAGCTTCAACTTTGTGAACTCTAAAATTCCACATGCAAGGTGACTCTTATCTAATTGATTCCATTTAAAACAGAACCACTTATCTCAGGGAAATGAACTTGAATGAAATTGTAAGTAGGTGAGAGTATGAATAGACATGCTATGGTTAATTGATATGAAACATAATCATTTTATCAGACAAGGAATGCACAGAGAATAAATATGAATAGTTAGAGTCTTTTATAACATTTCTGAAGAAATAATAGGCATTTTTAAATGTTTCATCTGTATATATTATATCGAAAGTCTCTAAGAAAAAAAGTCTATGAATCAGAAAATATCAGTAGAAGAATGACATCAAAGAACATCAAACTTCATCTTTTGTCCTTCTGTTCTCCTTTTTGCCTAGGGAAAGGTAGAAGACATTGAATTTGCACATCAACAACTGAAGCACAGCAACCTTATCTCTGGTTCTAGCTTTAGGCCCCCTTTCTCACCTTCTCATAAATGCAATGAAGATGCTAACAGGAGTATACAATGGCCATACTATTATGTAACTAGATGGGTACATACATGGGTGTTCTTAGAAGAATTTATCGTATACTGGAAATGAAATATTTTATTACTTGGCAGCTGTTCTTCCAGAACCCAATCTATGCAATCACTGCTAGACACTGGAAGGTAAGGATAACTGTCATATTTTCCAGTTTCAAGATGCAAAAGAGCCTGAGAAGAATGCATAACTACTTGAGACTCCACTGAAATATGAATAGACATATATTCGCAGAGCGAGCAGTGAACAAAATAATACAACACAAGGCTAGGAACTTCTAACACAAAAAGTACAGTAGAGGAAATTAAAGGAGCTTTGGGAGCTTTATTTCCTCAGCAAATTCAAGCGACAGAACATATTTAACAAAGAGGTGGAGGCCATTGTTAGCGTTCTGTCTATGATCATGGACTTAAGGCAAACCCCAAAGTTATTAGGAACATAAATATTAAACGATGGTCTAAAAAAAGACAGCCAGAATGTGATCAAGGGTGGATCAATTTTTTTATTTTATTTATTTATTTATTTATTTAGATTTTTCAACACTGTGACAAAATGCAGGATGAAAACAACTTAAAATGAATGATTTAACTAATAATTTCAGTGGTTTTAGCCCACAGTCACTGAGCCCCATCACTGTGACCCTGAGCTGAGGCAGAGTACCATGACAACAGGCAGGTGAAATAGAGCTCTTTGCCTCATGGAGTCACAGTTGAGAGAGGGTAGCTATATGAGCGGACTTTCTCATTCTTCACTTTCAGGTTCCTTAGTTAATTCTCCCAGAACAGACACCAAGGGATGTGCTTGACTTAGGGCTACTTTATCTAATCAAATGGACAATCAAAATGGAGAAGAATACAGAGAAACATGAAGGAGACTCAAATTCAGAGCTACTCATCAATTCTAAAAGAATTTTTCAAAAAGAAACCTGCAAAAGCTTAAGAAAGTAGCCAAGGTCATTATTACCCTGAAATTTCTTCTTTGACTTTATTCTTTGATGACTTATCACAACATCCCCTGATGTGGGAGGTTACAAATACACTTAAGCTATTGGACAAACAGTATTGCAATTAATATGGATTTCTATGTGATTACTTCAGGAGTCCAGGCAGCTGGGAAAACAAACAAGCAGCCTCCAACAACAAACTGACGCCAATATGGTCAACTAAATTCTCTTAAAAACATGAAAGAGCTTGAAAAGCAATTCTAGACACACACACACACAAAAAAAAAAACCAGAGTTTAACACATCTTCTTGCTCTGTTTGCTGGCAGAAAGCAGAGATGTGGCTCCATTAAGAGGTTTCCTGACTCAGCTTTAGCAGTAAAAACTGTGTGGCTTCCTTAAAAAAAAAAGAAAAAAAAAAAACCAGCAGCTGTCTGGTTCACCAGCACAAATAGCTCTGACTTTTTTGGGGAGGTCTGGCTATGGAGCGTTTAAATGGGACTTGTGAGCAAACTGCTACAACTTGCTTAATGGCAACATAGACCTTCTGTGTGCCTGAAAATGGGGCAATGTGCATGACTCTCAGAAGCAGCAAACATGCCTCCGCCATGTTGGACTGAGCGAAGCCAGCAAGCAGTGCCAAGGAGATGGTCCTAACCATGCCTGCTTAGCATTAAAAAAAAAAAAAAAGCACTCCTAGTCAGAAAATAATTACAAATATGCAATAAAGACAGATTTATACAAAAAAAGACCTCTGGATGGGTCACAGTGTTAGATAAATGTACGTAGGTTTGAAAGAAAAGGGAAAAAGACTATAGACAGTTATAATATAAAAGATTATAGACAGTCACGTGTTAAAACTTGTAAAAAAAAGTAATGAAGTAAAAAAATAGGCTTTGTAAAGATGGAATACACAGAGAGAATATGGATTATGTATATTATTATGCTCTTTTTGAAATTTTTGACTGTGAATGAGCTAAGTACAGAGAGACATTTCATTGTACGGGCTGCTAAGTTAAACCAGTACATATATTTTTAATGTATCTTGACTTCAAAATTTCGGTCTAAGGATTTGTTGCTTTGGAAAAGGGGTTCTTCTTTTGATTCCACAGATGATGAGAACTTGTGGATTCCTTCCAGACTAATGTGGTTTGATGGACCAAGACTCCCTGAAAGGTCACCATGAACACCCCCTAAAATTACTTCACCCAACAAAAAGCAGGAAGCAGTTTGGAGAGAACTATACCCAAATTCCCTAAATGATTATTTATAAATGTTTGTTTACATTTAAAAAGGGATATGCTATAGAGATTTGCATTGATATGGATTTTGGTTTATTGATACAAATTTAAGGCCATTTTTGTTATATGTATATTTCTGCTTTTGACTAAGGTATTGTGGTTATGCAGCTCATTTAAAAAGATAATGTATAATTAAGAAATATAGGTTAATAGATAGTTATCTATAATAGTCAAGTTAGTAGTCATGTTAGTTAGGTTTTCTAGATATATAGAGATAAATTTCAGTTAGATAGATAATCTTCAAGCCTTTCAAAGACTTACAGAATATGGCATTTAAAATGTTTTAAGAACTTAGGACTTTTCATGACAATGAGACACATCTGTTTCTGGCAGCACCAATCTACTTGAGGATGATGGGCATCAAAGAGGCTCCTCATGGAGTTTGTTAGCCATTTGGGCAAGAAACTGCTCTTGCCTGAACTGCTTCCCTAGACTTGCAGGACCCACAGAAAAATGACTGCTAAAGCTGCCTAAAGAAGGTGAGAAAGTCCTTCAGGATTTCTGCTTAAAGAAAGAGTCTGCCATTCGAACTTCTTCTGTTGAGAATTCTCTGTGCAGATCATTACCCCATTTTTTTAATTGGGTAATTTAGAATTTTAATGTCTAGCTTCTTGAGTTCTTTGTGTATTTTGGAGATCAGACCTTTGTCTGATGTGGGGTTAGTGAATATCTTCTCCCATTCAGTAGGATGCCTTTTTGTCTTAATGACTGTATCCTTTTCTTTACAGAAGCTTCTCAGTGTCAGGAGGTCCCATTTATTCATTGTTGCTCTTATTGTCTGTGCCACTGAGGTTTTACATAGGAAGTGGTATCCTGTGCCCATGTATTGCAGGCTACTACCCACTTTCTCTTCTATCAGGTTCAGTGTGGTCGGATTTATATTGAGGTCTTTAGATACTTAAGGTCACGTTCAACTTCCTTAGCGATAAGGGAAATGCAAATCAAAACAACGTTGAGATACCATCTTACACCTGTCAGAATGGCTAAAGTCAAAAACACCAATGATAGCCTATGCTGGAGAGGATGCAGAGTAAGGGGAACACTCATCCATTGTTGGTGGCAGTGCAAACTTGTGCAACCACTTTGGAAATCAGTGTGGTGGTTTCTCAGGAAATTGGGAATCAACCTACCTTAGGATCCAGCAATACCACTCTTGGGAATATACCCAAGAGAAGTCCAATCATACTACAAAAGCATTTGTGCAACTATGTTCATAGCAGCATTGTTTGTAATAGCCAGAACCTGGAAACATCCTAGTTGCCCATCAATGAAAGAATGGATCAAAAAAATGTTGAATATATACACATTAGACTACTACTCAGCAGTAAAAAACAACGACATCTTGAATTTTGCATGCAAATGGATGGAAATAGAAAACACTATCCTTAGTGAGATAACCCAAACCCAAAAAGATGATTATGGTATGTACTCACTTATTAGTGGACACTAGCCATAAACAAAGGACATTAAGCTTATAGCTCACAAGCCTAGAGAAGCCAAATAGCAAGGTGAACCCAAAGAAAAACATATATAGATCCTCCTGGAAATTGGAAGCAAACAAGATCGCAGGGCAAAAGTTGGAAGCATGGGAGTGGGGATAGGGGTGGAGGTAGGGGTGGGGTTGGGCGAAGGGGAAAGGGGGAGAGAGAAGGGAGAAGGGAAGGACTGGGGAGAGCTTGGAGGAGTGGGAGGGTGGAGATGGAAGAAGGGTGGA
Organism: Ondatra zibethicus; assembly: GCA_004026605.1. Taxonomy (NCBI): domain Eukaryota; kingdom Metazoa; phylum Chordata; class Mammalia; order Rodentia; family Cricetidae; genus Ondatra; species Ondatra zibethicus. The sequence continues at coordinate 164,343 of PVIU01002116.1, read as the reverse complement.
TATTGGGGAAGGGAATAAGATATCTACATTAAGGGAGTCATTTTAGGATTGGCAAGAGACTTGACTCTAGAGGGGATCCCAGGTGTCCACGGGGATGTCCCCAGCTAGGTACTTGGGCCGCAGAGGAGAGGATGCCGGAACTAGCCTTGTCCCATAGTCACACTGATGGATATCTTGATCATCACCATAGAAATTTTGTCCGATGGATGGAGATAGAGACAGAGATCCACATTCACATCAGAGCAATTGACTGAGCTCCCAAGGTCCAGTCGAAGAGCAGAAGGTGGGAGAAGATAAGCAAGGAAGTCAGGACCGCAAGGGGCTGGTCCACTACCTGAGACAGTGTGCCTGATCTAATGGGAGCTCACCAAATCCAGCTGGACCAGGACTGAATGAGCATATGATCAAGCCGGAATCTCTGAATGTGGCTGCTAATGGGGGCTTACTGAAAAGCCAATGATAATGGAACTGGGACCTATCTCTTCTGCATGTATTGGCTTTTTTGGGAACCAAGTCTATGTGGATGCACATATTCCTAGGCCGGGATGGAGGAGAGAGGGCCTTGGGCTTCCCACAAGGCAGGGTACCCTGACCCCTCTTAAGGAAGCATGGGGAGGGAGGAGGGGTAGTGGGGGAGTGGGAGGGGACTGGGAGAAGGGGAGGAAGTGTAAATTTTTGAATGAAAAATAAAGGAATATGAAAAAAAAGATTCTGCCAAGCATTCTGTAGGACACAGAAGAAAGTGACTGACGAACTGCCAAAATAGGTGGAACTGTCTTTGAAATTTCCTACTTCATGGAAAAGTCTGACAGATACTATAGGCCAGTAGGCTGAAGATGGATGCTCCAACAGTACAGAAGAACTTTGTGACTGTCCAGGCAGCAAGATGTCTCTGTCAATTTTAGAGTTTTGAAAGTTGCTTACAATGCACTTTTTATTTACTTAGGTAATATTATATCCTTCTGGAGTCTTTGATGGACTTGAAGAATAGATAGTTGTAGTTAAAGTTTTCCTTAGTTATAATAAAGATAAAGTAGATATAAATATTGTAACTATAATTCTTGCTTGATACCTGTTTTGTTATATTTAATCATGCTATGTTAAAGTTAAAACCTTCCTTTTTATTTAGACAGAAAAGGGGAGGTGATGTGGGAGGTGATATATGCTGTGAATATGTTTTATTGCTGTTAGTTAATAAATAAGCTGCTTTAGGCCAATGGCTTAACAGAGTAAATCCAGGCTGAAAGAGATATGTAGAGAAAATAGACAGCGTTAGGGAGAAGCTATGTAGCCACCCACAGGAGACAGACACACCGGAGCCTTGCCAGTAAGCCACAAACATATGGCGGTACACAGATTAATAGAAATGAGGTTTTTTTTTTTTTTTTTTTTGGTTTTTCGAGACAGGGTTTCTCTGTAGCTTTGGAGCCTGTCCTGGAACTAGCTCTTGTAGACCAGGCTTTGAACTCACAGAGATCCGCCTGCCTCTGCCTCCCAAGTGCTGGGATTAAAGGCGTGCGCCACCACTGCCCGGCTGAAATGAGTTAATTTAAGATATAAGAATTGTCCAAGAAAAAAAAATTGTCCAAAAATATGCTTAAGCTATTGGCCAAACAGTATTGCAAATAATATAGTTTCTGTGTGGTTATTTAGAGTCTGAGCAGCCGAGAATGAATGAGCAGCCTCCCCTAAAAAATTGTCGCTCCAACAACAATGTCCGTCATTAAAATGAAGCTGTATATATCAGAGAAAACTAAAATCAGTACTGCTCACAATGGTTGTAAGGTATATTTATTTATTTTGAGAGAGAATCCCAATACCCAACACCAGTCCCAAACTCAGACTCTTGCCTTTACCACAAAGTGCTGCCATTATAAATGCATACTTGTGTAACAGGCCCAGATAAATGCTTTAAAGGAACATCCTCAACTTAGCCCTGGAAATACGCACTCCAGGAGTGATTCTGTTTAAAGTATTTTGTATGCATCAGAAATAACTGTAAGGAGCAGAGTACATAGAAGGGTGGCTTTTTGTTTGCTTATTTTTGTGGTTGTTTTTATCTCAAGTATTTCTTTTATTTTAAACTTGCCTAAATTCAAAATTTTCGCAGTTTGTGATTGAAATTGAGGTTCACTTTTCTCTGCAAAGTAGGTTTGAATAGATTTAGGTATGGTCTTTATAGGTGCAACATTTCAAAACAGGAGTTTTGCTACTTCACCCAAATGAGTTAAAGGCATCCATGGGAAGAAAGATAGCAGTGGTTATTTCTAAAATATTCATAACTCTTGGAAGCTGTTAGTCAGATGAATAGGTAAGCAGAAAGTTTTAGAGCAAGATAGCTTCTGCAAGAGTCATAAGGGAAAACTGAGAATGGTCATGCTGCTGTTGTCAGGCAGGTCTTGCCTGATGGCACGGATGACTGCACTGAGCATAGGCAGAATGATACAGAACACTGCTCTTGTTTCAGACAGAAGTCTAAATTTAGTCTTTTCTGATTTCTGTGGTTCAGGGAGAGTTAGTAGTAGATAAATAATATCATTAGTGTTCCCATATTAGAGATTGTAAAACATAGGTCCACAACAATTAACTGCTATCTCAGAATCACTACATTAGCAAGTAGATACTAGGATTAAGTTGGGTCTTTTAGAAAATAATGGTGCAGCTTTAACTCTTAGCTAAGAATATAACTGCAAGAGTGGACAAGGGCATTAAGGAGTTGAGCAAGTTAAAGTGAAGCTCTGTAAGTAGGTCCTAATATAACATGACAGGCTTTTTTCTCCCTGGGTGTATGTGTACAATATTAAACTCAAGTGTGAAAACAATGCTGAAAATATTACTTATGCTCTTCCAAATTAGAAGCCAATAAACCTCTAAGTATTGCATAAAATTTAAGAAGGCATTCAAACTTTGACCTGGCAGGAAAGAGCAAAGAAAGCCATCAAACACACATACAAACAGATACACACAAACACACACACTCACCACATACAGCATATAACCACACATACACTCCTTACAACTAAACACACACCACACAATCACACACAAACCATACACACACACTCCATACCACAAACACACACACTGAACACAAACACACACACACACACACACACACACTACTGCAATGCACCTCTATTCAACCTGAAGCGTGAAGGAAAGAGTCCTGAATCTGGAATGGTCCCCAAGAGCACCTTCGTCATCCCTGGAGGACGACAGCAAAGTTGATGCTGACCTCACCATTTCCTCCTCTGCCCTCATAGAATCCTCTAGACCAAAGAGCTAAGGAGGAAGGAAAACAAACTAGGTTTCCTTAGAGAAAAGTGTTTAGTTGAAGTTAACTGAGTAAAGAATGATGACATCTTCTATCATTTCACCTTCTCAGATGAAAGACATTTTATTAAATATACATCCACACTGCAGAAATTCAGATGAGGCACTGAAGATGGAAGAAAGCACCAAAAGAATTCATAAATGTTTTAGTGTATTAAATAATGGAAGCTACACATTTTTGCTCAGATGTAGTTTCAAACAAAGTTTCTTAAACATTTCTCCACATGATTCCTTTCTTCCCCCAACATTTTTCAATCCCAGGAAAAGAGATAAAAAATGCAGGCATAGAATCAAATGGAAATTGATAATAAATCACATCAAAATTTGTTTCAAAAGAGCTTTTGCATACATATAATTTACCATTTACTAAAGAAGAAAACAAATGTTCCTACTACTGAGCTATGTGTCTTCAATTATTTTTACTTAAAGAGTTAAAAAACAATAGCTTAATATTTGATAATATAGGATGAAATATATCTTCAATATTTTTCAGAGATGATTGAGATTCTAATTGTGTAATCCATAATACTGTGAATGCCACTCCTTGTAAATTCATAGCACAAAGTGGAAGGAGTGTGTTTAGGAACATTTCAGAAATTATGGAAACTGTGTTCTAATTCTTAACAAAAATGCATTTAATAATTCTTAATGAAACTCAAGTCAGCAACTCACACCAAAAAAAATCAATTAAAACATATTAATAAAACACAGCAAAAATTTTGCTAGGCTACTTACAAGTTGAGAAATGATATAGGAAAATAGTAATAGTCTTTGTTTTCCTTTAATTATAAACATACAGTAAAATTATTGCAATTCATACCATTTAAGCATCTCAAATCTGAGCTGTGGTATTTCACACAGTGCTGGTGTTGCACGCAGCAAGGGTATGAACAATGCAGAATGCACAAGGTGTGTATTCAGAACCCAGACTGCAGTGACATCACTCTGCAAAGTGGGTGAGCACTGAGTACCACCTTGTTTGCATTACACATTTGCTTTTGAATTAATTTCAATTAACATTGGTTCTTGCACATCCAAAAATGTCTTACTGTTGCCAAATGTTCCACAACCCCCCACACAGCTCTGAGTCCCCATATGTGGGTGGCACCCACAGTTTCAGAAGCTGCAGGCTAAAGAAGCATCCTCAGAGTTTGTACTGTATTCGATGACATACGTCCTGGGATTGCAAAAAGTGCTAATACTTCCAATGGCCTCCACTGAATGAAATTTTATAACAGTGATAGGGGTCATTCATAGCTACAGATGATAGAACTGTGTTATCAAGCGCAGTGATGTTTTCCTTCAATCTTTTAGCAATATGTTGTATGAGCAAGTTTGTGAACAATGTAATATTTTTCTTCTTCATCCCTATTAAGTGAATAGCTATTCATTTAACTGCTCTAAGAAAACCCTCTTAACTGAAACTGGACACTGTTCTCTCCTCTGAGTTATGCTCTCAGCACTGCTAGGTGTTGGAATTGCAGCGTTGCCTGGAGGCACCCACTTAAAACAAGAGCTGCTTCCTAAAGGACTCTTCTAGGAATTTGATACCTAGCGCTGATGGGTACATGTAGAACAAAACTCCTATACCTAAGGCTCTGGAAATATTGCTGAAGAGGAGACAGACTGTAAGGACCAGAGGATTAGGAAGTCTACTGTGAGATTGTGTCCCTTGGAAACGACAAATAAGTTAAACCCATGACATTGGCCGCAATTTTGTTACCTGAATAAGAATACCAACAATGGAGCTGTCAACATGGAAGGGGCAAATATCGAAGGGCCTACCCAGAGATGAAGAACTATAGGTGACTAATGACTGCTGAGAGACAGGGGAGCGTGAGCAGACAGAAAGACAGACAGGCAGACAGACAGAGAGACCAAGAGAATTAGTCTTCCCTAATGATGGGCACCCTAACACCCTAATTGCTTATCCACTACCAAATGACCAGCTTTGAAATCATGAGTGTGTGTGTGTGTGTGTGTGTGTGTGTGTGTGTGCAAGCATGCAGACAACACTAAATCAACTCTGCAAGTTCTGATATATATTCATATCAATTAAAGAAAAAGAGGCCATGAATTTGAGAGAGAAGCATGGGAGGTTTGGAAGAAGGAAAGGAAAAGGAATAAATGAAATTACATTTTAATTTATAAATAAATGAAGTAAAAGAGAAACAACTGCAAATGGAAGCATATACAAACTCAAAAGCTTTAACACATAGAAGCTAGGCAACTCAAACACATAATTTGAGATGAAAATGCACAAAAAATCAAAACTTATGCTTACATGGGAAGCACTATCAATAAAACTCAGGATCAGAAACTGGAATTCAACCTGAAGATCTGAAAAGCAAAACAGCCAGTCACTGGCTCTTACCTCGACCTCAGTCCGAAATGGCGATCCTGCTTCCAGGAATCTCAGAATGAGACTGTCCCTGCGAGCGTCTTCCCCTGTCTTATACTCCTCTCTAGGCCTGGCATTAAAGGTGTGCACCACTGGGTTTAAAGGCATGCACCACCCTATTTCTATGGCAAACAGTGTGGCGTATAGGAATTAAGGTGCGTGTCATTAAGGCTACTGAGATTAAAGGTGTGTGTTACCTTAATCTGGTCTGTAAGGCTGAGCACTGGGACTGTTTTACTCTCAGATCTTCAGGCAGTCTCTAGTTATTAAAACTCAGTTGAAATGTCACTATAAGCATGAGTGCAAGATGAACTAACCTATACTGTCTTCATAAAATCTTTTTAAATGATTCCTCTCTTAAAATCTTTCTCATTTAAAGTAATTAATATCTGTATGTGAGTTAAAATTTATAGTACAATTTAGAGATGGTGAAACAGAACTCTACAAGAATAATATCAGATTTATCATAAATGAAAAGTCAAATTCATACCAAAACTAAGTCATTTAGTCATACAAAAGAAACCAAAATGAAAACTGCATTTTCAACTAATCTGTGCTTCTGCTAAAGTGTAGCTAGACATTTTATAAATCATTACACAAATGCATAAGAAAAGAGAAATCAAACAGCAAACAAAAAATAAGACTTATGGGATAGTAAGGCTGTGATATTTTGTTACTATTTTACTTAGTGATTTTTTTATTTTGTCTCCAAAACCACTTAATTTCTCCCTTATGTCATTAATTCCAGAATGTTTGTCTGTTTCTTGATTTTGTTTACTCAAAATGTATTAGTTATTTATTTTAATATAATTATCTTGGTTTATCCACTATAAAGTACCTATTATACAGAGAATTTCATTTTCTTTAGTTTCATAATTCTGGCATGAATTGTCTCTTTCCTTTTACTATGATCCACAGTTTATTTTACAAGAGTGTAATTTTACGAATTTCTTTAAAAAAGAATTTATAGCTTGTTTACTAAGTTTTTACATTTTTAGAAAGTTTTTTTCATCTCATTTTGTTTAATGTCTTCACTCAATATAAATATCCACTTCTAAAATCATTCATTTTACCAGTTTAAAACCATTTTTTATCATTTAGCATCCTATGATGCTTAGGAGAAGCAGTATGGCAACATTGAACTTGGTCCTTCATAACATAGGGTACTTCTAAACTTCAGCTTTCTTTGGAATCCTTCTGCCAGCAGATTTGAAGATCTTTTCATATTCACTGCATTACAGAATCAAGAAATACTTTAGGCTAGTCTGTGGTTGAGGAAAATGACTGAGAAATGATAAAAGGATGCAGAATTCTGATTATGCAGGACAGATAAGTCCTGGAGACTACAAAAAGATGTCTAATTAATGATAATGTATTGCATATATGATATGACTAAGACCCTGGATTTTATATATAATTCCACTAGAAAAATAATACATATTTTAAACAATTCATATGTTAAATAGCTCACTTTAGCCACTCTACAGTTAGCAAACAATTCCCATGCCATATGCAAGAACATCATGACATATTCCAAAAATATATGTATACAATCTTTGTCAGTTAAAGCTCATTGTAAAAAGTTCTCAGCCCTTGCTAGGCAGTGGCGGCAAATGTCTTTTATCTTAAAACTTGGAAAGCAGAGGCAGGCAGATCTCTGTGAGTTTGAGACCAGCCTTGTCTACAGAACTATTTCCAGGACAGCCAGGGCAACACAAAAAAACCCTGTCTCCAAAACCAAGTAAAAACAAATTCTGTGCAATAAAGACAATTCTAGAGGCATCATCATACTGGACTTTAAATTCTACAATAGGGTTGTGGCAGTAAAACAGGTTGGTATTGGCATAAAAACAGACACGTGGATCAAAGGGATAAAATTGCCCTGACATTAATCCACACACCTATGAACACCTGATTTTTGACAAAAAACACACCAAAAAATGGTACAATGGAAAAAACAAAGCCTCTTCAACAAATGGTGCTGACATAACTGGATGTCAACATGTAGAAGATTGCAAATAGCTCCATATCTATTGCCATGCACAAAACTCAAGTCCAAGTGGATAATGACCTCAACATAAATTCAGTTATGTTGAACCTGACAGAAGAGAAAGTGCAGAGTAGTCTTGAATGCATAGGTATAGGAGACCACTTCCTAAATATAACACCAGTAGCACAGACACTAAGAACAACAATCAATAAATGGTTCTGTATGACAAAGGATACGGCAAATAAGACAAAATGACAGCCCACAGAATAAGAAAATATCTTCTTCAACCCCACATCTGACAGAGAACAAATCTCCAAAATATATAAATACCTCAAGAAACTAGACATCAAAATACAAAATAATACCATGAAAAAATGGGATACAGAGCTAAACAGAATTCTCAAAAGAACACTCTAAATAGTTGAAAGACATTTAAGGAATTGCTCAACATCCTTAATCATCAGGGAAATACAAATGAAAAATGACTCTGAAATTCCATCTTACCCCTGTCAGAATGGCTTAGATAAAAAATAATGAGGACAGCTTATGTTGGAGAGGATATGGAGGAAGGGGAACACCACTCCCCTGCTGGTGGGAGTGCAAACTTGTACAACCACTTTGGAAATCAGTATGACAGCTCTCAGACAATTGCTAATCAATCTATGTCAATACCCAGTGATATCACTCTTGGGCATATACCCAAAAGATGTTCAATCATATCACAAGGATACTTGCTCAACAATGTTCATAGCAGCATTATTCATAATAGGTAGAACCTGTAAACAACCTAGATATCTCTCAGTCAATGAATGGATAAAGAAAATGTGGCAGATTTACACAATGGAGTATTACTTAACTGTATAAAACAATAACATTATTGAATTTGCAGATAAGTGCATTGAACTAGAAAACATCATCCTGAGTGAGGTAACCCAGACCCCAGAAAGATAAACATGGTATGCTTACTCATAACTGGATACTAGATGTGAAGCAAAAAATAACCAGACTACAATACACAGTTCCAGAGAAGCTGGGTAACAAGGAGGACCCTAAGAGGGACACATGGATCACCCTGGGAAGGGAAATAATATGAGATCTCCTGGGTAAACTGTGGGCGGGTTGGGGTCAGAAAAGGGGAGGGGATGGGGCATGAGAGCATGAGGGAACAGGATGGTCCAGTTGATGGAGGGACAGACAGGAGGCGGGGGGACAAGGAAAGATATATCTTGATAAAGAGAGCCGTTATGGGGTTAGGGAGAAATCTGGTACTGAAGAAATTCCTAGGAATCCACAAGGATGATCCTACCTAAGACTCCTAGCAACTGTGAAGAGGATGCCTGAACTGGCCCTCCCCTGTAATCACATTGGTGAATTCCTCAACTATCATCATAGAGTCAGTAACTGATGGAACCAGATGCAGAGATCCACGACAAGGCCCAGCTCCAGGAGGGAGGAGGGAATATAGGAGAAAAGAAGATCAAGATCATGATGGAGAAATCTACAGAGACAGCTGAACCAAGCTTGTGGAAGCTTATGAACTCTAGACTGACAACTGTGGAGCTTCCATGGGACCAAACTAGGCCCTCTGCATGTGGGAGACAGTTGTGTAGCTTGGTCTATCTGAGGAGCCCCTGCCTGTGGGACCAGGATTTATTCCTGGTGCATGAGCTAGCTTAGCAGAGTTCATCCCTAAAGTGGGATGCCTTGCTCAGCCTTAATACAGGGGGCAGGGGCTTGATCCTGCCTTAACAATGTGCTGGGCTTTGTTGACTCCCCATGTGAGGCTTTACCCTTTAGAAGGAGTGGCTGGTGGGAAGAACTGGGGTTAGGTGATACAGAGGGCAGGCAGGAGAAGGGGTGAGAGGTATAGGGGTGGTTGGAATGTAAAATGAAATTAAAACAATAAATAAGTAACATAAAAATAAAATGAAATCTGATGAAAAGTAAAAATAAACAACAAAAAACCCTGTCTTGAAAAACCAAAGAAAAAAGTTCTCAGACCAACTTTTGTGAAGATGTATATCTGATTATGTTTCCTGTTATTTATTGAATATTATTTTAATACTTCATGAATTAATTTCACTTTAAAGTCATTGTATTTCAATATTTTTATGTTTGCCATTAAGAAATTTCTATTTATTTTGGCCTTGATTATTTCATTTTTTTGTAGCAACTTTACATTTTTGCTGGAACAAATTTGAGAGCTATAACAACAAAAATTTCCCCTCACTATTCTAGATATAAGAAAGCCTAAAGTTGGGGTGTCAGCAGAGCTACATTTGCTCTGGTGGTTTGAAGGAATTCCATTTCCTTGCTTTGTCAGCTTCTCAAGACTTTCTGGCTTTCTCGAGTATAGGCCGTGTCCTGCAGCCTTTCAATTTCTGCTTCTGCTATCACATCTTTGTATCCTGACTGCCATCTTCATAAAAAAATAAATCTTTGTAATATTCTATCTTGTAAGTCTTAGAACTACTTTTCTTTTTAACAATTATTTTTTTATTTTTGAAATTATAATATAATTACACTATTTACCCTTACTTTGCTCCCTCCATATTCTACTCCTTGCCCTCTTTCAAATTTATGGTCTCTTCTTGATTGTTGTTACATAAATATAATACATATTATATATTTATATTTCTATAAATATTTATATATTTATATTTAATACTCATAATAATTTTATGTATTATATTTTTGTTATTAATTACATCATATTTATTTATTATAATTTATTATTTATATATGAATAACATATATTCATATTATAAAATTATTTATTTTATATTACAAATTTATATGATATTTATATATTATATATAATATATCATAAGTATATATATATAAAGATATACTAAATATAATCTTCTCCTTTGGTATAATGCTAATTGTGTGTATGCTTTCAGGGCTGACAATTTTTAATGGATAACCAATGGGTGTGCTCAACCCTGCAGAAGACTATTCCTCCTACCCTCAGCTTTCCTTATATTCCTCAGCATTACAGTTGCTTATAATTCTTAATGTAGGTTTGAGGCCTTGGTCTTCCCCCTTATCCACTTTGGCAAGTCTGCTGTCATTCTTTTTTATGTTTTGTTTAGACACTGATGTTAGTGGAAGATGGAATATTTACAAGTTCTGTGACTTAGACATCTTTGAAACATATTCTGTTTATTATACCTTCTAATTTCTCTATTCTGTCTTTTTCTGTTTTCATTTTCACAGATGCTAGCTATCTCAGAATAATCATCTATACCCTCTGTATTTACCTCACTGTTTTCTTTCACACCCTACTAATTATGTAGACCTTTGCTTTAGATCTATTTTAATACCTCATGTGGGTAATTGTTTATATTACTTTCTTCATACATTATAGTATTTTTTAATTTTAGGAGAATTTTATCTATGTTGACTATAAATTGAATAGCAGTCATACAATTCATGGTCAAATAGCTTAACTAATTTAAATCATTCAGAAATAAACTAAACATTATTTCTGATAATACCTTCTCTTTCTGCACTTTAGAAAACATTTTGTCATCCTGACATGTATAGGGCCATTTCACTGAATTTTCTGAAAGGGAGTGAAATAAATGGGTATCCCAACATCATCTTTTATTGAAAATTTCATAAACATACTTTAATTTGCATTTACCTTGAAATTTATAAAAGATTTTCCTCAATGAGATCCCACTTATTTTGGTCTGCTATAACAAAATACCTTAGGAAGGATGGTTTATAAAGCGCAAATTTTTTTTAACCTATTTTATAGGCTTCAAGTCTACAATGAAACACTGGTGAATATGGTATCTAGAGATTAACTCATTTCTTGCTTACAGATTATACTTTATGGCTTCATCATCCCAAGAGAGAGGGGCAGATAAGTTCTTTTGCTTCTTAAGGAAATTAATTTCTTTCACACGGAGCATCTCCTACTAATCTCACAACACAGTTATCATTCAAAAGGCTTTTCCTCTTAATACCATCAAGTTGGAAGTGATGACTTAAACATGAATTTGGGTCATTAACAAATGTTAAGATCATAACATATATATTCAGGACATTGTAAGGCATGAAGCCAGGGGATCTAATGTTTTTCCTGCTGGAATGTGGTCCTGCTTTGACCCGATTTTATTCCTTCCATTGATCATGGAAATATGTTGCATTATGATGTGGACAAGAGCCTTTCAGGAACCTGAGATGGAGTTTTATAATTGAGGCAGATACAAGTGGGTGTCAAGTTGACAAGGGGTTTGTGATGGCTTCTCTGAATGATTGTTGGTTTGAATAGTTTGGGGAAATTCTAGCTGATTAGGGAAGCTGCCACCTTAATGTACTTTTATGGGTATATCTAGGAATAATTAAGTAGTAAAGGAAAACTTACTCAGTATTTGAACAGTACCATCCCATAGACTGGTCATCTGGATGGAATTAAAAAGAAAAAGACTACCCCTATAGGTTATTGTCTCCCTCTCTGCTTACTTACTAAAGATAACAATATTTTCCCTGTCATGATAGGCTGAAACTATGAACTGTGATAAATCTTATGCCCTTTCACTTTCTTGGGTATTTGGTCATTCTGAGAAACAGTTGATGAACACGTTGTTATCTTCAGGTATCAATAAATTTCTGACCAATCATTGAATCAGTGAGCTGATATGCCATATTAATAATGATGCTTGCTTTTAAGTAATCATAAAGTTTATGGGCACTGGGTGAACTTCTGTCATGTACTTAGGCACTCCATAGCATCAACAACACACTCACAAATCGCAAATGACCCCGTGGATGAAGTTAGCTGCATTTACTCTCTTTCCCTTAGACTCCGATGTAGCATTACATTTTTACCCTGTGTTCAAATAGCATATTAGAAGCAGTATATGTTCTCTTTATAAATATTTTATGTTGTTTGTCTTTCTGCCTGCTTTTCAATTAATGATCTTTTTTTCATCTTTAAATGAGGGTTAAATCACTCCTTGCATTCTCCTTTTCCCCCACCCCCTTTCTTTCTCTCTCTCTCTCTCTGTCTCTCTTTTCTGAGAGCTATATTGCATTCCATCCTCTTGCTTGAAAGGGGATCTGCCCTTACATAAAAGACAATGCTGAATACTACTTAGTCATGATAAATGGAGCAACTTAAGCACACAGGATTTTTATCTTTGAACATATTTTTACTCTGACATCTTGAAAATATTTTGTGAGGCAATTATCTCCACAAATATTCTTAAGCTGCTGTTTTTTTCCATTCCAAATGTAATATTCCAAATGGAACTTCAAATTATTACCCTGATATCCATTCCAGGAACTCCTTTTCTGTGTAGGATACTTTAAAGATAGCGTAAGGACTGAAACATATCAAAAAATCTTGAGTTATGAAACTTAGGAAAATTGTGCAAGCATAGAAATATTATTGTTCTAGAAAGAATTTCTTCCACAGCATTTATAAGTACAACAAGAAGTAAATAGTACTTGCAAAGTATAAAAGAGTTCTAAGGAATTTTTTAAAAAATGAATAAATTGTTACAAGTCAGAACATCTGGTGTAGAAGGACCTTCTGTTTATGTGTTTCTTTCATTGGTTAATCAGTAAAGAAACTGCTTGGCCTGATAGGGCAGAACTTAGGTAGGCAGAGAAGACAGAACTGAATTCTGGGAGGAAGAAAACAGAGTGAGGGAGAGAGAAGTGGAATCTCCATGTCAGACATGCTAAATCTTTCCCAGTAAGCCACGACCTCATGGTGATATACAGATTATTAGAAATGGGTTAAATCAAGATGTAAGAGTTAATCAAAAGAGGCTAGAGATAATGGGCCAGGCAGTGATTTAAATGAATACAGTTTCTGTGTGGTTATTTCGGGTGTAAGCTAGCTGGGCGGCTGAGATGAAAAGCAGGCCCTCTCTCCTTCAACAAACATCCACCATAGAATCCTCAATAGAGAGCGCTGTAGTAAGTACATGGTTTTGGGGGAAAATATGAAGCTTGCAAAAAACAACAGTGGTCCAACTAAGACATGAGGCACTTTAAGATTGGATCATTATCAAGATTACTAAAATCTACAATTGGTTTATATTTAAGGAAAAAGAACACCAACAAAAGCTATAGAAATGATGGCTACTACATAAATATGTTTGAAAACAACTTTGTCTGTTTTCTTTCCTAGCATCAACCTAATAAGTTTAAGTCATATTCAATCAAGAGCAGAGAATGAATGTAATCCCAGCCATTGTAATCAATTAGCCAGTTACATGATATCCCTATCAAAATCACATCTAATGTGTTGATATTAAGAAAAATAAAAAAATATCACTCCAAACATTGTCAGCTCAAGAACCCAGACACTGAGATGAGATGTGCAGAGTACCCAACATGCAACATAGAATAGACAGATGCTTGTATCTCCAAACAGCTTCTGGCTCTGCTCATCATTGTTGAATTTTACACAGTGCTCTATCTCTCCCCTTGGGTGCATTTGATCCTGTCTTTTTCAATTCCAAAGCCTAAAACTAACAGAAGGCTTGGTTGGGGATCACAGTAAGACAAATGTGAGAATAAGATATGTGAACCCCAGTGTCCAGAGTTTCAGCTAGTTCTCCCACAATGTGAGAGAACCGTGTAAAAAAGCAGCTGACCAAGAAGCTACAACAATCATGAATAGGATCTGGGACCAGGCTATAAGAACACAGTTTTTTAAATTACGAATCTGGCCCTCATTACCCACATTTGCTTGGACATCCAGTCATGAGAAGGACACACTTCTGACAGTCTCTCCACATTGGCCCTGCTTCTTTCTCTCAGGATATAGCATTGGCTGCTGTAATGAACCATTAAGACTGTCTCAAACATAACGACAGCTGCAGAGTTTTGGGTAGCAGTTCTCATTCTGCTTTCTCTTCCATCTGTCTACAGATGGCTCAAATTTGACCCCTCATAAAACAAAACACAACAACAAAATCTTACCAAAAGACAATTACTGTGCTTGTAGATTTCTCATTTAAAAAAATGACAAGATTAGCAAAAGAGCTGGTAATTGTGAACCGTGTTCAGAGTTTGACATTAATTCTGGAAGTGGAGGTTTTGACACTATTTTGAGGGTTGATTGCTAATATTATATTTAGATTCTTTTCAACCTGTCAATCATAATACCACAGATAATAGTCATAAATGCCAGCCATAATTGCTGGAGGAAGTCAGTCCTTGCAAAACCACTAGAATCTTTTATTTTTCTTTTTAAAAATATCTTTCAACTAAGCAGTATGATACAGAACCAACATGTTTCTGTTTATTATGTGCATCTGGGCTTTCTTAATTAAATAATCTCTGAACAAGATCTTTCGTCTGAGATTTGTAGAGCAGTTGAAAGATATCACTTCATTAATCATTATACTTCAAAGAAGTCATCTCAGTATATAAAAACAGGATCAAGCTAATTTCAGAGAAATAAAATGTTGCTATGTCCTAAAACATTTCATGGAAGAACAATTCTTGGACCTTTCCAAACCTAAAGTTGACTGGCCCATATCTCATTTGTTAGATTCAAGGAGATGTGATGTACATTGAAGATTTTACTGTGTCATTGTGTTAATTTTGTTTCTTGTGGCTGTAGTAAAACACCAGACAAAAGTGACTTAAGGGAGTAAAAGGTTTTTTGGTTAACAATTCACTTTAGAGTCCATCATTGAAGGAAAATCAAGGTGGTGGGAACTTGAAGTAGGTAGTTAATCATCTTTAGTCAAAAACAGAGAACAATGAATTGATTCTAGTTCTAGAGCTCAGTTTGCCTGTTCTCCACAGCCCAGGATGTCTCACAAAGGGATATTGCCATGAACAGGCAAGGTTTCTCACTTCTATGAGTGTTATCAAGACAATCTAGCAAACACTTTCACTCAGGTGAAGTGTTTAGACTCAGCTAATCTAAACAATCTTTCAGTGAAATCCCCTTCTAAGATGATTAAAGATTTTGTCTAGTCGATGATAAGACTACAAATACAGAAAGACAGCTTATTGTAAAAAGCCTCAGGCCATGTAGATGTGAAAGTGCATAGAATTTGCACACATACAGAGTGTGCATACACACACACATTCAAGTGTGCACACACACACCGTGCATATACATATAAACATCATTATACAAAACACCCAAAAATTCTTAGTGGAATACAAAAAAAATTATACTAGTTCATTTTCATTGCTATAATGAACTGATGAGTCAAAGTAACTTTATAAAGAAATGAGATTGATTTCAACCACAGTATTAAGAGATACCTATTTCATAGCAGTGTGCAGTTTCTAGCAGGCTCTCCTTGGTTGACTCACTTAATGGCAGATGCCAATGACAGAAGCATCTGGCCACCTGCTAAGTAGACTCAACCTTTCAAAGTGCCTTAGTCTTTAACCTTCTCAAAGAGGTCACCAATGTCCTAATTCATGAACCTTTAGGGGATGTTTTAAACTGTCTCCAAACTGTAGCAAATGCTACCCTATAACAAGTGAGCTTTATTAAATGTAAACCACATATTACTCTATCAAAAGGAATTTATGAAAGCAATCACTTTTTTGTAAAGGTTTGGAGCACCTTTTATGTTCTGCTAACAGTCCTTGGAGAGATGTAAACAGATGTCTACTCTCCCCAGAAAGGGCAATAGCGACAGATCAAAGCAACAGTTAGATGGAAATCCAAACTGGAGGAACCAATGAGTTTATTCAGGTTACTTGCAACAATACAGGAGAGAAGCTTCTTATAGAAGTATGGGCACCTAGACAGCTGAGAAGCTTACACTTACCGGAGTCATCCATTCAGGTTGAAGCTCCATAGCTCTCTGTATGACTTTCATGCAACTCCATGTGTCAGATGAATTTGTGATTGGAGAATTTCCCCTCACTTGCTGTCAATTTCTGCTGCTAGAACCTTACAGAGGATCCTTGTAAGTCTAGTTAGTCTGGAGAACTCCTAAAGATTTTCAGTAGTTTATTTTCCTGCATATCAAGAATCTACCCTCTTTTTAGACATGTTTTGGTTCAGAAGAAATTGCTGCACAACAGTTACACCAACAGATTAACCCAAGAAATGATTAATTCTTCATACTTTTTAAAAATTCCAATGTTCATATGCATACGTGTCTGTGTTTCTCATAAAAGTTATTCTTCCTTTTTATAAAATAATACATTCAAGGTAATTTATTAACCCTGGTTTGCAAGAATCCAAGTAGCCACTACAGCTAAGATTAGCTGTGTTTATTAATAATATTTTAATTGAGGTTATAATCACATACAATCAAGAACTTAACCTCAAAAGCTAAAACCTCACTCTAATAAAAATTTTCTTGCAAATACTCTAGTAATAGAGTTACCTAGTTACTGAATTAATATGATCCTGGGCTTCATACAACTAACAATAAGATGTTAACATGAAATATAAAAATAAGTATTCATATACTTCAAACTGTGTACTTACAAACTTAAGGACTAGGTTATTATGGCCTCAATTAAAGTTGACCTTGGCCTTAAAAATGAGAAATGTCGTGTTGAAGTTCTGCCTACAATGCATAAAGGCAAGACAAAGTTGGGAGGCCAATCTAGCTCAGAAAGGGATAAATCAAATAGTAAAAAAATATTATAATTAAAGAAATTGTCATGGAAGAAGTCAAAATGATCACAGAGTCAAAATAGAAATCTTTATGGTTCTTTTGGTGTTTAAAACAATCATGAGCAAAATGAGTTTTATTATGAAGGATCTGTTCATTTAGGCTCCTCTGGAGGAACTAAGACCTCTAGATGTTCTCCTCTATAATGAAGAGTGAAAGCAGCTGTTTCAGAACCTGTGCTGAAATGACCACATTGACCCTGGCTACAAACCTGAATAATAAGAGCAGGCAAATAGAATATGGTTTCCTATTTTGTAAGTATTCTGTTCTTGTGAGATGAACTTGGGTCCAAATCATTTCTCACTTCTGAAATCTGGTCTCAAGGACCAAAACACAGCAAGAGTAACTGTCATACAACACACTCCACATACACTATGTACAAGTGAGTGAGATCAAGTCCTTGATGCTCAAGTTATTTTTACTTAATCTTTATAATTATGACCTCATATGGCCAGGTACATTGTCTTCTGAGATAAACTAGCCAACATTCTGAGTGGTTTGTTTTCCTCAGCTGTGATTAGATTTATACAGTTTTCCATTGATCTTTACTATATAAAATATGGACATCATAAAATGAATTCTCAGAAATCCCCTGGATTCTGTACATATTTCTTCTTGTTCTCAACAGCAATAGTGTATTTCCCCCTTAGATCTGAAACATCCTCCATTCCTGCAGTCGCAGTGACACAAACTCAAAATAAACAGATGAAAACATGTACTACTAATCTTTGGTGCCACAATTTCCATATCTGCTGGTGAACCCATAACCTTTTAAAGAAATGAAGACCATTAACAAAGCAACATTTGATTTTATGGGGAGATGAAGGGAAAACTCAAAAATTGGGCTAATGGAAAAAAAAAGCCGCAAGCAGATCATGAGCATACGTGTTCTAGTAAATACAGAAGAGAGTTTGTTGGAGAAATATGCACATGTAAGTTTCTGGAGAACTGTCAGACAAGAAAAGTAATAGAGCATGTACCCCTCTCATAAGTTCATGATATTATCACCTAGGCAGGGTATACATGGTCTTAATAGACCCTGGCTATGTGGCTACCAGGGCCAGATGGCTGAAAGTAAGTCTGAGAATGTGTCAAGACAGCAAATGAGCCCTGAGACCATAATGTTAGCTTATGAGGGACTCGGAGATACCGATTTTTCTTAAGAAATGAGAAGCTTGGCAACTATGTTGGACCCAGGTATGCACTACATCAAATGAGCATCAACCATCCAGAACTGAGAAGTTTATAGAATGCAAGCATGAGCCAAATGACTTCTGTATATGTAAGCATTCAGTCCAGCTGTGTGATCTCTCTCAGAACTTTCCAACAGGGAGGTGAAATTTACTTTGTCATAGGGTCCAAAGATGCACCAGAAGGGAAATTTATGTTACTGTTGTCGAAGGTTTCTGTTGCAAGAGGCGCACGGGCTGCTTTCCCGGCGCCTTGTTCCCGGCACAGGGCCCCTTGTTCTGTCCCGTCCGGCTCCCGGTGCGTACCCGAAATAATTACACAAAAACTGTATTTATTTAAATACTGCCTGGCCCATTATCTCCAGTCCCTTATTGGCTAACTCTCACATATTATTTTAGTCCATTTTTATTAATGTGTATCGCCACTTGAGTTGTGGCTTGCCGGCATGAGTCTAACTAGTGTCCGTCTTGGGCCGGAGAAGTATGGCTTCTGTCTGCCACACTTCCCTTTTCTCCAGCATTCTGTTATGTCTACTCCGCCCACCTAAGGGCTGCCCTATCAAAAGGCCAAGGCAGTCTCTTTATTTAACCAATGAAAGCAATAGAAATACAGAAGGAACTCCTACACCATTTCCCCTTTTTCTGTTTAAACAAAAAAGAAGGCTTTAACTTTGACATAGTAACATTACATATAACAAAACAGTTATCAAGTAAGAACTACAGTTACAATATTTATATCTACTTTATCTTTTATCATAACAAATGAAAACTATAACTATCCCTTTATTAACTCCATCAAAGACTCCAGAAGGATATAATATTACCTAAGTAAACAACTTCAAAAACTCTAGAAATGACAGAGACATCTCGCTGCCTGTACAGTCACCCAAAGTTCCTTTCTACCATTGGGGCATCCATCTTTAGCCTACAGGCCCATAGTATCCAGCAGACTTTTTTATGAAGCAGGAAAATTCAAAGACAGTTCAGCCACTTTCTTCTGTATCCTGCAGAATGTCTCACTGACTCTTTCATGAAGCAGGAACCCTGAAGGATCATCTCACCTTTAAGCAAGTTTAGCAGTCCTCTCTCTGTGGTTCTTTGTGTCCAGTTTATGCAACAGTTCAGGCAAGAGCACTCTCTTGCCCAAATGGCCAACCAACTCCATAAGGAGCCTCTTTGATGCCCATCTTCCTCTTGAAGTAGCTGGTGCTGCCAGGAACAGACATGTTTCATTGTCATGAAAAGTCCTAAGATATTAAAACATTAAATGCCATATTTTGTCATCTTTGAAAGATATGAAGAATGTCTATCTAACTGAAATATACCTCTATATATCTAAAGAATCTAACTAACATGACTACAAGCTTGACTTTATCAATGATTATCTATTAACAACCTATATTTCCTAATTATACATTACATTTTTAAATGAACTACACAATCACAATACCTTAATAAAGATCAGAAATACATATATATAACAAAATTGACCTTAAATTTATATCAATAAAGCAAAATTTATACCAATGTAAATTATCCATATGTATATTATCTCACTTTTTAAATTTAAAGAACATTTATAAACAATATTTGGGAATATGGGCGTAGTCTCAGGATTGTGGGTTTGAGCCCCACATTGGGCACCAGATGAAGAAGTATTAGGTCGGCACAAGTCAATAACCAAGCCAGCTCAATAGGAATGGGTATTTTTAATGAATAAAAAGGGGGGAAACTCATGCTACTCACGCCAAAGTCCTATCCATCCGGCGGACACCGCATGGAGAGAGAGCACACCTCTCTCAATTTTCTACCTATGGTCCAAGTGGCCACACCCCAACTTGATGTGATTGGTTAATGGCTTTTCCCCCCATCAGGTTTCTGTCCTGCCCAGTTCAGCAGTCATTAAGTCCCAAATAAATCACACAGAGGTTTACATTAACTATAAACTGATTGGCTCATTAGCTCAGGCTTCTTATTAATTCTTATAACTTATATTAGCCCATTATTCTTGTCTATGTAGCCTTCTTCAGTGAGGCAGTCATATCTTCCTTCTTCTGTGGATGGATCAGGACTGCATTCTCTTCCCAGAATTCTTCTGTTCTCATTGAACAGCCTTTACTTCCTGTCTGGTTGCCCCACCTATAATTCCTGCCTGGCTACTGGCCAATCAGCGTTTATTTAAAATATAATTGACAGAATACAGGCCATGGTCCCATACCATGTTACCTATTTTTTCATTCATATAATTAATTAGATAGCACAGAAAGAATAATTCGTTAAAAGCAATAGCTATTTTATGGTTCTCAAGTCTAGGACATGTAAAAGGACTATGTTAAGATCTGCTCAGCAACTGGTACAGACCTTCTTATATTACAACAGTATTGCCTTGCAATTCATGAAGAGCTTCTTTTTATAACAAAACAATCCTCCAATATCTTTTAGGCTATTCATATATGAAAGTGTTAATTTTTCCTCCCTCCCTCACTCCCTCTCCCTGAACATGAGATAGAGTGTCTGTGGCTGGCCTGGAACTAGCCTCTGCCTCTCAAGTGTTGGGGTTAAAGCTGTGCATAAATGAAGCATTCTCAGAACAACTCAGTAAACTCTTAAAGGATATAGGAATCTAACATGTATGTTTAAATCTCTTACTGTTTCTGTCCCTGTCTGTCTGTCTTTCTCTGTCTCTTTCTCTCATCTCTGTCTTTTCCCCCCTTGAGTGTGTGTGTGTGTGTACACATGTGTTCAAGTAGTGTATAAAATTATATGCATGTGTGTAGAGGGTTATACTTGCCTGTGAGTATTCTTGTGGAGGTTAGAGGCCAGTGGTTGATTTCAAGTATTTTACTGTATTTCTGTCTATTCTACTTTTCTGAGATCAGGTCTAGCACTAAAACTCAAGCCAACCTTACAGTATTTCCTTAGGACCTACCTGTCTCCCCTGATCTCTCAGCACTGCAATTACACATGTATGACTTTTGGTCAGTTCCCTACACCAAAACTCAGGTCCTCATGTTTGTACCTACCCACTTTGCCAACTTCCAAGTTAGAAGAATCCAATATTTGAGTGAAAGAGAAAAAGCTAGCCAAGATGTAATTAAAGAGGCCATGTACCAGCCTCAATAAGCAGCAGAACTTGACAGCTTTCTTCACGTGGTTCTGGCTATAGAGCTAAGGGTAGAAGAAAGGCTTTTAGATCCTCTGATTCTGGTTAACTGGGGCTGAAGAATCAGCTGTCATGAGCAGGATATTGGAAGTATTTAAACAAAATTTTGCTTTGCTGGGGAAATTGATGCTAGTTGGCTAGAGCTAAGACATTAGCAATGATTAAGAGACCAGCAGCATGAGTCTGGGAGCCCTGAGGAAGAAGACCAGAGCCAGAGACCTTTGCAGGACCAAGCCCAAGCCAGAGACCTCCACAGGAGCAGACCCAGAGCAAGGACATTTATGGAAACAGGACTGAGCCAGTGACCTAGGCCAGAGCAGGTCTGAGACAGCGAACTCCACAGAAGGAGGTACAAGGGAACAATCACTGAAAGAGTAGGCTGGAACCAGAGACCTCTGCAGGTCTGGGCATGAATCTGGGACCTCCAAGGAACTAGGCAGGAACGAGAGACTTCTGCTAGCCCAGGCATAAGTCTGGGATCACCAAAGGAGTAGGCCTGAGCTAGGACCTCTACAGGTTCAGCCATGAGTCTGGGACCTTCAAGGGAGTAGGCAGGAACCAGAAACCTCTGTGGATCCAGACAAGACTCTGGAACCTCCAATGGAATAGGCCAGAGCTAGAGACATCTATGAGTATGGGACATGAAGCCTGAACTGCCAAGGGAGTAGGCCTGAGCCAGGATCTCTGCTAGAGCAGGCCCAAGGCAGCAACCTCATCAGAAAGAGCCCCAAGCAAGTAATCTCTGTGGGTGTAGGCCCGAACCATCCCTGATATTGCAGAGCAAAGCCTGGGAACGACCTCCAGAAATATGGAGTGACCAATGGGGTGACTGGAACTATGGCCCTGACTGCACCACCAAGAGCAACCATCTGAGTCTTGGATCCACTGGCACCTGGAAGATTGATCATCAGAGTCAAAGACAGCCCCATCTACACCAATCAGAGGAAAAAGATGGGTAGAAAAGTTAAGAACACATGCAACACGACAAAGAACAACACGACACCAGTAAAAAACTGGTGACACTACAACAGCAACACTTGAACAAGCAAATATATATGAAACAGAAGAAAACGACCTAAATAGTAACTTTAGGAGAATGTTTGAGGTCCTTAAAAAGGAAATAAAAAATTTTCTCAAAGAAATAGAGAAAAAGACAAAAACTGCAAGACATCAACAAATCCCTTAAAGAAAATGAAAAAAAAAAAGCAATCAAACATATGAAAGAAACTATTCAAGACCTGAGAACTAAAATAGAGGCAATAAAGAAAACAAGACGAGGGAATTACAGAAACAGAAATCATGAGAAAATAATCAGGAACCACAAATGCAAGCATAAAAAGCAGAATACAAAAGATGGAAGAGAGAATTTCAAGCACTGAAGATACAATAGAGGAAATAAACTCATCAGTCAAAGAAAACATTGAATCTAACAAAAGCTTAACACAAAATATCCAGAAAATATGGGACACCATGAAAACGCCAGCCCTAAGAATAGTAAGTATAAAAGAAGGAGAAGTTCAACTCAAAAGCACAGAAAATATATTTAACAAAATCATAGAAGAAAACTTTTCCAACCTAAAGAAAGATATGCCTATGAAGGTACAAGAAGCTTACAGAACACCAAATAGACTGGATCAAAAAAAAGACCAAAAGCAAGAGAGGTCCTGCCTCAGACATGGAAGGACAGGAAGACTCCTAAGGTTGTCTTCTGATGTGCATACGTGTACTGTGACACACATACAGAAATACACACATAGGTACACACCCATTTCACTCTCACAAACAAAAGATTTTTTAAAAGAAAGAAAAGAGTAATGGAACTACATACTAGTCAAGTTGGGAAGATGTAGTCTCCTAAATGGTCACAAAACGGAATTCCACTATTCTGCCTAATCAGTTGGAATATTGATATGGACACATCGCATTTCTAGGGTTCTCAATTAGGACAATGTGGAGCTGAATGGGACGAGTATAAGATGCTATGCTATTCCTTATGTCATATTGCTGGGAGAGGTAAGATGTCCAGAGAAAACCAGTTCTGAAATATCTACCTGTTCTGTAAATGTGAATTTTCTCCACCAAATATTTTCTCCCAAGGAGCTACAAGTGCAAGTCACAGCAACTGGGTTTTTGTGTATGTGTGTCATATTCCTTCATATCCTTAGAAAGTCCACTTGCATGGTAGGAGCATGAACTTTGATAGGGTTTATTTCCTACTTTGTACACACTTAGAAACTAAGCAATGTTACCTGTTCTTGTTACACCAAATTTACCAAATTCAATCATCAAAGATGCTCAGGAACAGGGGAACATGCTACAGAATGCCCAGATGAAGACCCCAGCACCTCTGGCCTAACGCAGTACAGGAAAGTTGAAAGGACTCTAAGGCATACCCATACCCATACCTTTTAGAATGTGCTTCAATCCACAGTATTCTAATGTATACAAATATAGAAAATGAACTGTTTGTTCATCCTTTCAAATGACTACAGTGAAGAGTGAATCATTTTTCCTAATAAACAGCTGTGTACTTAGCTCAACGATACTTTGGTTTGTTTTATTCAGGAGACATATCTGGACCTGGACTGAAAGTTTGAATAACCGTAAAAGTCAAAACCAACCCATAATCATTCTCTATATCCTCTTACTGCCTTCTTGTATGGCATTTGTAGAGGAAAAATGAATTTCTATCTCTATATCACTTAATGCTTAGAGAGAAAAATATCCATTCATAGATTCAGATAAGCTGAGATTCTGCTTTTGATTTATTGTTTAACCAAGAACGGCATATCCAAGACCTAACACTTGGCCTTAATATGATGGTGAAGGTGAGGTTTCTGACACAGAAAAAATGACCAAAGCTTGCCTCTGTGGAACCCATGGACACAAGTTAAGGGAGGCTTTTCATGGAATTGTATTCATCAGTCATTTTCCAAAAGTCTTAGTAAATTTTAACAGTGCTTCAAGTCCCCAGAATAATGTCAACAGTAAGCCACTACCCTCATTTCTCTGGTGTATAATCAGAAGCCAAATGGTCATAGTCCCTTCAAGGTATGCTTGGAGAGAGAGTTACAATCAAGACACATGACAGTGCTGCAGAACCTTCTTCAATAGTACCTAATGTTCGCTTCAGTCAAAAAACATCTAAAGGATGCTCTTACTTGGCTAAAGGAATTGGGCAAAAGACCATGATACGAAGTTTCAAATCCACAGGTTAAGTTATGTTAAGACTCAGTAATTTACTATCGATGGCCTAGATCTCTCTAGGTTAAAATATACTGCATGACAACATTGTTTACTTCCAGTTACAGGAACTGAGTCATTCTTATCTTTTAAATGACCTCTGTCACTCTTGGCCCCAAAATTAATGTTAAAACTACATAAAGGAGCCAGGCAATAGGCAGAAGCAACTGGACTGCTGTGAATTTGATGCTAGCCTGAACTACAAAGCGTGAGCCAGGACGGCCAGAGATACACAAAGAAACCATACCTGGAAAAACAAACAAACAAAAAAGACAAACAAAAAACAAAACATAACAAAAAACTGCTTAAGGTATCTTGAAGATAGCAATTCTCATCAGCATCACAAGACTTCTAGTAAACAACAATTTTTTTTAGAAGACTGTTAGTTTTCACATAAAGCATTTATCAATGAGCCATGAATGGGAACTACTATGCCACAGTTGGAGAGGGAAAACAAGCAAGTTGTATGTAACATTGTTTTCCTAACACTGCCAAATTTCTAAGCCTGTTGTATTTCTTCTTCTAAATAATTAGAAGGAAACTCTAGCATCTTAACCTCATTAACCACACAGCTCTTGGAACCAGTGCTTTGGTCAGTTAATGAAGCAAGCTGTTAAGGCCATTTCCAGCTGATCCACTTAGTAAATTTAATACTACTATCAACAGAAATAAAACCAGTCTGACTTTATATTCTGTTTATATTCTAAAATTTGTAGACTAAATATAGTCTTTATAGTCTAAAAACTTATTAGTCTAAGATACTTAAGAACCATCTGTATAGGGGATCTCTAAGTTCCACCATATACATGTGAGTTCCTGCAATCCTTGTGGGATATATGCTGTCTTCTCTCAAGGTAGCTAGTTACCTCCATTGATGCTGCTGGAATGTGACTTGAGTTTTAGGTCTATGTAGGTAAGGAAATGTGATTTAAAAGTAGACATGGAAGGAACAGACACTCCAAAAGGAAGGGGTTTTTATATTGGAAGATGAATTTTAAGAATTAGTTTTAAGATTCGGTTACTTATAAGAATTAAGTATTGCTCAAGTGTTTTTTCCTAATTTAACTTTTTTATTGATTCTTTGTGGATTTCACATCATGTATCTCAAGCCTCCTCATCTCCCTGTCCCTTTGTATCCTCCTTCTGCCCTTGCAACCTCCCCCCACCAAGACAAAACAAGACAAAGTTTAAAAGAAAAAAGAAAATCTCATCATGGAAGTTGTAGTGTGACCCAGTGTGTCACACAGTTTACCCTTTACTCCATACATCTTTACTTGCAAGTGTTCATTGCGGTGAGTCATTGCCCGCCCTCAAGTGTTTCTTTCTACATCTAAATGAGTCATTGTTATCTTACTAGTCTTCTAACATTAACAGAAGTAATGTAACAGACATCTAAATAATTTTCTTCAAAATTTTCCAAACTTTACCAAAAGATTTTAGGTTTGAGGTGTCCTTTGGTTACACATACCCATAACTGCAGTGCATCTTAAAAACCACTTACCATTGTCATGAAGTTCACCAATATTTTATCTGTGATTAGAACTGAGAGTTAGAAGCCTTGATTTGACTTCCTTTCATCTTTGAAGTCTTTTATTGCCACAGCGAAAGCTTTTCCAAACTCTAGCAATTTCTAACCATTTTCACTCTTGCCTGAACAGAGTAGAACAAAATACTGAACTTTCTTGACCTGGATAACTAAGGTAACTGTATGCCACTGTATGCATTGGCTTACTAACATTCCCTCTTTCTTCCTCTACACATACATTCTCTCATGGTGTGACATTGGAACAATGCGAGGTTACAAATCCTTTCTTGAAATTTTCTATCCTGGGACAATGCCTTAGGGACAAAAATTATGTGTGTGCCCTAGAACCTCGTAAATAAATGCACTCTGAGTTAGTTTCTCTTTTCTTTTTCTTTCTGTTTTTTTGTTTGTTTATTTGTCTGTTTGTTTTTGATTTTTCAAGGCAGGGTTTCTCTGTGTCATCCTGGTTACCCTGGAACTTGCTCTGTAGACAGGGTGGTCTCAAACTCCGAGGTCTGCCTGCTTCTGTTTTCCAAGTGTGGGGTTAAAATTGTGCACAACCACAACACACTCAGCTTCATGCTTATTTCTAAAACAGTGATGTGAACCAGAGAAATATTGACAGAAAATCTAAGGAGTCAGTAAAGCCAACCAGAGAGAAATAATCTGAGAACAATCCTACTATGTAAGGAGCAAAACCAAGAAGCAGTTTTCTGGGAGCCTAAATCCTGGGTCCCAGGTAGAGGTTGGGAGTATTGCTGTCTGAGAGAAGATTAGAGCAGAGGCCTTTGAACTGTGGAACCCAGCCTCAACTCCTACCATATGTGGTATTCGAAACAAAGCAGGAGAAAAAGTACTACCATTGGTCCCCATCTCCTGGAACTAGCCTCTAGTTTCCTATCAGTTTTAAGAGTACATGTACCTTCGATACTGCATTTATCTTTTCAGGATTTGAAAAGGACTCACTCTGATCAAATAGCCCCTAAGTATGCAAAGAACAGGTGACGTGGCTGTGTTTTACATAGCCAAGTAATTGATCCAACAGTAGAAGCCATTCCTTCCTCTACTTCAGATCGGAATTCTTTGGCCACACTGGGTCACCTCCCTTGCTCAGCAAAGAGAACATCAAACCAAATGGGTTATATGTATATGACAAACACATTAGAAGAATTAAACCAGATTAAGTATACAATAGGATGGTTGACAAGAACTTAAGGGGACATGGACATCAACTTATAAAAAGTGAAGGAAGTCAAATGTGGATAATTGGTAAATTTATTGATAAATGAGAATGTGATGGAGATTCAAATGCGTGGAACAGCCAGACCAAATTGATTAATGATTCCTTTAGGGTACAGTGGTCATGACTATTAACTTTTTTCAGGACGTCATATGGCATCCTTAAGCGGTGACAAATACTTTTGGATCATTGAAATAATTTTATATTCCTGATGAGCAGGAGACTATGAGATTTGAAGCGGGAGATGAGGCTGCAAGCACTGATGTGTCTTTAGTGACATATCTGTAGCTGTCTACTGTGCTGTACATAATTAGTAATAGGAATGCTGTAAATGTTTTTTATTCCCCCCATTTCTATTTTCCATCCTCAGTAATTCAAACCAGCATGTGGGACACATGGGATGAGAAAAACTTCTAAATTACACACAGGTTTGCATATTGGCTCCTTGCAGAATAAACTGTGTTAAAAATACAAATTCCAGGATGTCAAATCCCTAAGGGAATCATGTGTCTCTTACTTCTCATTTTTTCCCTTTTCAGATTACATAAATACCAATGGCATTTGTTGCAGAGATTCTTTGGAATTTTTCTTTGTTCCACTCTGTACAATGTCATTATTGAACTGTTGTAGCCTGGACTCCCATTAGCATGTAAAGAAGTTATCAATTTTTTATTCCAATTAGACTATTCTTTCCAAGCTATTCATGCTCCAGGAAAAATTCTGGGGTCTAACTAGGTTTTGGTTGTATATCAAAAGAGAATAGACATGCGATCATTGAACTCTCAAAAGGGAAGAACCTTCTTTGACTCTCCCAGTTAAATGAGGATGAGGAAATACAGCAAGGACATTTGGTAACTTTTTCCAGGAGTTCACAGGTCATAAGCAAAACAACTAGGTCAGAAACTTTTCTTCAGATAACCTAGAGCTCATTCTCTCTGTACTACTTCAGTATCAAAAGACATTATTACTTGAAGCAGGCTGTAACTGTTCTTGTTCATAGTCACACATAGTCACAAACACCTTATAGCATGTTTTACGTCAAAAACAAAGGCAGGACATTTTACAAAGAAGAAAACCCATGCCTCACTCTGGTTAGCTTTAAGATATTTGCCCTCAAATTCTTCATCCAGTGTCACCTTTACAAATTTTCTCCTTGTCTATGTAAATTTCTTTTAAAACATTTTAGCTTTTTCTTCTGTCTCCTTCCTTCCAAGTGAACCCCTAAAAATTTTATTCACAATGCAATTAGGTTATCTCATGCAAAATTTCAGCTGAATATACCACAGTAGATAGGAAACTTAAAGATGCAAAGCCACAAACCGATGCTTCTGAAATGAAATTCTTGTGTGTATATTAGGTCGGGGAGGGAAGTGGGGGCCCAACTCTGCTTAAGCTCACCAAGTCCTGAAGAGAATTTTGGGTGTCTTGCTCTGTCACTCTCTGCCTTATTCCTACAAACATTCAGTACTTCAGGTACTGGTGTGTTATTCTTGCACTGGTCTCTTTTGTATCATTCATATTGCAGTATATGTGCTTCTAAAATGAGGTCACAAATTGCTTTTTCATAGGAAGAATGTGTTTAAGTGGCTTGGCTAAGGGCATATTCACTGTGAGCTCTCAAGGTCAAGGCTCTGGCCTTGGGATGAATGAATATCCATGTTATATGCATTACACATTTAAAAAATTAATCTGCATACATTTGCCTATCTCTATTTAAGAATATTGTATTTACCTTATCCTATGTTTTCATTCTCTTTTCTATGACATGTTTTACCACATATTTTGAAAAAGTAGAGGACTCCATCAACCTTATGGCATAGGAAGGATGGTGCTGAAGAAGCGTCACTTTAGTAACTACGTGTAGCTTAGAGTTGAGGCAATAGTTGGCCATTTTCCAACCATATCCACATCTAATACAATAACCTACATCCTAGTATAGGAACAGCTTCTGAGGACACTTGAGGACAAATGGAAAGCATCCAGATTTAGCTTGGCAAATGGAGAGACAGCATGATAGAATGGAGAAGCAAGGAGCATAGAAATGATTTAGCCTGTGGAATTACCCGGTGCTAACTCTGCATTACACAAGTTATTTAAGATCTCTACTCTTCAATTTCATTGCTTAAAATGGGAACCAGGGAACAGGCTTTGGGCAGGGCTGTTGAGGATTCAATGGGGCTTTGTAAAGTATGGGGCTTTGTTGGGTATGCCTAACAAAGCCTAGGCTTCATAATAAGTTCACTGTTGAGCCAATTTTATGCATTGTCCTATTAAAATTCACATATTCCGTCTATAATGTAGGTGTTGCCTTTTCATTTTGAATGATGAGAAAGTGCACCTTTTCCCACAGCAAACAATTAGCAAGTAAAATACCCTATTGAAACCATGTTATTTCACACCCTCTATGCTTTTGACAAACTGGGGTCAGATGACTGTATACTTCTTAATTCTTTGTTTTAGTACATCATCTTACTGTAGTGTGTATTCACAGTGTGAGAAAAGAGAGTTCTTCAAAAGTATTTACTTTAATATAAAAATCAGAATAATAATGAATTTTTAAAAGATTTAACTTTGTCGTATGAGTGATTTGTCTGTGTATATGCTGCCTTGTTTGGTGCCAGGGGAAGCTGGACCCCTGGAACTAGAATCACAGTTGTGAGCTACCATACCAATGTCAAGGAGGAAATCGCTCCTCTACAGAGCAGCAAATGCTTCTAACTGCCAGGCCATCTCTCTAGCCCCTAATTTTGTTATTTTTAATTGATGAGATTTTATTCATCAGTTAAAGAGATCAGAGATTAGCAATTTCAAGTAAAAACTAAAACTTCAACAAAAATAAGTTGTATTTCTTCTAACCCATTGCTTTTTAATAATATTGGAGGTTGATCCTGTAAGAAAAACCACCCTAAACTTTCAAACCAGAATGTTGAAGGTGGTTCTGCATCCCCAAATTGGAAAGAATGTTCTGCAACCCCAAAGTCTGTTAGAAATCTAAGTGGCTCACAGAGGTCAGATTGCCCTTTCTCCCAAAGCATCATGCTCCCGGTTGTGTTTTAGGCCCTTCTATTAATACATCCTAACTTGCCATTCGTTTTTTTAAATGTCTCTGACAGCAAAGACATTCAGATGTGATGTTAGAAGAAACCAGGGGAAACAGCATGGTGCTCTGGAGGTTTGCATTTGATCACATCTAGGTTGAGCGCCCTGGCTTTGTTACTTGCATTTGAATGCCCTTGGCAAGGACTTAACTGAACATTTCCACAATATGTAAGCCTAGTTCTGGAAAGAGAGAAAGCAGCATACTGAACCACAGGCTTTTTTTTCTTTTTTAAACTTTATAATTCTCCAAATAGTGACCCTTACTATCTTCATTTTCCAGATGACTGCATTAGCAGCTAAGGAAATTAATGAAGAATATACAGCTTCTAAGTAAGTAACATTGTCTAAATTCAAATCTCCATTTTATGTTGTTAAAATTCAATATCAATCTTCATAGTGCTATTTGTGAAGATTCCTTAGTTTCAAGTGGTACTCATTGTTACCGAGAAATTTAGGGTTATCTTATTTTATTCTTTTAGTTCTCTTCTCTTTGTATTTCTCAGTAATTTTTCCCCCAAACAACTTAGTTTTCTTTCCATAGATTTTTCCATGACATCTAAGCTGAGGAAATACAGTGTTGTGATAGCAGCATATCGCCGTGGACTCTGTTTCTAGGGTCTATCCAGTCCCTCTTCATAGTCTTAGCCCTTTGCTTCACCATCTTTCAACAAAATGCTTTAATAACAGACTCACATTTTACAGCTCCTCTGAGGTCCCCCACCCCCCTGCTCTTCGGGTTCTCAGAGGCAGGCACATGTTTACTTTCACAATCAGTTTAGTGTCTGATGTTACAGAAGGTGATGACACACTTAAAATGGCTATTTTGTGATCGAAAGTTTGGACTATCACTGCCGGAAGGCCACTCACAACAGGACTTTCTCACCCACCCCTTGCTGTGACAAGCCTTAATGGAATCTGGCCTGCGGAATGTCTGGGTTCTGTGTGAGGTTGGTGTCAAAGCAAGTCCAAGCAAGTTCTCCAAAGTGCAGCCCTTACAACATCGCTAAACTCAAAAACATTCCTTCAAGGCACCACCCACCTTTCCCAGTGGGAATCCAGGGAAATGATTCTCTTGGAATTAGCATGTAAGCGGGAGAGGGCGTTAGGTTTGTGCTGTCAGAAGATTCATGGGGGAAGGGCAAAGCCAAGATGGGAAAATGAATGCCATTACCACCAAAATATTCTTCTTAAGGATGAGGGAGTACACCCTGCAGCTGTTGAACATGGCTGCACTGCTCAACATATTTTGCATATTTACATACACCAAGTATTTCCAAACAGGCTTGTGTTTGTTTAAAATCCCCCACTGAGATGTCTGGTAAATCTGTCAGTGTAGAAAGCTATTTGTTCAGTGAAGTTTGCAAAGCTGTGTTCAAAATCACACATGCACACGCACATACACACATGCACACTTCTATGTGTGTGTGCGTGCATGTGTGAGCATGTAAGCTAGAGAGTCACTGTCATCAGCCACACTGTAAAGAGATCTGGATTAATCTATTTATCACCTCATACTTAGAAATGAAATTACATAGAACCTAAGACCAAAGAAATGGAGAAAATAATTAGTTGAAACTAATAATTTTTTTCAGATTAAAATTCTGTGCAAAACAAAATATATATTAACATTATTGAGTGATTCTTGGCTTTCCTAAACTGTCAAAATTGAATTTTCTTAATTGTTATTATCTTTATCTTTGATGTATAAGTTCTTTTACCCAATTTTACTAATTGACAAAGGAAAACTTGTATATATTCAATTAGTTTGATACACACATCAAATGGTAATTACTACTGTCAAATTCATTAACACATCCATCATTAAAAGTGTTTTGGTTTTTGTAAGAGAACCCAGCACTATATGGACTTCTCATGTGACTGATTTCTTTTGGACATGTCAAACACCACAAAACCACACATAATCACATAACTCATTCGAAAAAGGCGAGGGAACTTTCAACAGAAGAAACCGAGCAGTATTAAAAGCTGTATTTTCCTTTTAGCAAGATCCACAAGAAAAGGATAGAGTATCGTGCTTAAAGGGGAACAGATTTTGTATATTTTGGCAACATATTAAATCCTCTGTTGCTATATTTGTATCTCTGTAAATAGCGGCTCGTTCAAGGGCAAGGCAAGGATCAATGCTGGTGTTCTTCATTCAGCCACAGCCAAACTTGGTATGAAAGTAGAGCACTTGTGTTTGACGGTTGTTTCCAACAGACTTGCAGCTCATTTATTGATCAGCCAGCCGCATTCCAAAGTATGGATTTCTACTTTGCTCATTAAAAGTATCAAAACACGCTTGCTTTTCTGAAATAGTTTTCCACTGCTTAACTGATAGCAGATGGAATGATTCTATCTAGAGAGAAGTGTTAAGACTTTACCATGTCAATGTGGTTATCAGTCACTATTATTCAAGCGTTATGCTTGGAGAATTGGCACATCGCAGGATGGGCCTAAGACCCACCCCCAAGCAAAATAACTAAATTGTTATTGGTTGTTCTCAGAGAAAACACTTCGGTAAGAAACTACACTCACTCTAGGACTCCACAATATGTTCTCAAAACTTCATGAAACATTTGAAGAAACAGCAGAGATGTTCTTGATGTCCTATTATCTAAAGGGAAGACAGTATCTCACACAAACACTGAAGCCAAGATTCTGTTCTGTTAATTTCTGATGAAGTAGCAAGACCTCCCTGGTTGCAAACTGATTTTAAGAAACCTACTGAAGACAATAATAATCATTGTAGAATAAGATGTGTTTATATTCTTTCTCCCAAATTTGAGAACATGTATCTCATGCAGACATAGGGGCTATGAAATAACAAACACTCTCCTGAATTCTACCAGTAGAGTTAATTTGTAACCACAAAAGGGCCTTACCTTGCAAGGAGGAGGTAGAAGAGAATGTGTCAGTAGCACCAGGTGAGGGGTACTGGTTCTGAGGAAGGAAGAAGGGCCCAGGGTGGAATGACTGCGGATACAGAAAGCAGATGTACAGATGTCCTCTCGGAGTATGGGAACAGGCTGCAGTCTGTGCTTTGTAGCCCACCAAGACAAAACCTGTACTAGATTAGAAGCCCAACAGGTGCAGAACTGTAAAACAATCTG
This sequence comes from Ondatra zibethicus, assembly GCA_004026605.1. NCBI lineage: Eukaryota > Metazoa > Chordata > Mammalia > Rodentia > Cricetidae > Ondatra > Ondatra zibethicus. The sequence goes on along the minus strand of PVIU01002116.1, from coordinate 130,411 downwards.
TTTGTGTTGTCTTAAGTCATTATTATTTTTAGTTATGTTTCTGAGCAGCCATAAATCCCTCTTATACTACCCTAGTCTAACTATGCCAAATGATTTGACCTGCATTGCTGGAGGAGATTCTTATTTAAGATTGCTTTCCAAATGTGCATTTCCATATTAAACAACAATTAATAAGAAAAAAAAAAAAAAGAGGGTCTACGCAGTGAGCATGAATCACTTCCTCCACAATACAAACGCTTAGAAACTTCTTCTCCAGGGCCACTTCTTTCATGTCAGTCAGTTGTAGAAGAGTTTTGCTGTTGTTGTTGATTTGTCTTTTGATATTGCTCACAGAAAGTTCTATGCTGACAAATGCGGAAATGTTTCCCAAAGGGTCAAACAAATACCTTAGAAGCATCATACTGAAAAACTTCTCAAGACTCCTGCTGTTATGTCATTAATCCATTTCACTTGCTCTTCCATTATAAACATGTGTTTTATAATCCACTCCAAACTGTAACAAATAAATGTCATGGCTCTGGAAAGTAACCTCATTGTTTATAAAATCTAAGATACTATTTTTGAACAATATCTACATTTTGAAAACACAGAAGAAACAGGTTTATTTACTAGAAGTGCAGAGTCAATAATTTAAAGTCACATTAAATTATTTATTAAGCAAATTAAAGAAAATGTCATCGTTTTTCTTACAAAGTCTTCCATGATTTTATATCAGTGACACAGATAGGAGTCCTGCATTTGAAGAACAGCAAAAAATCATATGGTTTTACAATAATAAAGTCAAAAGTTTTAAGAATTATACATTATTCATTAGTTAACAATGACAGCATAGCCAAGATTGCTTGGCTTCCCTTTCTGGAAATGTGAAATCAATGTGGCGTGATTTCTCTCAGAACAAACCTGGAATCTCGCTGTATGCCAATGCTGTAAGATATGAGTTCTATTATCAGTTTTCAGTCTACCTTATCAAGTGATAAATATAAAGTTTATCATATTGTGTATCTTTTTCTTTACAAAAGTATTTCACCTTACCTAGGTATACATGATGAAAACAAAAGGAATCCATGTTTCCCTTTAAATATATGCATTTTAAATGATACAAAGAACTCACATGAAGATTTCCCTATGTTGTACATTTTGAAAAGTACCTATATGGAATAGTGTTCATAAATCAAATAAAATGTCCACAAGTATACATCTCCTACACATTAAACCAAGTGTGGAAAAATCATTACCTTTGGCTCCAGCCACAGCACAGAACAACAAAAAAATCTACTTCTATCAGTATAAAGAGAAAAGTTCACATCTTAGGCCAAAAATAAGAAAACCTCATTAAGAATTTTATATTCAAAAGGAACTAATCTTAGTCTAAAATTTAGTAGTCAGAAATAATTCTAAAAGAAACTTCTTGGTGATGGTGTGTGCCCCTTTCCAGAAGAGGAGATGTCTTACACAACATAACAGCATTGGTAAATTACATTTAAGTCTATTAGAATTCCCTGCGGTTTAAAAGGCAGATTTAGAAAATATCACTGGATCAATATAAACTGGTCAAAACTTCAAGAATATTTCCTTGATTAATCACTTCACATCACAAAATGTTTCAAGCAAATAAAAGCTCATAGCAAAAATTTAAAAGTTAAGACATCTAACTATGACTAATTTTATAGTTTAAGAATTCCCAGAAAGCACTAAGAGTAAAACTACTATGCAATATTCTACAAGTTGGATCTGTGACCTAGTTCTAGGACCATGTGACCATGGCGATTAGCATTGGGAAGCTATTGAAACCAAGGTTCTCTTGCTGGCTCCCTTCATTCCCCAAACACCAAAGGCATCCTTCTTTCACGGCTTGTATATGTGTGTTCAGCTAGTTGCTGACACAAATGTTAGCCTATTCTTTCTGAAATTATTTTAATCAACGTTTTTGCCTTGTAATGGTGATTGAAAGTCAGAAGGATGCCTCAAACTGTAGATTTTTAAAGAGATTTGGTTTTAACTTGTCTCACTAGCCTTAATATTATCTGAAAGATGTCCGTTATCCATTCTGCAGGGAAGGGTTTAAAAAAAAAAAGACACCAAACAAGCTTAATCTTTGGTGTCTCTTGCACGTTAAAATCACAGAGTGACTTCATTTTTAGTTTCATGCAGCTTCTGCTGTCCTCCCACAGATGGGAGGGTGATCCATCACAGGGTCCCTGACTGCCATCAATACCCTTTGTAACTGCAACGACTGAGTCAACTCTTCCCATCTTCAATAACTGACACAGTGTCAACATCTGCTTCCAATAAAGTTGGTTCATTTTTTTTCCCTCGAATAGAGTAAATCTGCTGACTGAGATCGTAAAAGGGGTGCTACCCCCTCCCTTTCCATGCGAGCAATTTTTTTCCACCATATTGTGCAACTTTCCCTCCAAGGCAAGTAAAAACAAGGGGTGGGGGGGGGAAGGATAATTGAAAGGGAACATTCTTAATCGGGTGCCACGGAAACATGATGTATATCTGACAAATACAAGTTTGAAGGCAAAAGGCACTGTCCTCCTCATTTCAGAGACAGCAATGTATAGAGTTGTGAATGAATATGACTCAGACTCAGCCCACATACCACTAAATGTTTAATTAACTTTCCTTCTAAAACACCATATTAAAAATTCAGAGTTAATTAAGAAGTCAGCAAGTTTTTTTCTCCTGTAAGTAAGAAGAGAAGAAGATTCTCTTTGCCATGACTCCTTAGAGAAAAGCAGCCACTGGTTTATTTGACTGCTGAAGAATGAATATGCAACATGAAGAAAAAAAGGATATTTAAGAGTTCAACTTAAAAAGCAACTTGCTGAACTGATGCTCATTTGTGGAGGCTGTCAGTTATCTGAACTATACTGTAAGTCAGGCACAGCTGTATGTTTTCAAACTTTCACAGCCTTCCTTATTAGGTAGCATCATCCCAGTTTTATCATGAGGTAAATAAATCACACAATAAGCCATGGCTAAGTCAGAATTCGGTGAAGAACAACTTTACACTATCTCATCCTGCTCCCCTACTCTCTTCTCAGTTGAAACAGTAACATGTGTCCTTACTGCAGCTCCCACCAGCTAATTCAGCAAATACTATTTCACGCAGGATGCTTTTCATAAGGGACAGAATACAATTTCTAACGATACAGTCTCTGTGACTTGAAATTACAGTTACAACCTTCAGCCACACAGTGAGCTTAAGCCACTTCCTTTCCCATATTTGGCAAGCTTGGAAATGGACAAATACTATTTGTAAGATAAACGAGGAACTCATATAGGCATCCTATAGAACATTTTTAATCATATAAATTCAGGAAATGTATTCTTCAATATTTTTGCAATTCACTAATTCTCACTTTATACCTTTTTGGGCAATATTACTATTTTGTGGAGGTAATATAATGCAAATCTTAAAAAGAAATAGATACAAGAAAAGTTGGAAAAGTTAAAAAAGTATCTTTCTTTGTTCATAAAAATTTTAGACTCTAAACTTTAGAGCCCCTTTACAAATTCACAAAGAAAGATCACATCCTGTGTGGACCCATATAGCCAACATTATGATATTTCTTAGATTAGATAGTCCACTAGTGGGGAATAATAGATTATATATAGAATAATAAAGTTTTCCAGTGTCATGTTTACAGGTTTTCAGATAGACTGAAAGAAAATTAAGTTGTAAAACAGCCAAAGGTAGAGTGGGTTTAATGAAGTCAGAGGGGCAGGTGGTACCCACCTTTCAACAAAGCAGCCATACTTTGAAGTGAAAAATCCATATTCAGAGTATAATAGCACTTTACATGTGAATGAACTCAGATTATTTATTTTGCTACGTTATAACTCCCTTTACTATTTCTGGTTGTTAGAGTAATGTCAAAACATTGAGTGATGCTGGACAACTACACACATTCCCTCTCCTTTCGCTAGATTTTAATGTATCCCTTCGGTGACAGTGTGCCGCTCATACCTACGCCTGCTCTCTAATGGAGGGAGAGCACACGTGTTTGCTGCATGCAGAAGATTCAGATTTTCTACTTTCCTTAGGCCTTGAGACAAATCATGTTTTGCCCACAGTTCAGAGAGGATAGGAGCAAAATCACTAAATTATCTGCTTTCTCTTTCCATCCAATTTGATGATAAAGAAAGAAAGAAGCAAAGAGTTGGCCCTCTTAACCTCACCTTAACTGGGAAAATCCAATGAAAGAAGCTCATTGAGTTCAAATGTGGCATCTTTCTAAGAGACTGCAATGTAAGTCAGTATGTTCCAAGCCAAGATGAGACAACAGCCAGTGAATCTCCCACCTGCATGCTGCTGAGAGCTTGGGTCTCAAAATTCAGGACTCAAGCCAAAATGAATTTGACAGATTCATTCAACTCTGTGGTCTACATATTTGTGCAGATAACAAATAAAATCATTTTTTTATTGAAGTCCAGACAAAAAGGCACAGAATTTAATGAGGCCACTGTCTGTCTATTTAAATTATATATCAGCAAGTAGAAGCTACCGTAAGTCTAGACTCCATGGGGGGAAATGTGAAGACTGTGTTAAAGAAAACCAAGATGAAGAAATGGTGGAGTCTGTAGACACGATCAATGGTATGGGATTATAATGCAAATACAGCAGGAGGAAAAACTAATGCATATGATACAGGCAAGGAAAATGCTAGGAAAGGAGTTGTGAGGATTCTGCTGAACCACTTGTTGTGTTGTTAATGTGTAAAATATTCACACCCACGATGTACACAATTAAAAACAGAAAGTAGCACGTTTCTCAACATTCTGTTTTGTGTGGGTTGAGAGAGATGGGGAAATTATCAAATAAAAACAACTGTACCACACTCAGTTCCTATATAACCAACGGCTGGGAGCAACTGAAAGGAACAAGAGACCGTCTCTTTGATTTGCCAGTCACTGCTACCTTCATAATCATAATCTTGGCTTAATTAACCTTCTTTTAAGGTTAATAATCCCAACTTCACTTTTTTTTAATGTGTGGTCCATGTGAGTTTCATTTCTCAAACTTTCAATTTTTAACTCAGTTTCTGCAATTGAAATATAAAATTAAATTATTGCCACTCTGATTTTTCTGCAATTTTTCAAAACTAATTGCACTTAAAAGAAAATTAAAATCTTGCAACATGCTTCAATTAAATCATTACATATAGAATACATCACTTGTCAGTTTACAATGGAGAGGAACAGTCAGTGCTTTGTCATGTGTCTTCCTCCTTTCCTGAAACTACTCATTTGAATTCACAACAGGAAATAAATTCATTCAAAGTATGACTTTCAAAACTGCCATGAATGAATGGTTAGAAATTAGGAAAGATAGTCACTGGTATCCACAGGTATCATGGCTAAATGCATTGTTTTTCCTGTATTGAATGAAGGTGTGCATAAGCTCTTTTCCTAATTATTAATACTGGATAGACTATAGAGAAAATGACTTTTTGTTCATTAACCTAAACTATCTTGTTAGTCAACTTCCAAGAACTCTTTGGGAGAAATAAAAGTAATAAAATATGCTATAATCTATGGCCCTTTAAAAGAAAGTGCCTTTTCAAGCTGCATGTAAATAACTGCAAACTAAGGGAGCTATAATGGAATTAAATCTTCACTGAGATTCAATATAAACCCAATGCTGCACTAGTTTGTTTATGATAGTGCCACTGCTAAGAAAGGCTGAAACCCTTGAGGTACCCTTGGAAGCACAGACAAAGAGTATCCCCGACACTTTAAAGAGCTGCACTTCAACACGTTTTGACCAGTGCTTTTCTGAGAGCAAGTTCTTTAAACAGAACTCAAAAATTGTTACAAAATTAAAAAAAAATTACATCCCTCAAAAATATCCCCTCCATGCTAAACCGAAGTTTTTGTATTTCTACAAAAATAGAAGAGAAAGCTACAAAACGGTTTTCCTGAAGGAATGAGCATTTCATCTGTTGGCTCATCTTCTGACAAGGTGGCTGATTCAAACAGAAAAAAAGAGGAAACAAACAAAAACTAATGCAGGTTCTGGTAAAGGTGAGTAAAACGAGACGTTGCACAGCTGACAAAGGCTCAGATGAGGGAAAACAGACAAAATGCTTCTCTTCAATGACTAGGACCCACTCTGTTTTCTCCAGAAACAGTTCAGATCTAAAGACAATGGCCTTATACGTTCTCTTCTCCATCCATTTTTCCTGTGTCCCATTGCTGGATAGGAAATCCCAATGGCATCTTTTCCCAGTGGGCCCTTGGATTCAGGTTGCAATATGACTTGCTAATACCATGATTCAGTACCAAGCTGATTCTTTGCTCTTGTCCTGATGCTGAAGACCTAAAAATGATGAGAATGGAAAATAATGAAGAACAAGCATACACATGAAGCATTCATAAATGTTCCTGACCTGCAATAAACTGAGTACAGAAAGTGAAACCCTGGCAATCATGAGAAATGACTTAAGGACAACCTGTTCTCTAAAAAGGCCTAGGAGCACAATATGTGAAAAGAACGCTGTACTAGAACAATGCTGTTAATACAATAGAAATTCTTTGCCTTTTTTTAAAATTTTCTTGGATTAGGAGTGCATTATAATTAGAAATTGTACCTTAACTTCAAGAGGAAATGATAATGGAAGAGAAAACAGACATAAACAACTTGAGGAACATTTGAACAATCCTTCAGTTAAAACTTCCAGCAACCAGTGCGATTAGACTTGTGGACTAATATTTTTGGTAGTTTTAAAATGCATTTCATTTAGAGGGACATCATTAAAGTCACATATAGCAAGTGGTTAAGTATGACTAAAGCACGGAGTTTAGTAGCATTGCTAAGCTAGTAGGCCCTAGTGTGACTAATACAACCTGTAACCTATTTGCTAATTTACTTCTTTCAACATCCTTCCCATCACGAATTCAGAGTGGCTCAGGAAAATCTCAGGGGCATTGCTAGCAAATGAAATTACATGAAGTATAAAACAGATATGTGAACATGTCAGAATTCCAACTGATAGGTAAAATAGGAAGTTGATGAAAAGGACATTTAGAAAAATGTAAATCTGTCTTGGGACTACTACAGTCATTTAATTTCTGATACAGTCAATTAGCAGGGGACTTCCCCCCAAAGTCACCGGACATCAAGTTTCATTTTGTATGGATTTTTAATTGCTTTTAAAAATATAATTGATAAACACATACAAATATATTGAATGTATATATTAAAATATGTTGATGTACGTATATGTTGCAACAGTTACTATAGGCAGTTATCATGTCTATCACCTCTTTCAGCTCCCTATATTTTTATATCTGAGGTAAATTATTTGGAAGAGTGAATACTGTCAAAACATTCTTAAGTCATTCAGAACAAATTACCAAAATGTGAAGTGAGGCCTCCAAAATGTGGGTAGAAAGAAATGACAATTGTTACATTAGTGCCAGAATCTCTGGCTATTTTCCTGGCCCTTTGTTTAAAGGTGATATCAATTTGGACTGAATATTAGAAACCAAAAATAAAAAAAAACAATGATCCGGGATAGTTTTACATTTTGATTGCTACTATAACAGTATTTCTTGTCCCTCAAACTATCAAAGAATTTTGATAGTTTATAAATATATATATATAAAAATATATATATCATATAAATATATCATTATAAACACTGTCACTGGATGTAGATATTAAGACATTATTCTTAACATAACGTGGCAGAATAAATAAAAGGAACACAAGAAGCACATCAGAATTACAAGGAACAGTCTACACAGAAGAAAGCACTAGAGTATTGACTGAAGGCAACATGGGTTTCAAAAGAATGGTTTATCATTTTCTAAGATTACTGGCATTTCACTAAATGCCCAATTTTGATTCCCATTACAAAGAAGAGAAAAAGGAGGATAAAAGAGAAGAGAGAGGGAGAAAAAAATAAAAGGATCAGGAATGTATCACAGCACTCATTTGATTTACTCATTTTCAAATAACGTTGTGGGTAGAAAAATTGCAAGCTGACATAGTCTCTGTGGGGTGACTTGTATAATCTAAGCCACCTTTACTGACAATTTGCTGACTACAGAAATATTTTTTTCATTATTAATACTTCTCATCTTCTACATGACACATTATTTCCAGAGCTGAAGACTGCATCAATCTATAGAATGTCAACACTGCAAGTCATGAATACTGTTGTAATCACTGAGTGGTCTAACATTTTTTTTCCTTTTAAAATAAAGGCAATCCCTAGTTTGATGTGCAAAAATATATGACTCCTTCAGATCATGCAAGCATTTTATCATAGCCAAGTATGGAATTACTTAAGATGGACTTCAAATTTTCAACCAGAATAGCAGGAATCATTTTCTTGTTATAAATGTATCTCTTCCGTGTTTGATTCCATGTCTCTATGCCACTCCAGAGTATAGATTTTTTTAAAAAAAAAATCCATCTGCCAATTCATCTATAACCTCCCAGGTACTAAACAACTATTGGATCCTGGTGGGTTAGCTTCTTCTTACTGGGAAGACATAAATCAAGTCTTTGCTTTAATTTTCAGGCATCATTTTCTGTAAATTTCAAAAGCATAATTTTGCAAGAGTAACAAAAGCCCTACTAATATGCTGCACCATAAATGCAGGACCACCATTTTCCTAGTAAAGACAGTTAGAGGCAGTGATTCAGGACACTTAAGAACCAGCCACTTAGTTTTTGTCCAACAAAATGGAATGAAAATTGTAAATTATGATCCTTGTGTGGTCTACACACAAATCACAATTCTCCAAAAACTTGTGAGAAGAGGCTGTCCCCTGCTACAAATTTGCTCCTATTTGGACTCCTTTGCTCCTCTAGTGCCAATCAAGTCTATATGGAATTAGGTCCCGACACATTCTGAGACATTCACTGGCTTTCAGAAATTGCCAGGATTTCCTTTCTTTGTGTTACCAATGCCATTTTGGCTTTATTCTTCAGTCCATACACTATTTTAGTAGAAGGGAAAATAAAAAACATGAGAACAAGGCTAGCTAACAGTCTTAGGATTTGGGTATGCCAAGCTTTGGGCTAGGCGTTTTACATGAAACTACTCAATCTTCTCAGTCATGCTTTAACAATATAATATGTATTTTACTCAATGAGAATGCAGTGTTGGGGAATATAATCTTAAGGTGTGCTTCTTTTGTTTATGTTGCATTTGTTTAACTCTGTGAAACCATGTTACTGTGCCTGTCTAAAACACATGATGGTCTAATAAAGAGCTGAAGAGTCAACAGTGAGTCAGGAGAGAGGAATAGGTGGCGCTAGCCAGCAGAGAGGATAAATATGAGGAGAAAGCTTGGAGAGAGAACTGGGAACAAGAAAGAAAGAAGGAGGACTTCAGAGGCCAACTACCCAGCCACCCAGCTACATAGCCAGACATGGAGTAAGAAGGAAAGAAAAGGTATATAGGAATGGAGAAAAATTAAAAACCCAAGACCAAAAATAAATGGGATAATTTAAGTTAAGAAAAGTTGGCGAAAAACCAGCCAAGCTAAGGCCAGGCATTCGTGACTAAAAATAAGCCTCCATGTGCGATTTATTTGGGAGCTGGGTGGTGCCCCTCCCAAAAGACTTAAAGAGTAAAACGTCACACAACAATGCAGAAATTAGGGGAAATGATGGCAGCAGCAGGTTTGTAAAGAGGTCTTCTCATGTGTCAAGGACTATATGTAGTCTTAATGACAGCATATATGTGCACCTCATGTGAACAGTATTGATTACAAGCAATGGCAGTAGGATACTAGCCATAGTCTAAAAATCAGAACACAAAAATGCTAAACAGTTCTTACATATGCCTTTGGGCTCTTTAAATCCACATATGCCCCAATTCTTCTGAACTGACATCAAGACAAAGATGAGGCTCTTTTAAACAACTACATTAACTTGACATTTGCCTTTAACACATAAGAATTACATTGTAGTCTGTCTTGCTTCAGACCATTTTGGTGTAATAGGCTATGTGACATCAACTAATGGGCTCTTCTGTGTTTATTTGTGATGCAATTGTTCCAGACACATCCACTTCCCTGGTGAGAACTTTTCAAAAATAGAAAACTTGTGACTTATGGCTTTTTGCTTGTTTATTACAAATCATAAGTAAACCTGGAAACAAAAATATCACATTATTGACATCTGAGTTTGATTGTGAGATGTACTTAGGAAAAGAGCCTGAAAGAAACTAAAAACCCAGAAACACATTTTTTCACTTCAGTTCCAACACCAACACCACCTGATCACCACAGAAAAGAAGAAAATATCCATACCCAAGCAAACAAATGGAGCAATTAAGAGCTCAAGGGAAAAATGGTCATGTTAGAGCATCACAGTTTGCTTTTATTTCAACGTCTGTGAGTCTGGCGTCTGTCTGTTCAGGATCTTAAAACAAATGCTGCAAACTGGGCAGCTGATTGACAGCAGAGGTTACACCAACAGCATTCTAGAAAATCAGATCTAAGACCAAGACACTGGAAGATAAAAATCTTACTTTCTGGTTCCTAGAGTGTCCATCTCACTGTATCCTAATGTGGACGTGTGTGCACACGTGCACGCGCATGCATGTGCGTATGCATGTGTGTATGCATGTGTGTGTGTGTGTGTGTGTTTTCTCAAGTTCTTCAGGAGAAAATGGATCCCATTCCTGAGGACTCGGCCTCTGTCACTTACTCTATCTTCCAAAGGCCCCACCTGATACCAATACTATAAGATTCCAACACAAACTTTGGACAGGAAACCAACATCCAAGTACCAGCACTAACTGAATCTTACAAGGAGGTTACTGGAACCAATGTCCCCACACTTGGGAAAAAATAAATCATACTCTAAATTTCAAGAGGTCACAGTTTCACAGGTTGGTGTCTGGCAAAGACTATGGATATAAGAATCAGAACAGCAACTGTGTGTGTGTGTGTGTGTGTGTGTGTGTGTGTATGAATATATATATGTAAGCATTAAATGTCTAACTAAAGTCTTCCTCACCCCAACTTCTTTTCAACTCCAAGGTATTTTGTGAAAATATGCTGAAGCATCCAAAAACTCCCATGAAGGATGCAGGAGTTGGCTCAGAGGGGATTCTATTAAATCTACTGGAACTTCTGCACCCTCCAGTGGAAGAAATGGATGAACGTCTTGTAGGGATCACAAATGGAAAGATGAGCTTGCTGCCAAGCTTAATAAATAATAGAGAATGCATAAAGGAAAGGGGGAGGAGGGAAAGGTTTGAAATCGGGCAGAACAGAAATGATATGGCAACAACAAAAGGCAGATTGCAAATGACTAAGTAGATGTTTGCATAACTTTCTAGAACTAAGAGCTAAAACCCATGTAAAAGATGAAGGAATAACTCGAAAAATTTCAACTGTAAACAAACTTTAAGTTGGAGAAATGGCAAGATCCCTAGATAATTTAAGAAGAGCTAGGCTCTCCAGCATGGAGTGTGGAGGTGGGCACAAATTTTCACCCCTAGCTGAGAAACTATAGACAACGGATAGCTGCCCAAAGATGGTTAGCTTTCTTTAATGGTGTGTCCTCTGGTGGTCCTGACACACCTCAGAGGACGACCATACAGCTCAGAGTGTGAAGGTGGGATGGATAGGACCTGGTACGATTTTTAAAAAGGACAACACAAAGTTGGGTGGGTACTAAATGAGGTATGAATCTTGAGGGGATAGAAGAGGAAAATGAATATGGTTGAAGTACAATGCAGGAAAATAACAAAAATAAAATAACAAAATACTTAAAAGAATGTCTGGACTAAATAGGGTCTCATTTCCCTACTGTTAGGAAGAAGTCATCATAAACTGAAGTGAAAATTTTACACTGCTGCTGATCTGGGTTTGGGAACTCTCTGACTGTCCTTCATGCATCACTAGATGAACTTGACCCACTTCTAAGGAAGCATGGACATTTGAAAATGCCATCAACCACACCTCTTTAAATAAAATGCTTCCATGTTTTGTCGTCGTTTTTGCTAGAAATCAAAGAATTAACTATACAATTGAAAACATACTATTGAAAAGAGGAGAGAAATTAGATATAAAACCCAAGAGTGGGGATAAAACATATTATGACCTTAAAAAGAAAGAGAGTATTTAAGTATAAACTGTTCATTTCACAGACAGTAAGAGTTTACATACAAGTCATTTACTTGCTATTAGATTAACAAGCTGGCAACTTATTCCTGTATTTTAAAATAAAATAAACAGCTCTGCTGTGCTAAAAGTAAATAATACTTATTAGAAGCTTAAATACATACAACATTGTGTTGGATGCTATGCCAAATACCCAAATTTCACCCAGTTGACAGAATGAGAAATGACCACAGAAACATTTCAGAGACAGTCCTATGCATTTCTATGACTTTATAAAATTAACACTGCAAACAATAATACAACTGCATCTGTTTGCCTGAGGCTGGGTTAATCAGGTTAAATATCAGTTAAGGCTTTCTAAATAAGATCTATGTGAACATAGCACCTTGCTATTAACCTTGAGGAGCGATGGAGAAGAGAAGCAAGACCTACCCATCTGCGGAGCTGTAATGTGATTTCAGGTGGATAGCAAACCAGATCAAGTCTAATCATCACATTTCTTTTATAACTTCTAAAACAAATCATGTTAATCTCCAACCATCTCAGAATTCTTATTTTAAAATCATGATCAATAGGATTTAAAGAGTAATAGTTTCTTCCACCATTGTGCTCAATATGCTGAAGGTATATTTAAGATCTGTGAGATAGTCTTTACCAATCACCAGTCTTCACACTGTGGTGCAGATTACTGCAGCAGCAGCATTATCTTGGGAAACTGCATACATACCTTTACTCTATTCCTTTGGGAGGTTTCATAGTGATTATTCTTCAGTGTCACAATTCTCTGTAGACACACAACACTTGCATACACATTGAGATATACATACAAATGCACATACACATACATAAACATATATATAAGCATGACTATGTTTGCTATCTGCATCAATTCTTTAGGGGCTACAAACTTCTTGAAAATATATTTGTTTTATTGCTGAAGACACATATATAAACAGTGACAGTTGCATATTTAATTGTGGTGCCTATATGTGCTCAAGATGATTATAACACATATTTTTAAATATATAATCTATTATTATAGCAATTATTATAGATCCAATAAGTCTAATTGTACTTGCCTTATTTCACTATTAATGAATATGGACACCATGTAATTATGACTTTCTCACCTTTTTTTCTTAATCAAATTTTGTGCTTTTCAAAGATTAAAGTTCTCCTTGATTTCTATGTACTTTTTGTGCATTAGATATGAGTACTTTCTCTCATGTGTTATGTCTTTTTTTGTCTATTTGATGATTTAACTTCATACTTAAATACATAAATGATTGACAATATTTTAAGCTGTTAAAAAGTAAGACTCATTCTTGAACCAGATATAAGTTAAATGTATTCCTTATGACATTCCAATAACATTTATCAACTCACAATTACACTTTTGCACACGAACAATGAGTGATACCTCAGTAGGTACATAAAGGACTTACTAGCAAAAGGAGACTTTTCTACTTAAAGAGACATCTTCTGGAAGCACACTTACAAACTGCTTAAACTCTCCACAGAAACAGTACTCTTGGGAACAATGAGGTGAAAACTGCCCGAACTTGTCAAAATGTCTTTAGGTTCAGATTCAAAAGAAGAGTAGAAATGCAAAACCCACCAAACTCGAAGTTGCTCTCAGACAATAATTTACTATGTTATGGTGGGAAGGGCAACACCTGCGCACCTGAGGCAAACGCTGTGGATGGCAAGCCATTTACTGCCAGGTGTTTCCCATTGCCCTTGTTTTCCCAGGCCCAGACAACAAACCAAAGTAGTCAGTCTCCCCTCTGAAAGCCCTCCTTCCTCCCAAACCGCAAGCTCTGCTGTAAAGGGGCCTCCAGGTTTTGCCTTTGGCATCTGTTCCACTGTCCACCTGGATGGAAATCTGGCAGAAACCATTGCAAATGTGAGACAATCGCTAAAAGTCGGAACTTGTGACAAATGTAAATTATACCGTGCTAGGTGGTTTCCTTTTTCTAATAACAGGCATACACCTGTTCTAAGCTTGACTATCAGTGTGACTGAGCACCTCCTGCGTGATAAGATCTTGGGATTCCAGGCATGATATGGAATATAGACACTGTTTACCAATTCAGGAATCTCATTTCAAAAGCAGATATGAAGGCATCTTAAACATAGGAATGAAAATTAACAAAAGAAGAAAGAATGAAGTGAAATATATTCTTCTGCAAATTCTCTCCAAACTACAGACTTTCTCCCAGAACTGAGAAAAGCAAGACCAAAGGGGGAAAAAGTTTGGATCACTTATTGTAACAAAAACCACACATTATAATGCTCTCAAGGGATTCTAACTATTCAGACATCTGTTGGATAGCACATGCACATGCAGCCAAATATGCATCTTTAAAGGGATTTCTAGGTTATGCCATGACAGCTTTATGATTCAAAAAATAGATCATCCAACCAAAAAAAAAGGGCTTATCTGAGGACATTGCTCAAGGTCCCACTCCTCCAAAAGAGAACACTTGTATCTGAGAATATGAATTGTTAAAAGAGTCAAAAATTTAAAAATGACTTTAAAATTGCTTAAATATAAGTATATTTTAATATGAATTTGGTTAAAGTCATCAATCTCTCCACTGACAAAAAATGTATTAGAAGAGACTCAGCAATGGAATGCACTGAATGTATCAGTTCCTGTTGGGCCATTAGTGGAGTTTTTTTACTGCTTTGTGACCTGGATGCAAACTTGCTCTCTGGCATGTTCCAGAAGAGTCTATTCAATCCTAGTAAATGTAAATAGAGCTTCAGTAATACTGAAGATGGTAGGTGCCACTTGATACAGCGCGAGCAAAGTCAGCATGAAATAAGCTTTAGAACGCATGCCTGTGGTTTCAAAAAAAAATGAGCTCGAATCTCCCACATATCAGGTTGTTTTCCACAAGAAAAAAAAATGGCACATTTTGCCTCTCATCAGCCCTTTGCAAGACTTTTTTTCAGCATGTCATCTTTTCACCAAGGAATTCAGAACATATTGGCTACAGACAACTGTTTGTGAAACTTTATATTGTTGATAAATAGAACAATAAGAGGAAAGTACGGCAGCCTTAAAGGGAGTAGATAGCTGTAAATTCCTCAGGCCGCAGAGAATTCTTTTCCAAAATCTTTGTAGCCTACTTGAAAGCTGATGAAAATTGCCAAAGAATGAATTCTGAAACACATTTCTTCATCTGAGCTATTCTATTCCTTTAATGTTTTCCAATATGAGCTTTACAAACAGAGGACCGATAGTGAAAGGATTATTTGCTGATCCCCAGTCCCTGACCCATGAAACACATTTCAGGGCATGCTTGTTTTCCACTGAAACTCATGAAGAATCATCTGTTTTTGTTTCGTATTGTTTTTTGCTTATTTGTTTATTTTGTTTTGAGTTTTTTGGTATATTTGGTTGTTTGCTTGCTTGGTTGGTTTGGTTTGGTTTTTGGCTTTGTTTTTAACCTACATAGCTTCCTTTGGGTGAAGGAATAATTTCTCCATAGAAACCATAATGATTTGAAATTTTCCCAAACTCCAAGCCACAGCTAGGTAAAACAACAGCTTACAAAAAAAGAGTTTCTAAACAAACAGAATTAGATATGCTAATTTCATTATTGATTAATACATGTTGCTTGCCTGTCAAAATATCACATTGTACACTATAGATGTGTACAATTATTTAAGCAAGCAAATTTTTATAATAAAAAGGTCAAAAGATGATGGTACTAATTTTGCTTGTAGTTTTGAGAAGCTATGTTTCAGATGCAAGAGATGCTATGTAATTTATATAGCAATCCTTAAGGTGAATGAGTTTTGAAACTCAATTACAAAATTAATGTTAAGATGGAAAATGGATCAATGAACATGAATTCAACATTTTCAAAGAACACTGTTTATGTGTATGTATTTATATACATACATATACATATATATATATATATATATCCTGTTTAAAGGGAAAACTATATACTAAGTAGCAATTTAGAGAAGTGTTAGAGGATCAGTACAACCATAGGGTTTTACACACACTCAACACACAATCTCTTACTAAGTTCTTTCCCTCGATTCAGAATATTACAATTTAGAGCAACAATAATTCTAACCTGAATTACATTAAAAGACATTTTGTCATTTGTGGATAAGATCCACTTTCACAAAATATTCAAATTACAAAATTCATCTTAAATCAAAATTTTGTCACCACATTTCATAAACATTTCAGAAAACTAATGTGACCATGTTTGTATGTTTTATCAACTTTAGTGCCTATAAAGAGAAATAAATAGATAAATGAAGACATTTGTCTACTATTTTCCAGTGGTACTCAATACCTATCAATGTGAAAATATATGTTCTCAAAGAAACTCTTTCCAAGTTTTCTTCTCTTTTCTTTTCTTTTCTTTTCTTTTCTTTCTTTCTTCCTTTCTTTTTCTTTTTCCACTAATGTGTCTTTGAGATGGGCTCCTTTTGTGCCCTGGATAACCTGAATAGATGAAGCTAGTTTCAAACTCACAGACATCCATGAACATTGTCTCCTGAGTGTTGGGATTAAAGACATGCATCTGACAGGTGTATTTTTATGTGTATGCATGCATAATTGTATATGAGTTTGTACATGTGGATGTAGTGCTCCCAGAGACAAAAAGAGAGCAGAAGAGAATGCATGCCACGTTTGGAGGTGAACAGGCTTGGAGGAATTGATCCAGTACTTCCACCATGGGGTCATGGGGGTCAGACTCAGATCATCAGACTCAGGCAAGTGGCTTTTACCCAAATGACCCCATCCTACTGGCCTCAAGAAAGCTTCCTTCGGAAATAATCCAGTATATGCCTTAAGATCTTGATGGCATCACAGAAATGTAGTTTTCTGTGTTTGTTGGAAAGTTTACAGCCTTCATTTCACAAGTAATCTGTGGCTCTAATAACTAGAATAATTTTGTTTATCTGGCAAAAAACACACAATATTGATTTAAAATCTGAAGATATCTTGGTTACTGAGAGATGAACCAAATTTTAGCTCATTATAGTTTGGTGAAGGTTCATCTAAAGATTCACTGAATCCAAATACTTAGCATTAATTTATATCAATTTATATCTAATGGTCTTTAGATATATTTTTAAGACATCAGAATAATATGTTTACATTACTTTTCATACATACCAGATTTTGTGAAAATATTATGCAAGACAGAATGTTGTCTTATTTTACTTGGAATTTTAATTTTAGATTACCTTCACAGCACACACACTTATACAAGGTATTATGACATTCATCACAGAAAAAACAAAATCATAACAAACTTGTAGCAGAAATAACATGAGGTCTTGTAAGAGAAATAAATCTGTGGATCTACAGATGAAGACAAACTGAAGCCAGGAACAGCTTGTGTTTAGAGAGAAGCTAAATCACAAAGCAAAACTCCTTTTAGCTGTGGTAACTTCAAATGTAGAGAAAGACATGAAAGCTACAAATGGAGTTGGCTTTGTATTTCAGTAAAGATGCCTCATTAGCAAAGCTGTACATAAAAAGTTAACACAGAATGACTAGGGATTTCAAGATTATATATCTTACCATAATTATGAAAACTGGACATTAGAATGTCAGTGTTTCACTGAAAGGTGAGAATCATTGTGACCATTGGAAAGTGAGCAGATTAGTATTGCCCAGTGTCATCCCATGTATGTCTGATAATAAATACAATGCAAACAGCTGTGCTTTCCCACATTTAACTCCTCTTTACATAGAGAAACCCACTGCAATACTCTGAGTTTGCTTGAAGTTTATTCTCCTGTCCTCTCTTCACCTCATCTTTCTCCATATTATCTTCAGTCTCCTTGCTATTCCTAGCCTATCTTCACATCTGCTTAATGTAAACTGATCATTTTTCATGCAAATTGAAGTGTGACGTTTCTTATGAGGAAGAAGTTAAATTAAGTGAAAATTTCAAAGTACATTATGAGAAAAATATGCTTAAAACACCGTGTGATCCTAAAAAAAAAAAGAAAAAGAAAAAGAAAAAAAAAACAATGTGTGAAAATATCTGTCTACAAGAAAACTTAACACTTACTGAAGAGTAAATAAAAGCTTTCCAAATGTTGACATTAATAGTGATTGCTAAGAGAATTACAAAATATTTTATGTCAAAAAGTTCATTTGACCTTAGATCTATCTTCCTTTCAGAAAAATCTACAATTTGGAAGTACTGTTCCACAGGACTTGAAGAACCCAGTTTTTAAATTGCCAATAAAAAGGGAAAAGACTAATGTAAGATTCACGATAAGAGTCTCTAGGTAAAGGCAGGGATTTTTCTAAGGAGGGCAGATGCAGGTGACTTGTGATTATATCTGCATGTACTCTGTAAAACTTGTTCAACAGAAAGAACAGTGGGCCGAGGGTAAGCCAAGTGTCACAGCAGCACAAACATGAAGGACCTGCACAACTCTAGTATTGAGAACTTTAAATTGTGTATCCTTTCAGGAAATATGGGGTCACCTCATTTCATTCTTATGGAAAATGTTCACCTACCAACCTCAGCCTCTATTATAGTATGCTATGGTCAGTTTAAAAGCTAAAACATAGTTTGAAACAAAAATTATTTCAAATATAGTAAATTATTTTTAAGCTCCGCAAATACAAAAGCACATAAGAATTTTAAGCGAGGTTCTCTCAATATCACAAGTATACTCAAGATATTTAAAAATATATTCACACAAATATTTGTATGTGGTAGCTCACAGCAGTATTAATCATATTAAATCAAATATAAGAGCATATCAATATCCACCAATTAATGAATGGGCAAATAAAAACATGATACTGTCTTGCAATGAAATAAGATCAACTCCTGAAAAGAATGAAATTCCATGCTCACATATCATAGATGGCACTTGAAAACCATCAGGTTAAGTGAAAGGAGGCACATATTTGCTGTGGGATGATCCTCATGTACACTGTGATTATATATATTCCTGACTGGTTAATAAGGAAGCTGCTTTGGCCTATAATAAGGCAGAATAAAGCTAGGCAGGAAAGCCAAACTGAAAACAGGGAGAAAGAAGGGCAGAGTCGGAAGAGATGCAATCAGCCAATGGGGATACAAGAGGCTAGAACCACAGGCAAATCCATGAGCCTCATGGTAAAATGTAGATTAATAAAAATAGTCCAATTTAAGTTACAAGAGCTAGTTAGTAATAAGCCTAAGCTATAGGCCAAACAGATCGTAATTAATATTAAGCCTCTGAGTAATTATTTAGAAGTGGCTGCAAGACAGGGCGGGACAGAGAAACTTCCATTTATACATATTGTAGAATTCTATTTTTCTTTAGTGAACAGAAACGGTAAATCTGTAGAGGCATCAAGTAAATGAACAGCTACCAAGAATGGAGAATAGCAGGACATAGACAGTAAACTCTAACAAGCAATTAGTTTCTTACTGAGGTGACTGAATGTTCTAGTGTTAGGTATTAAGGACTATTACACAAGATGGTGAATAACTGACAACCTCTGAATCATATACATTAAAATGGACCATATGTTATTCCAAATTAGAATTAAGTAATAACTTTTAAAGTTAAATAAAGCAAATTTGGTTTTCCATAAATAGAAATGATGAGCGCTAGCACACTTGTGATTGCTTTGTAAATGCTTTGACCTGTTTCATCCTCAAAATAATGCTATGTATTTTATAGATGAGAAAGCTCAGGAACCTTGCTCAATGCCCACCTTGTTTTATTTTGTAGACCAAAATGAGTTAGAAAAGTTGGCAATCTGTCTCCAAATTCAGGCTATCCAACTAACTTACAGAGGAAATACCCTTTAAAAAGTTGGAGCTACACAAATTTCCAGAAAATTCTGAGTGATGACATCCTCCCTTAGGTTTTCTCTAAGGTTGACTGAGTGCCACTACAGGATAGCCAAGTAATAGTAAAAAGGGCAGAAGACCCAGAAAAGCATAAAATGTTACTATTGGTTCCTAAAAGTAAAGATGGTATCAACCCTTCAATTATGCCATATACAATGCTTTAAAATTTCTTTGTTACTAAATATTATACCAAATTCAATCCTTCTCCTTAGAGCCCCTTAATTTCTCTGCATTCTGAAAAATAAAATTGCAGCTAAAATTATCATTTCACTGGCAATGGATGGAT
Organism: Ondatra zibethicus; assembly: GCA_004026605.1. Lineage (NCBI taxonomy): Eukaryota > Metazoa > Chordata > Mammalia > Rodentia > Cricetidae > Ondatra > Ondatra zibethicus. The sequence continues at coordinate 110,161 of PVIU01002116.1, read as the reverse complement.
GTTTATGTTCTCTTCAGATTAATGGGCTGAAATCCAAATCCCCAAAGTAAAAGTGTTAGGAGACATGCCCATTACATCAAGAGAGAAGCTCCCTTGTGAATGGAATTGATGTCATATAAAAGCTGCTACAAGGCTAATTTGACCCTACCATGATGTGACAGTATACCAAAAGATGACCAATTGTGAACAAAAAAAGCAGCCTTTCCTGTGACTTGGATATGACCAGTACCTTGGCCTTGGTCTCAGCAGTCTCAGAAGTATGAGAATCAATTCTCTGCTGTTCAGAAGTCATTCTGCCTATGGGCTTTTGTGACAGCAACCCCACGTCCCTCCCCTTGTGGAAGAAACTACTATGGCCTTTACCAAAATATTCTTTTTGAAATAGTTGAACTATTTTATTTGGCATGAAATTAAACATGAAAACAATTTCTGTTTTGTTGGCTCAGATACCTGGATTTGGTATCTGACTGCCCCACCTGACTCATATCGTTCTTAGCTTGGCTGTTCATTGGTCTCTCAACACTGACCTAAGAAGAGCCATTGTAGGGTGCTGCCTACACAGTCAGGTCACTGTGCCATGAATTTCAGAAAGGGACATTCCTCTTCCCTAATCCAGCTACACAATACATTCCTTGCTTTTGAATTTTACATGGAAGCATCTGTTATCAGAATCAATCTAAAGCGAAGAAGGGTGCTTACTACCCTCTTATTGGTCCCACATCATGAATGGGCATACCACCCAGTTCCTTTCCCTTCATGATTGTAGCATCCGTTTTCTTCTTGTTGCCTCAAGACTCTCTCAGGAGCAATTCTCTTTGAGAACTAGCTTCAACTAAACAAAGACACCTTATCCGGTGTCATGTCCATTTTCCCAGAGGCAAGCCACATCCAAGAATTGTAATGTAAAATGTATAAATATAAAAGCCAACCCTTTGGACTCAAGGATTTTTCTCACACCAAAGATATGATCCCCTAGAACATTAGCCCAAAACTGACTCAAAGGCTGTTTCCTGTAAAAATTGATCCCTGCCATACTTTTCCAGTTTGAATTTGAATGTGGCATATGATATTATGTCTGAATTTTGTAGTAGAAAATGGTTATAGATGACTTAGCATCTATCACCGTTGGCTTATGCCAGAGGTGCTGGCTCCTCCTTCTGCTGCTCTTTGCAGGGTAAAAAGGCCATCTTGTACCTTAAGCCATTCTTTCCAGAGGAAACTATAAGCAAAAGTCAGCTCTTTTTATAGTCATGGCACTCTGAAATGTGATAGAGATGACTACGGAAAGATTCCCTGAAGTCCAGATTTCTCCTGATGTTGATATAAATTTAGCTTGAGAAAATAAAAAGTCCATTTGTGGAAGGTGTTCTAATCAGATACCTCATATGAATATGCCAACAGTTTAATCTTACTCTGTTGAGTTGCTTTGTTTTTCCAGTTGGGTGAAAACATAGACTAGGGATGGATTGTCTTTACTATCAAATTACCAAGCTCACACTAACCATGAGTACTCTTTTGTACATCCAGTAAGGACAGCTCCCTTCCAAACTACTAATAATTGCAAACATCATCATTCATCACTTTGCTTGCTTACAGCACTGTTACTCTGACTGCATAGGGAACCACAGAACTTCTAGCTCAGAATTCTCTTGGATCAAATACAAAGATTAGTTTGGGAAATTTAAAACATTACATAGCGGCATAAGAAAGCTATCATATATATTACATAGTGATATAAATACAATCTCTAATACATAAATGTGCTAATATGTTGGCATACGTATATAAAAAAACATGCTAATAGCATACAGTAAATGATTAATATATGAAATTAAATCGTGGGTTAATAAACCAAAGGCGATCCTCTCAAGATATCCTGGTGAACAAAACCTTTCTCTTGTCTGCTTCTAAAAGCACAAAGCATGGCTTTTCATCTTGATGAAACATTCTCAATCTACAATTCTGAGGGGAAAAAATGTGTGCGCCAGACTAATTCCCAACTTCACAAGTACAAAAATAAACAAAAGTAAACAGAGAATTAGAAACAGAAAGCAACAAGAACTCATGCCCATTGAGTCATCCTCTGCCTGTTAGGAGCACTGTTAGTGTGACCCCACAGAGGCCAAAGACGTGAAACAGAGCAAGCTTCCAACTGACACACAGCTCAATGTGGCCACAACTATGTTGAGTATCCAACAATATCTTTCCCCAGACACTGAAAAGCATAAGTGTCTTTCTTCTGTGACAAAGGGTGGCATGCAATGCTTAGCACCACAGAACACTCTTTACCAGGAGAGATAGCGCAGTCCTCACCATAGACTCAGCAGGAAGCGAAAGAGGGTTGAGGAGGACAGGACGATGACAACGAGAAAGCTAAAACCATGATCTTCAAGACTAGCGAACCCCAGAGACAAGTGTCATATAAAGAAGTATTTTCATTACTATTTCTAAGCATTTTGAACATAAATTTACAGTACTCATTGAAGTCATGTGTTACTTAAATCAGAAAGAATAACAACAGGAAGGAAGGAGAAAGAAAACAAAGAGCAAGTAAGGAAGAGAGAAAAGAAAAAAGTCTACTCTTAAAATATGGTCCCTATTTATTTAAGTCTGGACTGTAGACCACATTCCAAAAGACAATCTGTTTTACAGTGCATAACTGAAGCATACCACTACCTCTGAAATCTGGCGGGCAGAACACATGGTACAGAGTACAGAGTCATGGGAGATTTAAAGAAGGGTTGAGTTATTTGTAAACATAAGGTATGAGAAATCCCGTTCAAAGTAACAGACTCCCCACATAGGAGATGCGAGAAACATGCTGAGACCTTTCTTAGAAGAGCTTTCATGAGCTAGTCATTCTACTTTCCACAGGAATGCAGGAATTATTGCAAAATGCCTCTGTTCTCCAAGCATATTAGCTTCAAGAGAAAACTTTGCAAAAAACTATCTTCCAAAACCTTTGCCTTACTTTTCCTTCTTTTTCTAGAAAGGAGGAAATCTGTTCACTCACCTGCATCAAAGCTGACACTTGGCATGATGTCCACTGTCCCATGAAAGGCTCCGGCCCATGCTGAGGTAGCAGTGGTGACTGTAGTCGGATCTGTTTTTGTGATGTCACACTGGGGAGCAGGAATCCTGGCAGTACGCACTGATGGCATTAGCAGGGGCCCATACGCAGGATCCAGGGCAGAACCAGCAGTTGGGTGGTGGTGGTGATGGTGGTGGCGGTGGTGCATGTGGGCGTGAGGATGGTGATGCCGCATGTACATGTCATGCATGTGGCTGTAGGACGGGCTCACCTGAGATGCCAGAGGATAGTGCCAGGACTCGGACGCAGTAGGGGGTGGGGCAGGGCCAGTCTGATGCAGACCATGTCCTGGCCAAGAGTTGGGGTCTGCTGTTGTAAAGGTGCCATGGGGTGCAGTGACTTGGAAGTCAGGATGAACTCCCCCCAAACAGGGTGCAGGTGGGGGCTGGTAAGAGCTGGTCCAAAAGGAAGTTGGGAAATTACTCCGCTGGCTTGAGAGAGCTGAGCTGTCTGAGAAGACAGAAAACACGTTATTTACATAAGATACAGTTCTGCTGTATATTTGCTTTTGCTTGTCCAGTAATGTTTTACAAGCAAATGGATTACTATGCATGTTTTCTGTCTACAAAGAAGAATGAGTTGATACGGACTTAGCCTCTGGGGTACCATGTCCGGGCAATAGGGCAAGATTCAAAGTACTGAAAGACCCCCTGCATTTGCTTACTGGGCTTTCTCTATCTCAGTTTGAGATGAGGTTTTTGCTTCAATTTAATGACTGAAAGGCTTCATTTCCTGTTGGAACCTTGTGGCTCATAGTTCTAAACAGCAGTCATTCTATATATTTCTCTGATAAAGAATATTTGTGCCATTGATGTGTGTGTTTGTGTAGACTGGAAATAGTTCCACTAATATCTTTTAAGCGCCAACACAATTTTTTATTTAACCATAACATTTCAATGACAAAATTAAGAAATGGTAACAAGATAACATGTAATTGTTCCCACCAAATCACTGATCATTTAAAAGAACATATTTTATCATTTTAACTTCTGTGGAAACCTAGGAACGCTGTGGTCTTGGAAATAACAATGATTAACATTTAACAAGAATAGCCAGATGTCCAACACCAGACTGAAGGCTGCTCATGAGCTCATGGAATTCTCACTCCGCTCCAGTAAGAAAATGGAGACAGGGTAAAAGTCTAAGATGTTGGCAAGCACAAGCCTACTCTTCAAAACCAGATACCCTTCCTCAATGGTCAAAGGATGGTAGACTTCATAATGACAGCTAACAGGAACAATTATGAGTGCAACCTGGTTACCTAGATTAGGAGATTCTCTAGAATTGATAACCAGCATGGCTCAGGTTGAGCTATACTTTTCAAGCCATATTAGAAACTTCGGGGAAACCAAAGCTCACACTTGCAGGCAAAGAAGGAAGGAAGAAGAAGCATCCTCTTCCATCAATTCCCTCAATTCACTGTCTCTCTCATCTTAATGTTTACAGGTGACATACATGGACCAGACTAGAGAAAGTCAGAAACGTATAGACCCCTGTCACTGTTAATCATGTCATTGGGTGCACAAGGGAGGAAGACCTGCAAATGTTTTCGAGAGGAAGCCCACAAAATGAGCCAGAAAAGTGAGAACCATGTCGAATTAGAATGGCTGAGTAGGAACTAGCCTTATGAAGGGGTGAGATGGAGTCTTAGACTGAGGGTCTAACAGGTGAAATATTAACATATGTACACAGTCTACACAGGTGCACAAAACACAACGATACCACCAGCATCAGTAGCATTTAATGGATAAAATTCAATAAGCAAAATTTGGGAAAGTGAGAGATGGGAGAGAGAAGGAGAGAAAATGGAGATACAAAGGACCCAGAAGAGGGTGGGCTTCTTGATCAGAGGATTGAAAGGAACTTTGTCATAAGAGGCCTCCCAGGGAGCACGGAAAGGTTTTAATCTAGGGAATGACAAGGTCAGATTTGTATTTAGAAAGGTCTCTGTCAACCCCACAGTCAGCTTCTTATAACAGTGTATCTATAGAAGCCCTGCCCTGTGAATCTTCACTGTCATTACACACATTTCTTTTTGCATAACCATAAGTGGACTTCTTGATCTCTTTGTCACTTTCTTCCATTAAAAATAATAAAGCATTTTAATTCATACTCTCTCAATTATCTTGCTCAATATTTTTTCATTCTGTCTGTTCTATTGATTATTTCTGCTAAAGTTGGACATATGGTTGCAATCGGCATTACTTAATACATATGCATTATTGATATTTTTATGCCAGCTTCAACATAAAAAAAATCTAGACTTTCCCATTGAACAAAGGATATCCTAAGAGGTGCTCATTGTTAGAAATATTTAATCTAACATGCTTATCATTTCTTACATCTCCGGGACATGAACATGTTTTTATTGCCTTAGTATAAAAATTTTGAATAAACTATGACATGTATCATGAGGTTAAGCAAATCAGTGCATCTCTGTCATATTTGGCATCTTCTCTAAGTTCCCTAATAATTTGGTATTATTAAGACAAGAGCATCCATTCTCTTGCCTTCAGATCTGCACCAGTGTTGCCATGAGTCACCCCCCCATCCTGTGGCAAGCAACCCACACTTTCATAGTCATCTCTTTCTCAGCTTTGCTATGGAAATCAGAACCCTTGAAGAAAACTGTGAAATGATGATCTTCAAGAGGGAAGGATAGAAATTGTTGCTGAAGCCTTCAGTCACTCCCAGTAAGCTCTTCAATAAATGACTGTTTCGTGACAATCACCACTGATTAAAAGACAGCGCTTACAAATCAGCCTTATGGGCTTTATAGGGCAGCTTGCCAAGCACAAATCTTCCTCTTTACTGACACACCTCCCATGGTACCATTCTGCTCATAATTTGTATCTCATCATTTGTATCTGCTCATAATTTATACAACCAGAACCTGGATATGAAAACTGACAATCTCTGATTCATAAAATTCCTCTTATTGAACCTCTTGAAACTGTCCAAAGTACAGAAATAGTATTACACTTATCTGGCTATCTATCTTCCTTTGATGCTTACCAAGATGGAACCATTCCTATTTTTATAGTTGAATAAGCATTGTATATATGCACACACAAATTCTCATAATGAACATATCGCTTACCAAAGTATTATTGTCCTATTTATGAAGCATTATAGTGTGATGAGTGAACATAGTAGCATTGAAAGAAGAAACCTATTTTTTTAAAAGGCACTCCATAAAAATTGAACCTCTCTTTAAAATTCCTCAACAAAAAATACAATTATAAGCAATTTAATATTTTCCCAGTCTATATAGGGTCTCCTGAGATTAATATAAAGTTTTTAGGGATCTATGAAGCCCTTTTCAACAAACACTGCAGCATTTTACAAGTAAGTGAAACAATATTGAATGGAAAATATGTTCATGAAGAAATCTATGCTTCGGGATCACTATTTGGTATCTTGCTTCTTTAAAAAAATGTGACACAAAGAAACAGATGCTACACTGTGCTCTGTGCTGGAGAACCAGCATGCTTATTTCATATGTATGTAAATTTTTTTCATTATGTGACTCTTTGCGAGTACTTAATCACAGCCACATTTGGTGTATAAGAAAGCACATGAAAAGCTGCAGGAGCTGTTTTTATGCAATGTTACCTTTAAGGTTAGTGAAAATGATTCAAAACTGCATAATATTAAGACTCAATTGGGATTCTGGAGTACCATTATTCAACATTCATACAATATTGGCATTCAGGTGGTGCCAGCACTGATAGTCTCATACATAAAAATAACAAAAAAAAACACCTAAATGCAATTTTTGTTGAGTTCACTTTTAGGAACACATACACATTTGTTTCTAACAACGAAAGACAAGGCAAAATTGATATGTTGTCCAATACCATCTTTCAAAATATAACAGTAATCTCGCCATCTGACTTTTAAGGGAGAAAAAAATGTTTCAAAGAGAAACAGAGGAGTTGAACATAAAGCAAAGAGGCCAAGCATTCCTCCTAAAATTATATATAGTACTGGGGTACTTTTTATAGCAACCCTACACACACACACAGAGAGAGAGAGAGAGAGAGAGAGAGAGAGAGAGGAAAGAGAAGGAAGGAAGGAAGGAAGGAAGGAAGGAAGGAAGGAAGGAAGGAAGGAAGGAAGGAAGGAAGGGAGGGAGGGAGGGAGGAATAAAAAGCAAGAACAAAAACTGTGAAACAGTTTAGGGAAGGTTCAAATTTTAATTTTTTTAGATAATAATGACAATACTAACAAAAATAAGACAAAGAAATGCTATTGTAAGCCATCTTCAATAATCTCCTGCTGACTCATTCTGAGAGTAAATACAGATGAAAGGTATTAGAGTCCAACATAACATTTTCTTTTAAAATTCACAATAAAGAAAAAACTATTTAGAGCATTGGGGCACATGCCTGTAATTTAGCCCTCAAGTAGAGTCTGAACAAGGCTGAAGGAGCGTGCAAGTTCACTGACAATCTGGGCTGAGAATCTCTACCAGATAAGGCAGACAGAGAAGCAAGCCCCTGACTCAGAAAGGAAGAGGAGGAGGAAGAGGAAGAAAAAGGGGGGGAAAAGGAAGAATACTATTTAAACTTAATGCTTAACATAAAGGGTTCTTGAAAATTTTGAAGGCCCATTCCCTGGTTCTTCCAATTCCTATAAAAACCAGTTGTCAAGTCCGAAAAGGAACGAAATGTGTTTTAAACTTCTCTGTCATTCAGGAATTAAGCATTGCCATGGCATCCAAAGTTTGTCTTCCTGTTACTTGGTTGCAGCATTGCTCAAAATTGCCTCAGGATTGCAATGAGATCTAACCCTCGGGGCACTATCATAAGGTGAGTCACGCCTCATTTTCCTCTCACCGTCTTTTCTAACTTCCTGGAAGCAGCAGCCAGGAAGGCCTCCTAGAGAGTCTGCTCAGAACCTTTATTCCCTCAGGACATAGCCCTTCCTGGCCTTTCTCCTTGGGTCAGCTTAGCCTGAACTATTCATTCTGCAAGGTCACTCCCACATGGCTGAGTTCCCAAACAGACCCAAGCTGACAGATACATTTATTCTGAAGGTGCAAGAAAAATAAGTGGCAATAAGTACTATAGAGCCACGCTTTTAATTCAGAGGCCTACTATGTCCCATCTTACCTGACCATTGCCCTTCCTTACACACTCAAACGCACAAAGAGAGAGTCACACAGTCACACACACACACTGACCCACACATTTTCTGTAACTAAAACATGCGTGTATCTGAAACTGATGTCTCAGTCTAGATGGGAATAAGTGGATAATCAGATTTGTTTTGTTCTTAACTGAAATGCAAAGTGAGGTGTGATATAATTCACAATATATTGTACCAAAACAAGGTACAAAGCATTCTTCCCCTTAACTGCTTTTCTAATAGATGCACATGTTCAAAAACATTTTCTAGCCCTATCAAGAAGATATGAATTTCATTATGCTTATTCTTCTTTTAGCAGATACACCCTCTTTGTCTAAAAATTTACTATGGAAATATATTGTTCAAACATAACTCAGTTGTAAGTTCATATGTAGCATGTCAATAGGACTGGAATAACATGTTACAAATCAGAGTGTTTAATGCAGGTGAGGTGACCAGCAGCTTCTTTCAAAACTCCCTAACGACTCCACTAACATTATCAATAGTCTTGAGTCACTACTATCTTGAAGACATTGCTTCATGCTAAAGATATGAGCTTCCAGAAAACAAAGTTTCTAGGTAAAGACTCAACATCAGTTTTCCATCCACAAGTAAGTGGAAATAGTTAAGGAAGAGAGAAGCATCTGCCTTGGTGATTATGTTGGTTCAAGCTCTGCATGAAATCATTTATATATTCTTCAACATGTTTTTCTAATAACCCTAAAATAGGAGTAGTAGTGAGAATATGCTATCATTAGAGAAGTTGGCCACACAAAGATTTTAAATTGTTGCTCCAACACCACTTTGCAAACATCAAGGAATAAGGCAATGACCAGAATCCAAACTGAGTATGATCCAAAGATTGAATTTTCTAATCCTGTGTAGCTTTATCAATAATATTAATATTATGGCTATTTCTCTTCCTAGAATATGTGACTATCATTCATTATACCTCCTCTTTAAGAAGGTCTCTTCTTTAATAACATTTTATGGATTTCCCATGAATCCTAATCAAGTATTGTGGGTTGATTTGAAAAAAAAAATTGCAACTAGAAGCAACAATGGAACTACTCAGTTCACAAATGGAAAGTAAACAATGCATTTTTTGTCTGACCTTATATCAACAATTACTTAATCCTGTGCCTTAATTTTAAATAACAAAGCTGCAATCAGTATGGATGCCTATAACCCCAGCATTGTAGTGCAGACTGCTAAACTTGCTGCCTGCCAGCCCAGCTCCAGTTTTAGACAGTAAGTAGTCTTGTCAAAAAGGAATAAGGCAGAACTTGATTTGATCTATCAAATCAGGGAACCCTAAATCATATACTTCTGACCTCCACCTCTAGGTACACAGGCTTGTGAACCAGCAGACACATGTGCACACTTGTCAGAGAAACATATACAGATGGAGAAAGGAAGGAAGGTAGAAAGGAGGGAAGAAAGGAAAGGAGGGAGGAAAGGACTGAGGGAGGAAGGAAGACAAGAATGAAAAAAGGAATGAAAGAAACTGTACCAAAAACTTCATATGACTGATCAATAAAAAATGCTTCTGTGAAGATTTTTTTAAATATTTGATATGCAGTATGAACTTCATCTATATAATGCCACCCTTTAATCAATGAATTATGTTTATCTTGGAGTATTCATATAGAAAAGTGTTACCTTGAGTTTTGAGGGAACTGATGTGAGATACACTATTTGTAGACTTGGTGGGAGGAGAGACAGAAAGACATGAGAAATTGGGTGGCGTACTATTCCACATACATAAGCCTGCTACCTTCTCATTGAGCATTCTAAACTCCACTCATCCCTAGGGACTTACGCTGGATATTCCTTCTGTGTAGGTCATTTTTTCCCAGAAATATTCACATGAGGAAATGAGGGCATTTTCTTCAGGTCTATGTTCAAATGTAATTATCTTTGTGAAGGCGTTCATTATCACTTTCAGTAAAATAACACCTTGAATATCACTCTTTATATCTTTGTTTTTTTTACTTGTCACTGCTATTAAAACAGTCACTCCATAAATATAGAGCCCAGTACCTTGAAAATTACATAATACATAGTAGAAGCTTAATAAACATTTTTGGCAAAATCAACTAATAAGTCAGCATACACATGGGAAGGCAAATCTAAGATGATATCAAGACAAAGTTACCAATAGCAATCAAAACATGGCTACCATTCTCCCATCCTGTTTAAAACTCAGACAGTTAGTTGGGTGGTGGTGGCACATGTCTTTAATCCCAGCACTCCGGAGGCAGAGGCAGGTGGATCTCTGTGAGTTCAAGGTTAGCCTGGTCTATAAGAACTAGTTCCAGGACAGGCTCCAAAGGTACAGAGAAACCCTGTCTCAAAACAATTAAAAAAAAAATCAGAGAGCAAATCCATGATTTCCTCTGATTGTTCTAATTTCTACATAGAACAGCTGAATTGTTTTAGAGTCATTACACATACACTGAAGTCCTCTGGCTTTGTCACTATAGATGATCTTATGCTCCAGATAATTTGCCATCCTTTCTCCTTTCCAGACAAGATCATCCCAGGATTACGAATGCCAGTATGCTGAAAGAAGGACCCACTGTATCATTACTCTCCCAGAACTAATTATATTGATGTGATTAATTACTGATACATCAAATTGTTTACCTAAAACCATCTGAGTCACAGAAATTTTCTTCAAAGTATTCCCATAATTTCTCCTGAGCTATCAAAAAGGATATTGGCTCCTCCTGTGAGCACTGTGAACTCTCAGGGGCTCTCTGTTCATATACAAAATTCACAGCACATACTTGTCAATTAGGCAGAAGTCATGTGGGTGACCTCTAGCAAGCCTCTGAGTTTATATTCTATTGCCCCTTGCGATGCCTGCTTCATATTGAATACATTTGCTAAAAAGGAAGAGAAATAAGGAAGAAAAAAAGAAAGGAGGGAAAGGAAGAGAAAGAGAAAATAGAAGAATGAGGGACAGGAGGAAGGAAGGCCGAAGGGAGAGAATGACAAAAGGAAGCATGGGGAGGAAGAGGAACTGTGTGTCTGTAGATAAGGGTCCGTGCTGCCTGCTGAGGTCCTCTCCGGCAGCAGCAGAGCCATTCCTGGGACAATGACGTGGAAGGTCTTCTGTCACAGTTGTTGCTGGTGTTTCCCTCCACCTTCCTGCAGACATTCGTACTCTAGAGTCCTCACAAACCAGGACACCAGGTCACTGATTCCCAAACTTGAGCCTGCTTCTAATCCCCTGCCAGGGCTGGGTAAACACGAATTAACCCACACCAGTTTCCCATTCCTCAGGTCTTGGGAGAGGGGCCAGAAAATTGCTTTCTAAAAGGTTCTCTCGTGAGGCCCACAGTTTACAACCATTTTCCTAGACACTTCTTGGAGCCAGGTGAGTTTGGAACAAAATATTTGTATCTAACACATTTCTCTGAAACTGTCTTCAGAGTGGACACTACTTTCCCTCTCCAGCCTTGTTAATCACCGTTCTAACAGTCACTCGCCCACTGACTTTATAAAACTAGAACGTGGAAGTAAGCAGATCATTGTGCTTGCCTCAAAGAAGAAAATAAAGAAGAGTCCAGTCAGTCTGAAGCTTTTTGTTTACTGAGGTAAAACAATGGCTTAAGTCATCGAGATACTAGCCGAGAGAGGACCATACCCTGTAAATGGTTCACAACAAGTCAGTAAAAAGAAAGCCACACAGAGAACACAGGCAGCTTTCAAAGCCTGTGTTCCTGGGTCCGAATCAGAATTCAGCTATGCCACCACCACACAACACCTAGTGGAGTGAGCAAGAATACATGTTTTAGAGCTGTTTCGGGCACGCCTATTATTTAGAGAGCCACACTGGGCCCCAGGGGCTTTTGGAAAGGAGCTTCGAGCTCTGTCTGGCCACTAGAAACTGGAGCCACTTGTATCACCGCTTTTTCCGTGAGGAATTTAAGGGGTGTGAGTGCGTCCTTTCCAACCCTGCATTCCACATGTGACAAAACTGATCCAGCTGTTTGTCTGAAAGAAATTCCTTGCTGTCCTTAAAAATTAAAAAGCAAGTGGATATCCGTTCTCCAGGGGCAAGCCTCCAGCTGGAGCCTGGGAGAGGCGGTTGCGAAACAGCTTGCTCCGAAGGGCATCTGCTCTTGAATTCTTACCTCGCCATAAGGGGGTTAGCCCCATCTTGCTTTTTGAAATGGCAGATTCTGGATGCAAGGTGCTGGCTTGGCCCAAAGCTCTTGAGAAGTGTTCATCCACTACTGACCCAATGTCTCCCTGGAAATAAGTGAAAAGGACACAGCGAGAGTTAAGGTACTCCATCTCGGCAGGCTGGTCTTTCTCCTCCTCCTCATCCTCATCCTCCTCCTCCTCATCCTCCTCTTGTTTGCTGGGAAGCGTGACTTCCAGAGAGTCCTGCATCTTGCTGTATACCGCTAACTTCTTCTGGGACAGAATAAACAAAACATAGTATCAAAGACAGTCTGTGGAAAAGCGTTAACTAGTTAACTTTTCACTTTTAAAAAAGAATCTAAATATTAACATATGTTTGCAAACTGATTCTCTGTCATCTGCTGTATTCCATCTTTTCCCTCCCCAAACCAGTTGCCTCCCTCCCACACTAAGAAAAAGTCTGTTATTCCAAATTTGGCAAAGAAAGGGGATTATTATCAACTTGTATAATTTCAGCATGTCAGGCAGCTTTTTCCTTTTTTATTTTTATTTTTTGCTTTTGCTTTTGTTTTAAACTCAGTTATAATAAATGAATGACTTTTAAAAACAGTGACAGATTCCTTCCAGACCTTTTAATGCTCAATTTTTATTTACATTTAAATATTTAATGTACGGTAACATTCTACTTTAGAGTAGTGGAGAAGACGTGAGAACGAAATGTCTAGGACAGGGTGGAGAAGAAAAATAAATCTTTTCATAAATGAAATAAAATAAAATCAAAACAGGAATGCACCATCTTATAAAAGGATTTGGCAGATGGACTGAACTCGTTTCTCAGAAATCAAGCTGAAATGACGGAGTAAGTCTGTGTGAAGATCCATTTTACACGGACCATGTTTTTCATATGTTCCACTCACCACTATTATCATAGGGGGAGAAAGAGTTTATTGTGGCTTACTGAAAATAAAACAAAATACTTGCAAGAATTAACTCTTCAAATAAAAACGAGCAGAGTTTGATATCTTTGAATATTTCATCATATGGCCATGCCTGCAGTATAATCATTAATATATATTATCCAAGAACCTTTCCTAAAACCTCACATATATAACTGGAGTTGATTTTTACATTCCTATTACATGGTTAGTGTTGCTGTGTGCATCTTAAAGAAAGTAAGGAGCAGAGAAGTTAAGTAACCTGCCAACAATCACAAAGTATATAACTGACAAAAACAACGCATAAGAAAGTAAGCAGCTGTAGATGTACGTGACAACCATATTGGTAGGGAAGGAAATAATATCTACTATAGCAAAAAGGTACCTAAGTAGTTATGATCAATATTGTTCTTCTGAAGGGAAATTTGTTAGCTAGTTGTTATTCTTCTCACACCTGCTTGTCATCCTTTCCAAACATTTTCACTGCACATGGATGATCTAATGATTACCAACAACTTCACTGTAAACGATGCATAAGTATACACTCCTGGTGGTCACATAAACATTCCATATGCACAGCCTATGGCAAAAGCCAATACCTTATCCTATCATTCTTCTTATTTCTGGGGAAATTATGCATGCTGGCAAAATGAGCATGAATAGCAAAAACAGATAATTCCAGAACCCTCAGAAGTTTTGCATGTGTTGGCAACATATAACAGATTTTATGTTTCTCGTGTAATCACTAGTTTGAAAACCAATAACCACCAATTGTAAGTGCATCTTTAATTATTCAATTATTTTCTTCTAACAACAAATATATTGTTCTTATTCCAGGTGGTTTCTGAAATGGGTATATGGGCTAATCATTATTTAGGAAATACTAATTACAAATATATGTAGCATTTTTATTTAAAATTCACATCAATGTGGTTCGTATTTTCCTATGAGTAGATAATTTATTCCATGTGAATACACGTGTCTTATTGATGAATAGGTAGTTGTAATGCTGTCTGGTTATATTTCTTATCATCTGGTTTGTTCAAATATGATTTCAAAAGTAAAACATTACGATAGGTTATGCAAATGCAGAAAATTAGTTCAATGACTTCTAGTTTCAAATTTCATTATAAAATTAAACAAATGCTATGATTCATCGATCAAATCACAGCGCTATTTTTCTGGAGGCATGCACATTTACTGAAAACCTACATGGTGATGGCTACGTACAACTCTGTCCTGGCTAGGCTGGCTTACTTGGAATGCCACTTTTAAAAGAAATGAAAACTGATGCCCAGAGCAGTCTCTCTGCTCAGAGAGTTCACTGTCCTCCATGAAACTGACCAACTTCTCCTGTCAGTGTCCTTCACAGTCTCAGTTTGTGAGTGTGTGCTTTGCACACACCTCTCCCATGTCTTTATTTTAAAAATTATGTTAACTACCCAAATAAAGGAAAGGAATTGCTTCACTGCTACTTTACCAGCAATTACCTCTTAAATGAATTAAATTAAATTCAAGCAAAATATTGGAAAACTATGAAATGACATAAACAGAAAAATGCTTTGTGGTAAGTGATAGCAATCAGAAACTATGCCCAGATCAACTGCTGGCAGCTGGATTTAAACCATAGCTTTTCAATCTAAGGCTGCAGAACTTTGTAAATGCAGCGTAATTCAGGAGAGCTTTTCTATCAGCTAGGGAATGGCTAACTACAAATAAATTAATATTTAAAATCTGGTACTTATCCATAGGCAATGCAGTAAGAAATAAACTAAGTCTTATGCCAAAAGAACCATCATTAGTCTAATTTGTAAAAACCATTCTTTTATTGGTACATTCATTAATCGATTCTCTCAATTTTTATATTTTATACATAAACAACATGTTTCTACTTGTATAACTATGCATGACAAAATATCCCCTTTTGACACTATGGATACTTGTAGCTCAATCAAAAGTGAGTCTATGGTCTACCAACAACAGGACACACAAATGTTTATAATTCTACTTGGACTTCCTTTCCATATTTTGCTAAAACTTTCATACTTTGTAGAGAAACTATTCGGATATTTACATTTTCAACATATATTTAGCCTCAAGTTATCCCTGGTTAAAGTAAGAGTTTCAAAACATCCAAATGGTCTGATAATTAACAAAACTACCAAGCTTGAATGTGCATAAGTGCTTTAATAAAAGTGCCAGCAGGAAGGGAACAGAAACACATCATTAAAACATCGTGCAGCTTATACATTACCATCACACCACCCAGCCTCTCAGACTTGAGCACCAACCACTTCCTGACACCAATTCCTTATTCCTTTTCTTAAAACATATCCCTCACATGCACGTTAGCTATATTCTATTTGCACTTAGTCTTTATTCTTGCATGCCATTTCTCCTAGTGATACATGTTTTTGTTGGGGAAATATAAATAAATCTTAAGGTTGAGATGAAATCTCAAAGTGTCAGAACATAGATATGCAGCATCAAGATCAAAATGTCACCCAGTTTGTATATTTTTCAAAATGCAGTCACTTCCTAGAATATATCCAAATATCTGATAAGTATCTGTACTCTTCTTACAAGATTGTGAAGAATTGTTACAACGAGTTGTGGCTAAAGAGATGGTTCAGTGAGTAAACATTTGCCAAGCAAGCCTGAGGAGATGAGTTCAGATTCCCAGCACCCATGTAAAGGCTGGATAGGCTTAGTAACCAGCCTATAGTCCCAGCACCGGGGAGGCAGTAACAGAAGATCATGGAGCAAGCTGGCTGTCCTAGAACTACCAGACACCAAATACATGACCTCTGGTTCATGCAATAGCTCCTACCTCACCATTTAGGTAGGGGAAAATGGAGGAAGACATGCAAATTCAACATCTGGCCTCCACATGCACTTGTGCATATATGCAAACACCCACTTACACACATGTATGTCAACAATCATGCTAACACACATACACATGCACATTTGTATAATACACACACACACACACACACACACACACACACACACACACACACACACACACTGCAAGTTGGTATAGGTAATACACAGTGTTTCAGTGCCACTACACAGTAGATGCCATTTTCCCCAGGTAATAAGATTCCAGTTTGGTGAAACAATGAAGGCGTTAGAAGCCAGAGTTGACATCTGCTTACAAAGAAGGGTAGAAAAGGGAAGGAAAGTTGGCTTAGGCAGTGCAAACTCTAGTGATCACCTCAGAGCCTGCCATCAGGCACAACAGAAACAAACTTCAACAGGAATGTGCAGGGGAAGGATTTTGTCTGACAGGAGAAAGACTTCCAGGTCAGGAGCCAAATACCACTAAGTCCCCAAGGCTTAAGCCACAAAATGCCAAGTGCTTATTGTGCATGTGTGGAAAGTTTCTTCCTAAGGAAACAAAACTATTTTAATGAATCACTGAAATCACTGGATATTTTAAAAATGGTTTTAAAAATAAAATTGTATTGACTATCTCCTTTAAGTGAAGTGTTTTGTGTTTTAAAAGAAAGAAAAGAGAAAGATTAGAATCTATAGAAAGAAACACTAGTCTATTTCCAAAGCATTAATTCCATAAGACCAACACACTGATCTTTTATCATTTTTAGAAATTTACTTCTAAGACAGATCTTTAAATATATCTCAGAGATTTGTTGAAACATAAGGGAACATGTGGCTTGATTGGTTTAAAGAAAATATGCCAAAGAACTTCTCTATCTTTACCAAAATTTTCAAACAAGATTTATTCATTGGTGTGTCTAAGTGTGTGCATGTATGTATTTGTTTGTATGTGTATGTATTCTCATGAATGTGTGCCATAATGTAATAATGTAAGTATCTTTAGATGCTAAGCTATCTCATGCCCATCTATCTTTTGTTTTACTTATTTTCTCAATGTGCAAATATTTTCCAGATTACTCACAATTTACAAATGCAAAAACTCTTTTCCATAGCTAGAATCGCCTGACTAGTAAAGATCATGGGGTCAGAATCAATTTCTGTCTGTCTACACAGCATGTTCTGAGAAATCATGCCAGTGTTTCTATAAGATAGTTATTCTGACTGAAGAAACAAATAGAAGCCAACAATATGGTATCACATGCTGACAAGGATAGCCTACAGTGTTTTTGTGACATTGAGAAACTAGAATTAAAAACATCAGTAAGCTGGAGATGTAGCTAGAGCATCTGCCTAGAATTCAGGAAACCCTAAGTTTGATTCCTGATACCAGAAAGGAAAAATAATTTTAACTTAAAAATGAAAACATATCAGAGATATAGCTACTAAATAATACAATGACCTTAATATATATTTCTTTCTATATAGCAATTAATGTCCATTTTTATATAGACCATCTCTTAGGATAGATTTAAACTACAGTTGTTTCCAATTTTTCTGGAAATCCTATTTTGGAAATATGAACAGAGTCAGCCAATAAGGAACTGTCAGTCATACTTCAGGATTCTGTGTTTGTTGTATTTGCTTATTTTCTTTTTCAATTATTTTCTTAATAGCAGGAAAGAACAATCCAAAAACATTATTATTCAACCTGATAGGAGTTGGACTCCAAAGCCCCAAATAAATCTAGCCATTATCGAAAACCTAACCTACCCACTCTAAGAATGAAAATTTTCTAGTTTTTACGATGTTCAAAAAAAATGTGCCACAGGCTTAGAAGCAATTTCAAAATTTGCATTCCCAAAATGTTTTAAACTGTGATCACATCATTAGGGAATGTGTTCTTTCTCAAAGCAACTACTTTGAATGAAAGAAGTTTCCGATGTAAAAGTTCTGCTATATTTGTACAAACTTTTAACTAGGGTTAGGATATAATCTCTACTACAATTATTGTTATTCATTCGTTCATTCGTTCATTCTTACATTGTGTCAGTAACTTTGCAAACACTTTGATATGCAGAATAAAAGGCTCAGTCGGGGTCAGAGCTGAATCTGATCACATAGTTGGAAAAGCCTTGCTAGTAAAACAATAGAGACTGTCACTGTGGTTTAGCCCTGTGGTAAACTGTATCATTTTTGCAAGTATCTAGTATTCCAAAATTTGAAAATAAGGCAAGCAAGGTAAGAACATTAGGCTAGCTATGAATTGTTTTCAGCTTTCTATGGAGGTTCAGTTAGCAAAACAACGCTAGAAACCAAAAGGACAAAGATGACTTGACCAACAGTCATTCCAGAAGTCTGAGCAAGTAACCGAACCTGGGGAACCTTAGCTGCCACTATAAAGATGGGGAATTCTGATTTGATTAGTCTACAGGTCTCATAATAAATACATGTGCGTATAATTAGAATGTATATTCTAATCAGCAGCATGTTGAATGTTCACACTTGGGTTTTGTTTTGTTTTTTTTTTTTTTTTTCTATATTGGCTACCTCTTCTGATTTTACAGGATACTAGCGAAAACACAAAATCTACAAACCATGGAAACCTCATTTATTTCCAGCTGTCACCTAGCTCAGCTCCCAGGAATTAGCTATGGTGCTTCTTTTATCTATAGCCACATAAACAAGAAAAGAATACATCTTTGTAGCCCTCCTCCAGCTCCCAAGGAAAAGTGATCTGGAATTCACACACACACAAAAAAAAATGATATAGATGGAAGAAGAAAGACACCTGTTGAGTTTGGATCATCTTCTCTTTCTGTTAATTTTGGGAAACGGGTGGAAAATAGCTGAGTTTTCCCTGTTCAGACTACACTTGTAAATTACTGGAATAAATCTAGAATCCACTTAACTATCAGCAAATATGGCATTTATGAGTTGATCTAATAACAGCTGTGTGGGTCTAGTAGTTCAAGGCACTTTTTGGGTCTGCCTAAATGAGTTATCAAAGCACAAAACCAGCTGTCTAAAGAGGTGTGCTTTAAAAAATTCGGAACAGTCTGGTCCAAAATGACTGCCTTCGCTGGATATCATCTACTACAGAGTACTTAGTTTTTGAAATGACAATACTAAGAACTTCTAGTAGACTTCTAGAGACAATACTCTTTTTTTTAATTAACTCTGTTTCTGATGGTATGCATTCTGGGATTTAAAAATAAAGAAACTCACTAGAAACAGGCCCTGTGGGGATGAGATTCAGCTCAGCAACCCATTTTGGAATGACAGTCCTCTACCTGACCATTTCACTTCAGGACCTGCCCTAGGCATCACATGCCTAATTGCTTTTGTCTCTTGGAAAATTCTCTTTGCACAGATGGTCCAACAGCGTTGGTTTAGTGTCTCACCTGCAGCACTGGCAAGAGACGTGAAGCAAAGGAGCAGGGCTCCCTCTCTGAACACCACTTCCCTTGATGTGAGTCCTTTCCGCACCACTCCAAGCTTTGTGGAGAATCTACCAAACTCTGGGTGAAGTGGTGCTCCTTGCGTATTGGGCACATGCGTTTTTATTAGATTTCTAGCAGTGCCACTTCCTCAGTGTATGGGACTTTGTGGCTTTTCCATCCCACCCTCTCTGTGTCTCTGTCATCTCTGTCATTACTTTGGTTACTTTAGAGCTTAGTTATTTCTCTCTCTGACTTCTTTTTGCTGGGAAGTTACTAGGAACATGAAACTCCGGACAACTTAAGCTTTTAAGGCTTTGCTGTCGAGTTAATTTGTGTATCATGGAATTATAGAGGCTGCTCTTTTTCAAAGAAGCCATGTATAAATCCTTACAAATATACTTAAGTCCTTGCTTACAGTTACAAAACAAATAAATCCTAAGCCTTAAATAATTTGACTGTGTAATGAAGCTATTTAGGTTAAAAGTGAATCCTTACCTCTGAATGAATCTATTGCTATGTTTGAATGCCAATAAAACTGAGGCACATTAACATGATAGTTAATGCCACTGGTTGCATTTTATTTTAAATAAACCAAAGTTCCTTTGTTAAGTGGGTACACAATTTCTTTAAAAAGTATGTAACATGGAGAGGAAAACTCATTAGCAAAATACAACGGTTTGCAAAAAGGCTTTGACATTTCTAAATTTTAAAAAGTACACTACCAAGGACTTGGAAAGAATATCAAGCTCCAAGGCCAAAGAATCCATTGCATATTAATCTTCCTTATCAAAAAAATTGTTTGGGGTACTAAAGACAAAATAAAATTAACCTGTTGTGTAGTAAGAGGGGAAATGCATGGGAAACTTCATGACATGGTAGGAGGATGTTACTCTAGGAAAAGAGATCTACTGGTCCTGACTCTGTTACCAACAAGCATGAAAATTTTAGCCTGGAATTCCAACCCTAAGGGCCTGAATTTTCCCATTTACAATATGCTCCCCACCCTCGAGGATTTTTCCATGTGAGAAACAGAATCTTGGAGTCATTTTGTAACTTAACCAAGGTGGCAGAAGACAGACAATGAGTTTGAAAACCTCCTTACAAACATTACTGGAGTTTTGCCTCCCAAAGAAACTTTTTTCTTTTTTCAAAGAGATGTCCTGTGAGCATTTTTACCCAGCTACTATCCTTGAAGAAAAGAGAGTAAACATGTTCTAACTTAAGCTGAAAATGACCATTAAAAAAAATCTATATAAAGGTGGAAATTCATCTACTGCTCTCTGTGTTTGTCATTTCTTCTGAAAGCCAGACTTTAAGGGTATCCTGATTTAGCATTCTTAATATGGGAGATGATTTAGACAACAGACTGTCTGCCTTTAAGATGAGAAGTCCATTGAGTATGAAGGGAATCTATGATTTCAGATCGTTGCCCTCAATTTTTCCTGACACGTATTTCGAAACTTTGTGCTGTTTCCTACTGTCACTGGTAGAATACAAGCACATTCCTTTCTGTTCACGTTTTGCAGTGTCATCAGCCTGAGAGCATGTGCTGAGACTGAGTCAAGGCTGCTCCCAGGGAGATATGGAGGAGGGCTGTCTGGAGGCTAGGGAGAGATGGTTAGGCTGCGACGAGGCTGCTCAGAATCGCTCACAAAGTTCCGGCTCTGTAAAGATCACTGGAAGACTCAAGTCCAGCACACAGTTTCTGGGAATTAACTCCACGGATCATAAACTGAATCCTCAGACATTTGTAGATTGGTTTGACTGGAGTAAGACACTGTGGTGCAGCCGTCATATGCAGATTATTCGGCTTTTAAAACCCTCAACTTCTACCTATCTACACCTAAATGCATTCAATCAAAAAAACCTAAACTTAAAGTTTTCCGATTTAGAAGGAAAGATGGTAATTCATATGGATGGAAAATAAATTTCTTTCGCTTCTAAAAGGAGTTTGCAGAAAGGGGAAATCTACCGAGCTCAAGATCAATCATAAGGAACTATTTTGATGTACTAATGAGGTAGGGTGTGTGTAGTTTAGTGGTATACTGCTTGCACAGCACAGGTGAGACTCTGCATTTGATTCCCTTTCCTTCCAGAAAAGAGTAAAAACCAACATACAAGAACTTTAGATACCCAGTTTTGAAGAGAGAGAGCAACTAAGGGATACATTATGGCAATTCAGTGCACAAGTAGCATACAATATCAACACCCTCATTCCCAGCACTGACTTCATGAATGACCATTATGTTTTATAGATTGCACTGTCATTTTTTCCTGTTTCTTTTTTCCTCCTCAATGAATCAAGTGTTGTTTGTTTTTGTTTTGTTTTTTGTTTTAATGCAGTAAGAGTTGTAGTACTCATTTTTGTCTCCCAAGCAAGATGCTATTAGGGGGTCAAATCCCAAGTACAGAGAAAACAACCTTCATGGATAGTAATGATAAAACCTTATGGAATGCAAAAACAACCAAAATATGTATTCTCAGATGACTGCATTAGGGCCAAGTCAATATTAGTCCCACTTCACCCACGCACTGCGTAGTCTAAAAATGTTGTCAGGCTGATAAGAATTTCCTGACTTACTCTTTCTTCCAATAGAAAATATAGGTCATCAAAATAAACTCCGACAGTGAAAGAACAGTAGCGACACTGTCGGCTCTCTCTGGTCCATTAGCCAATAAGAGTCAAGTAGTTTGTTTGCTGGAGAAAAATTTAAATATCAAATAAGCCAAATAGCCAGAGAATAATAAAAGTTTCCATATACACCTCTCAACTAAACTTCCAGTAAACATCCAAAAAACTCAGCAAACGTCTACTTAAAAGACGTCTACAGAAGTTCAGACTATAGCAGAAGCTGGGCATTGTGTAATGTCTTAACGCAGACAGTTTAGACTCTTCTGGTGTTTTATTTTTAATTCATTTGTCAACTTGTTAATAGTTTTAGCAAGAGAATGGAATTTGGGGTTGAAACTTAAGGCTATCACAAAATAAGATAAGGTGCTTGGAGCTGGTTCTCAGTGAAAACTAGTTCTCATGATTACTGACTTTCAATTTGTCTAAAACAGCCTTTGATTTTTTCCCCCTAAAAGAGTATTGCAATGCTGACCTCTACTATAGACTCCTATTTTAGTGGAATTTATTTTATAATTTCTTAAGAGACAACCTTATTCACAACTTCTACTATTCCTGACTTTTTCAGAAGAGAAAGTTATCTTCCTGAATATTTAAAAACATCTCGGTCTGTTGCTCATCCACATTCCAACTGATAATTGAAGGCCTCTACTACAATGGAGCAATGGGTGTTAGTAATACCCAAAGTCTCTTTGCCTCCCTTGAATCTACAATAGCACTATTTTGTATATATCAAAGAAACCATGAGCAGCCCCAATGTTTTCATTTGTCACCCTTGACCAAAAAATTTTAAAAAAAAATGCTTGTGCATCTCTCCCATCAAAGATCATTTCGCTTTGAAATGGTGAAGTTGTCAAATGTTAAAGTAAATAAATTAATTAATATTAGCAAGAAAGTGGGCTCTTCTCGCATGTCTCCTTTTGGTCTTTATTAAGATGGACTGTTTAACGGTATGTCCTGAGTTTGTGCCCTTTCAGAGTTAGCTGAATTTGACAGCCACTACATTTTAAACATAGAGTAATAGTCTCTTTCTCAACAAGTAGCCCTGTACATGTAGAAAAGTGACAGAGGCAAAGGAAAAATAGGAATTCAAAGGTCAGATTCCTTCAAGGGCCAAACCCTGAAGGCCACAATAAAACAAACAGTTCCTAAGAAATGAAAACAAGTCAATAAATTCTGTAAATCATTATTTTTCTAGCTTATTTTTAAGTTTCAATGAAATTAGCCTACTCTAATCCCTGTAGTCCAGGAAGGCCTCTGTTTCAGTACAGTACCTTGCCCCCCCCACACACACACATACACACACACACACACACGGTTTACTGTTCTTAAAGTAGTGCTCACTAAATTTTGGTGCGCTTGCTGTGTGGCTGTAGAATACCACTCAAGGATCTCTGGTGTCAGGTTTTCCAGTGTCTACTCTTTCTTATCATCTCCTAGATGCCAGGTCCTTTTTACTGACATTTTTAAATATCTTCTCTGGGTGGAGCCCGGGAATGCAGATACTCAAAGCTACCTCTGGACCGAGAAACACAGGTCCGCTGATGGACAACGACAAGCCCCGTGCTTTGTTGGGGAATGAATGAAGAGCCTTTTGGGCAACCACGTCATCTAAATCACAGTCTCGGTGAGAAACGGAACGGATAAATTCTAGAAACACTCAGTGTGTCTTCTATGAGACCAGAGTTCCACCCTAAAAGTCTCAGAACGAAAATTTCATGAGCTCACTGTTCAGGTAGCTTCTGCTACATTAGTGGTACACTTCCCCTTTTCAATACAGGAAACAAAGTAGTCGGGTTAAAAGTTTACTCACGCAGTCCTAAAACAGATGCCTTTGGTGAGCTTCAAAGAACTGAGTCCTAAGAACCAGCGCAGCTAGGAGCGACAGCCTCTGAGTCTAGGTGACACAGCTCAAAGAAGCCCCCGGCCAGGTAATGCCTCTCCAGGCATCCTGGCCCTGCCACCTGCAGTTCCGCCCTTCTATCTTTTTCTTTCTGTGGCTCCCCGCAGGTCCCAGAGCATCCTCCGTGCCTCGGGTCCCGGCGGGACAGGGCTAAAGCCCCACACCGATACCGGGTGCCCCTCGTCCCCGCCCCCGGAAGGCTGCCCGGCCGGTGACTCACCTGCTGGCCAGGTTGGGGCGCCGGATGATAGCAGGCTGTGGGGCAGGTTGCAGCTGCCACGGGGTTGGGCAGATACTGGGGCGCTCCATACGGCTGGGGGTGATACATCACCTCCGCACAACTCATGGCAGCGGGGCCAGCGGCGGCCCCGGAGTCGCCGCGGTTCTACGCGCTGGCGCGAGGGGCGCCACCGCCACCGCCGCCGCAGTTGCTGTCCGCGTCGCTGCTCCTGCTGCTACTGCGGTGAAGGCGGGTCCTCGGCGGTCTCGGGCTCCACGCCGGGAGCGAGCTCGGGAGGGGTTGGCAATCAGCGGCGGCCCATGCGCGGGCACCTTCATTTTCAGCCCCTCCGGGTGCCCCCTCCGCTTGCGCTTATATAGCGACGGGACGACGCTGCCGCCCGCCCCGCGGCAGGAGCATGACAGCGTTGGGATCAGTCTCTGGCGGCGGCACCAGAGGAAGCAGCATGTACCGCAGCGCCAGCCACAGCCGCAGCAGCAGCCGAGCCACAGCTCGAGCTGCCCCAGGAGCCGGGCGATGCTTTGCATACACACAATGCACGCCCGGGGCTCGTCCTACCACTAGCGCGGGCGGCTGGGCGAGGACCGGGAGGCGGGGGCAGGAGAGCCGGAATGTGGGGAGGCGGGAGCTTCCCTCCCCAGCTCTCAGGAGCAATTTATCTGCAAAGTTCCACCAACTCCAGTCCACAGCCAGCGAGTCGCCCAGCAGGGGGACCCTGGGGAGGGCGGCAGCGGATTGGAGAGAAGTTTGCTGCCCTCTCCGCCTCCCAGCGAGCGATGATGGTGGGAGGAGATTGGTATGCGAGAGGCTCCGCGCCCACAAAACTCTGCGGGTCCCCACCCAGTCTCGGTCACCTGGCTGCTGGGCCAGGGTTGCACCAAGTCCTAGGAGGTTTTTCACGGAGCATCAAGTCCGACGCTGATTGAACAAAATCAAAGAAAGGTCAAGGGTAAAGAGAGTTAGTTATAAAGCAAGCCAGGGTTAAAATACAGAATTGGTTCCTACGTTAAAATAAAAAATAAAAATAAACCGAAGTGAAAGTTAGCATTGCCTTGAGTGCCCACAGGCCAACAAAGCGTAATTCCCTTACCTCATCTTAACTTGAAAGGCATATCTTGGTAGCTTGTCATCCTGACAGGATGTGTGTCCTTTTCTGGCATTTACCGACTGGCTTGCATGCAGCAAGACAATAATTGGTGACTTATTTGACTGCGATTTAAAGGTGTTTATGTGCAAATGGATTAAACCTTGCAAAAATGAAATAAAAACTCTATTTTTAAGAATATTATTATACTCCAGTATAATCATAAAATCTAACTCAACCTTTCCCTCTCTGGCAAACGGAAAATTTTGTTAAGAGAGACCAAAAGGCATAGTCTTTTTCAAAGGAAATGTCGCTTTGGATGTCAAATGCATTAATGTTGTCATCAAGTAAAACACACACACACACCAAACTTACACTCTTAAGCCATTATACCCCGCCACCACCACCTCTGTATCTGGGACAGTTACTAAAAGAGGTGATATGCTCAATTATTTGTGTACACATAGCTGTCCCACACATACACTCACACAAACTATGATTGTGTTTGGTACTTTTACTATCCCATAACAGGTTTTCTTCATCCATTTATTATTTTATTAACTGAATCTTAAAATACAATTATTAAGAGGTTATGTAGTTTAGACTTCAAACTGTGTTCTTTCTAGTGGGAGACTATGCCTATCAAGGAGATGCAGAAGAACTTGCTTTATATGTTCATCACTCCTTTGTCCCAAGTTGATATGCCTTGGTTAGACGCTTTTCCTGTGATCCACACTCATTGCTTCTGTCCAAGAAGCTCCACATAGTACAGAGCCATAAGAGCGTCCATCTACCCACATCCCAATCTGAGCATCTTTTTCATGTCTACCATAAAGAGTGAAACTCCTACCTCCCAGTTGTACTGGGAGTACCAGGGAAGCTCCCAGCATTTGTCTTCTCAAAGTGTTTCCCCATGGGCTCTAACTTTGGTACATCCTAAATTTTACATTCCTTCTAATGTTCTTGGTCTCCTGCTTATCTCTGTTGCTGTAATCCTTGGTTCATTTAGACCTTCTCATTCAGACTCTCAGATGAGGTTCATTACTGTTTTCCCAGACCCATAGTCAAACATCTAGTCTTCAGGACCCACATTCCAAGGGAGATCTAGTCTCAGGAAATCCAATGGAGGCCTGAAACTTTCCCACATATTTGAAAGTAGTGTCTCACATTCATAGTCCCAATTCTGTAACCTGAACCTCTTACTCCTACTTTTGCCACCCTCTCTGCACTCAAACAGATCTCTGAATGGGTGAAACCCTTATTTTAAGAAAGAACATGGCTATAAAACTTTGTATTTGGATTGGTTGTGATTTTCTGTAGTGATTTCTGGTGTGGGAAGTCCTTCTGTCTATGTGTTGCTTTTATTGGTTAATGAATAAAGAAGCTGCTTTCGGCCAATGGCTTAACAGAATATAGCCAGGCTGGAAGATACATATATATATATATATAGAGAGAGAGAGAGAGTAGAAGGTGTCAAGGAGCTACCATGGAGCAAGCAAAGGGGAAAGACACAAGCTGCCAGCTGGAACCTTGCAGAAAGGCCACGAGCCTCATGGTAAAATATCAAATAATGGAAATGGGCTAATTCTAGATGTAAGAGATAGTGAGCAATATGCTTAAGCTATTGGCCAAACAGTTTTGCAAATAATATAGTATTTGTGTATTTATTTTGGTCAGGGGAACCGGGAAATGAACTAGTGGGAAAATGTGTGGCAAAATTTCCTTGATGAGGGATAAAGACGTACTTATTTGAGTACATAAGGACAAAGTTTTATAGATTGTTGCTAAGGGTTATGCTGTTTTAGTAAAGTAAGGGTTGTAGATTCTTCTCCAAGAACAATGGGTACATCTTCAAAACACTCCTACAACTATAGGAAACAGAGGAAAGTGGGAAGCAGGAGAAGTGGTCTTCCCCAGAGAAAGGCATACAGATTGGTTGTCCAATACCAAATGGTTAGTCTTAAAGTTCTATGGACTGAGCAGATTATTTAGGAATAGATAGATAGATAGATAGATAGATAGATAGATAGATAGATAGATAGATAGATAGATAGATAGATGATAGACAGTTGTGTGTGTGTGTGTGTGTGTGTGTGTGTGTGTGTGTGTGTGCATGAAATAGTAGTTAGTGGAAAGAAGAGGCCATGAACTTGAAAGAGACTGGGAAGGGCATATGGGAGATATTGGAGCGAGGGAAGGGGAGGGGAAATGCAATTGTGTTATAACCTTAAAGTGGGGGCGGGGTGAAGAAAGAGCTTGGTGTCTCCTACTACCATTTCTCTTCAGCAATCAACAGCCATCCACCCCCATCTTCCACACTTGCTAACTCTTCCTAGTTCTCAAAGTATTCGTATCTTAAAATAGTCAATGCTGAACAGTTTTAACATCTCCCCATCACAGCCACAGCTGCTTCAGTGCAGGAACACATGAATCCCAAAAATGCAATGGTTGGCTTAATAAGCATCTATTGTATAAGGTATTTAAAACACAAAAAATGAAACTTCAGAATAATTTATAAATTAGAGAGAGATCAGAGGGCACATGGGATCAGTGAAGATTATAATGTGGAGCATGATTTCAGATTTTTCAAGTTTTCTCTTACGTGAAAAATGAGAAAGTCCTTATATTGTGAGAAATTTTAAGACCAACAGGACCAAGTAACTGAAGTAGAGGAAGAAGCTTGCATTCAAGACCATCTTTCCCTGAAAGTCAGACATCCTGCCCAACATCTGAACAGCTCCAACCTCCAACTTTTACTTCAATACCATGGTATATCTTAGTTAATTAGTTTTTGCAAAATAATATGCTAAATATCTGGTTCTTCTACAGGGCAACTACTGAAACTGATTGACTCATTTACCCCAAAATGAAAATTTAAAGGTGTTCAGCATGTGTGTTTTCTAATAATATGAAACCAGAATATATTCCAAGCTGCTATGCCTTCTGTGTGCTTTAGTATGTGTGGTGGCTTGAATGTTTAGTCAGCGGGGAGGGGAATTCTTTGAAAAAATTAGAAGGATTAAGAGAACTGTCCTTTTGGGTGGAAGTATGTCACTGGGATTGGGCTTTGAGATATAAAGTCCATGCTGGGTCCAGTAGCTCTATTTGCCTGCGGATCCAAATGTAGCTCCCAGCTACTGCTCCAGCTCCATGCCTGGCTTCATGCTTCCACGCTCCCCACCTTGATGACAATGGACTAAACTTCAGAAACTGTAAGCTCCCAATTAAATATTTTCTTTTTATGAGTTGCCATGGACATGGTGTCTCTTCACAGCAATAGAACACGGACTCAAGACAGTGTGCTATAAATAGCCACCACGGGAAAGGATACTTTTTGGTACTAAAAAAGGCCATTGCTGGATGTGTTTGCCAAATATTCTTACAAGGAAATAACTCCTTGGTGATATTTTATTTCTATTTTCTAGTGATAGGAGAGAAAATTAGTGTAAAGTTAAATTATGTCCAGAATTGGAATCTAGACAAAAAAATCAATCAGGAAGTAAGAAAGAGAAATAAATTAAGCGAAATGGTAGTCTTCACTGGCTTGTTAGTAAAATAAATAAATAATAAATGAACAGGGTGACTCCTGTTAAGAAAGTCAAAGTGTCGTTGGTTTATAGCAGTTTCTTTCATAGGCTGACAAGCCTGTGGTCTGATGCAGGTCTTCTGAGGCAGAGCAGAACTGGCACTGAAAGGGTCTGAGAACTCTGAGTGCTTGGGTCAGCTGCTTTCCACCATTGTACAGTGAAGTGCCTGAGTACATAAAACATAGATGGTTTATATGGCTGTGTACATTACAGGTGACCACACATATTCGGACATGTTAATTCATGCAAACACATGAAGGGATAAATACATCTAAATCAGGCTTATGATATGCTCAGGCCAAAGGCATGTAGTTCATCACTATTGTATACAGCTCTCATAATTAGATAAAAAACAAAGGATAGAGTGCAGTTGTAAAGACTCCTAGCTAATCATGTTCTGCATAGTTTACTTTTCTGTATTCTCACCTTCTGTGGGCATTACTACCCAGGCTTCTCCTTGAGTTCTGATGTAGCATCCCATTCCAGCTATCTGAATCTTCCCAGCCTTTCCATATCCCAGCCCTGCAGTGCTCATAAAGATAAATGACTATAAATGTTTCCAAATTTTCTTATTTGAGGTCCATACACTTTTAGGCTCTATTAAATTTCTAGAAATTTTTAAGCTGAATCTTATTAAGACATATCCCCAAACAAATTAGAGGAGGAGAGGCAAGCTGTCATGGATTTCCCCAATATCTTTTGGGATAAATTAGCATGAAGGGTAGGGGGACATTTTGTCTTAGCAATGACAACCAGCCCTGCCGTGCTTGATACCGCACATTGGTTTGAAACATGAGCTCCTCTTGCCTTGGTCTCCAGGGTTCCCAATGCCATGCCTAACTAGAGTATGTTATTTTATACAGCAAAGGGCAGCCAAGATTGTAGGGAAATTAACTTGCTAATGAGTAGATCCTAAAATAAGATAACCCTGACCATCTGTGTAGAACCCATATAATTACCAGGGGACACAAAAGAGGGAGGCAGGGCACAGGAGTTAATATCATATCCATAGAAACTAAGAAAAAAAAAAACCACTCTACAGGCAGTTACTGACTTTGAAGGCAGAATGGACTCAAGAACCAAAGATTATAAGCATTCTTCAGAACCTGAAAAGGCAAAGAAATGGACTCCCCTAAAAGTTTCAGAAAGAATGAAGACATTCTGACACCAATGGTAAACAGAAACTCTGGACTTGTAACCTCTGAAATAAAAAATAAAAGTATGCATTATTTGATGTTACTATGTTCATAGTAATTGGTTATAGCAGCAATGGGAAAATAATATAATAATTTCATGGGGGCAGGAGATGCTTGAAGGGATGGCCATGGATATGCACAATAAGAAAAGGATTACTAAGGGAAGTCTAAGAGTGGTGAAATCGTAATACCAGAGAAATAAAAATTTGTATGTAAAGCAATAAGACTATTTAGTCCATTGTCTTTCATAGCACATGCCTTAAGTGTTCTCAGTAATGTTCAGCAACTAAGACAATTCTCCATCAATTTCTGCTCTTTTTCAAGGATTGCCTCTGTCTTCACCATTCTCGCATCCTTCAAGTTCAGTTTTCTCTTTCTCTATTTCCTAACATTTCTCTACCAAATGTGTAATTGACACATTGAAAAACACAGAGTTCACTGTTTGAACCCCATCTAAATTCATGGATACTGTATCGAAAAGTAATCTATCCTTCAGATTCTCTTCTCCTCATGTACCTCCATGACAGTTTGCTATCTTACTCTGTTTTCTTACATGTTAGCTAGTCTTCCCCAGTTTTCTGTTATTCACTGATTTTAAGCTTTACACATTGGATTCCTTAGTGTTTCATCCTTTCTCATCTTACTCTACATTCTTAAGAGATTTCAGTCATCTTACAACCACTATTCCACTCAAATCACTTAAAAATGTTCTTCATGTCCAGAATGTTTCTCCTGGTCAATGATTTGTGAGAACGCATTTTAGATGGTTTCACAAATTAATAGCTAAAACAAGTGAAGGCATACCTATTCTAAATTACTATTTTAATTTCTTTTGCATATTACTATTTTATTTTGGATTCTTATTCTGCATTTGTTTTAAATTAACATTGAAACTTTCCTTACTTTCTGCAAACAAACTGAATATGCATTTACTATATTCCCACAAGCACAGCACATCATATAACAGCTAGTATTGAAAAGAAATGTCGTGTTGAGTTGATGACTAGATAAAGCATTTATTCTTGTTAAGAAACCATGTGTTAATTAAATATGCAAGTTACAAAATCACACCAGATTTGTAAGATCAAAGGACAATGTAAGAGAACTAAAGGGGTATTCAGGTCCTTTATTTCAATCTTTGATGGTTGCAAATCTATAAATTTTAATGCTATTAAATACAGTATTTCTTGTCATTTCCAATACCCTCTTATAACTTAGTTGTAGCAGTAATATTATGAAAGCCTCAGTGTGGATTAATGTGCAGTGTTACCAAAACTAAGAGTAAAATCCAATTGAGATTGAACATCAAAATATCAGTATATTTTCCTGTCAGAAGTCTAAATTAGAAATCTCTGGAATATGCAAAAGTCTAAACTAAGATCTATCCTAGAACACCTAAAACCTATTTTTAAGGTAATTTTTAAGGCTTTTTAAATGTTCTAAAATGTTGAAAATCCATAAGTCAACCACACAGACCAGTGATTTGAATGACGTTCCAGTGTTTAGGAGATGTAAGAATCAGTATGGCCCACCTGCTGTGCTCTGCATTATCCTGGTCTCTTCCTCCTAGTAAAATTTAATATTTCAGCCTGTAACATTTTAGATCATTTACACTAGCGTTTCTGAGACAAGCCTTCCTGAAAAGATTTTATTTGTATTCTGAGTTGGGCTGGTGTGTTTTGCCTGATGACTTTAACACACTGAAATTCCTTTTTCTTACTGACTCCTCATGAAATGCTAAAATAGTACAACACGGTAGCAGTTCTTACTTGAAGTCCCATGCTAAAGTTGAATTTCCTCATTAATTAATAAGGGTGCTTTTAATCCTTATTGTTTTACTTGTTAACTGAGAAGTTAATCTTTAAATATTTCCGGTTGGGTCAGCAGAAGCATATAGCTATTACCAACACTGTACACTGCCACTGACACATTTGAGTGTTCAGCCAAAGCTTATGCCCATCCTTCTGTTGTGCCTCTGTTTATTAGTGAAGCAGCTTCACAAAACACAATTTATCATCTCTGCTAAGTGTAAATATAAATACATAGATATGGAAATTTTATTAGAGTTGAATGATTCCACACCTTTTCGTCTGATATGCTTTGCAGATATTTAGAAATAGAAGAGTCCAAGAAGGAGAATAGTATCTGAGATAAATGAATATCAGATACAACTAAGCCTGTGTATGAGAAGGCAAGCAAAGAGTAAGAGATTGGCCATGTGGATTAACCTGATTAAACAGTTTCACAATTTAAAAACATTTAAAATCGCAAATCCATCTAATGAATATTTAGGTAACTTCCTTTTTCCATATGCTGTCAAAACTTACATGTGAACAAAGATTAGTCCAAACAATCACTTCTTCACTATGTAACAAATCTTTAGTCCCATGCCCACCTTGAGATTGTTG
Source organism: Ondatra zibethicus (assembly GCA_004026605.1). Taxonomy (NCBI): domain Eukaryota; kingdom Metazoa; phylum Chordata; class Mammalia; order Rodentia; family Cricetidae; genus Ondatra; species Ondatra zibethicus. The sequence goes on along the minus strand of PVIU01002116.1, from coordinate 77,512 downwards.
CTTGTTCCTTTGGTAGTAATGACAAGTCTAGGCTAATTCAGTGACATTCTTCATGCTGTCTCTGATAAATAAATGTGTTCACATGAAGCCTGGGTGGGGTATAAGCCTGGTTCTGCCTGTGGAATGGAACAAGGCTAAGTAGGCCAGGGAGGATTAAACCCTTGATCTTGGCATCATTAACACTATGTTCTAACCCACCAGGCTAACTAACCACAGACAAAGACCAATTGAACTAATAAATCACAGCAGCCAGAGGGATCTGCTTTGAATTTATTTCTCATTTTTAATACATTAGTTTTATAATTAGATTTAAATATTTTAGAATAAATGAAGCCAAAGGTCTCTGCTGCTGTCACTCAGAAGAGAGAAAGCAGAGAGAAAAACTACCCGCACAGAATCTTACCAGGCCGCTCAACAAGGTGGCACTGGGAGCTGCACTCTAACTTTGCACAGAAGATGTCGGGATAGAAAGAGCGAAAAATCATAATCTTTCAAAACATGTTAAGTTAGCACAAACAAGCTTTGTATTTAGAGAAAACTTCCTAAATTTACTCTGAAATTCAATAACTTTTATGGAAATAAAATAACATTCCTAGCAATTTCCAGATTTTCTTGTGTCGCGTTTGTTCATTTTATAAGAGGAAGTGTGTATGCATCTTCAAATGCTAATTTCATCCCAGCCACTCTCTTCATCCTCAGTATAAAGATAGGACACAGAAAGGAAACTTTTGCACCACTGTTGTGCTGCCTTTGGGTACTTGGCAGACGTTCAGAACCCTGCCTACTTCCAGTAGCCCATTTAAAGTTGCACGTTCTGTAGCAGAGAACTTGGAAAATAGACTTCCTCTATATCATCGTAGGCTCTATTGACTGCACCTTATATTTAGATGCTTAATTGTATGAAATTAATGTTTTTGTTCTTTATGTTGCTCTGATCATTTCAATTATTATAACTGCCTCCCTTATGAAAAGGAAAATTCCATGAGGGAGAAAGTAGAGTTAGATACTTTGTTAGTGACTCGCACAGCACTACACGTAGGTAAAGATCATAAACCTGCCAAGTTTCATTTGAATTTACTATGATGTCTAATCTGTGGAATTGTTAATCCATAAATGGTTGTATGATGCTCTTGCCTCAATCTTTCGGCCAAATAATAGCATGGATGCCAAGCACTTTCTATGTTAACTTTACATGAATTAGATTCAGAATAATTTTAGTCTTTGGTAAGGAAATTTTATAGGACATTAGATAGATACATTTTTTTCTCTAGAATAATGTCAGCATTTGGATATTTGGGGTAATTATTCTGAATTTTGCTATTCCCTAGGCAGTTATGACAGTAACCTCTTCAATAAAATGCAGTTCAGAGCACAACATAAAGAAAGAACATTTACTAGAATTGTAGAAAGTATACATGAATGATAGTAGTTTATCATTCAGAGGGTAGCATTTTGTTGATTGCAAATTCAAGTTCATGCTGGTGCCACAATAAAGGGCAAATGCACTTGATTATCTGACTGTCACATTCATATAAGCAAGACAAGGAAACAAAGCAAAAGCTTGAAATGAATCATAATTAACCCTTAAAGTACCTACAATAATTCAGGTAGGTCTTAATATGCTTTGTTAACTCATTTTCTCTCCACAGTATCTCATTAAATGAAAGCAATAATTATCGCCATTATGCAGATTAGAAAATAGAGGCACTGTATAATTTGTCACCATTATCCACTCAGGAAATGATTTGTTCACCATTATCCACGCCGGAAATCTGTTTTCACAGCACATCTAACCTATATGCACATTTCTTCTAAGGAAGGAAAGAAAAACTGGTGTATAACTGAGGCTGATCCAGGTCATTTTGCCTAGGGTACAAGAACCCACAAGTTATCTATAACTTTGTCTTTTCTTCTCAGCAGACAAAATCAACTCTAAAGTCTGCACTGGTGTTGGATACTATAGATGACAAGGGACTTTACTAGTGAGATAAGGCAAGACCCTACAATATAACCTCTTGAAATTCCAAAGAGACACACAGTAATTACTCATTTTGTTTACGGATGAGTAGTAAAGTATAGTACTTCTCCTGCTTCAACATTTGCCTTGTTCTTTTACTTAGAGTATTCAAATGCAAATTTCATTTCTTCTTAAAAACAGATAATTGAAATAATGGCATATTGATGCCAGCTCCACGGAATTTGAGCTTTATAAATTCTTAAAGACTGAACTGCTTGTTTATAATTTTTCCTGGAAGCATACCATGTTCTGTGTGGATAATAACCAATGTATTTTCAAAAACATAAAAGTAATTTTGGATATTGATAATCAGGTCATAACTGCAGATAGGTTGAGAATATGAGAAACCTAGTGGGAACAGATGGGAGAAAAGAAATGGGGAAGCTCTTCTTGGGCAATGTGAGATGTGCTATTAAATATTAATTGTTACTTCAAGGTCCATAACTATGCAGAAACTAATCATTAACAAAAGCAATGCTGCTCAAAGTTTGGTTTGTGGTCCTCCAGGATTGTTATCTTATATGTTAGAAGTAGATAATCTTGGGACTGATGGCTCAGCAGTTAAGAACACTGACTATTCATCCAGAGGACCTGGAATCATTTCCCAACACCCAAATGGCAGCTCACAATTGTCTGTAACTCAAACTCCAAGGGATGCGACACCCAAACACAGACATACATGACATACATACATGCAGGAAAAACACCAACTCTCATAAAATAAAAATCAATTAATCATTAAAAAAGTAGATAATCTCAGACCAAATTTGGCAAATATGCATCTGCATTTGAGAAAGTTTTCTATGTGATCCTTATGCACACTGAAATTTGAGAATCACTGGACTGTAATGTCCCTTATTTACATTTAGAATCATAATGCAGTATCAAATCATTTATTCTAAAGTTTTTTGTTATGCCACTTGATAAACTATCATAAGGCCAAATAAGATGGTAACTTAAATCTAGATATTTAAATTAATGTCTTTTATATCCATGGCAAATGATCAGTTGTCAGAATAACATTTATATATTCTCTATTTTAAAGTCTATACTTCCTGAAGACATGAAAAAGAATTTTAGCAAAGTACTAATTAACTCAGTCAACTCAAAATTTTCTCAGTTTACTTGGGTAAACTTAAAGCTATAGCATTAACCAAGACGTTGTAGGTTTTTCTTGCTCACAGGTTGTCATAGGTTGCTAGCACTCTGGATCCAGGGTACAGAGGCTCCTGTTAGTTTTAGAAAGAGCTTCTGCTGGGCGGTGGTGACACAGTCATTAATCCCAGCACTCGGGAGGCAGATGTAGGCGGATCTCGGTAAATTCCAGGCCAGCCTGGTCTACAAGAGCTAGGTCGGGACAGCTAGGGCTGTTAAGCAGAGATACCCTGTTTCAGAGAGAAAGTGAGAGAGGAGAGAGAGCACGCTTCTACTGCTTCTGTTCACCTCTGAGAAGCTGACTGTTCCATGGAAAGCCCTGGAGGAGACTATTTCCTAAACTCTCTTTAGCGCCAAGGCTCTAATTCTGGTCCAACTCTCTCACCGGAGATACAGATCTTTAGGCCCCAGAGAATTCTTATCTCTTTAAGGCAAAGGAGAGAGAGAAAAAAAAATGGCAAAGAAAACCTGATCTTCAAGTAGCCTTCTTTATTGTTCTTTTAAGCTTAGAAACCAGGAATTTGGTGTTTTTATTCTCCAGCTTCCAGCTGCCACTGTGCCCTGGGGGGAGAGGAGGCCTGTTTGGAGCCTGGAAGGCCTCAGTGGGGGAGAAGCAACAAGGTGAGATGGAATGGAGAGAGGATAGATAGCATGGGCGAATACAGCAAGCCCCTTCCTGGTGACTTATAATTCTCACTAGATAATATGAAGGCCCAGAGGAATTGTCCTCTCTAGAGCTTAAATCATGAGAAATTTAGGTTATTTTAGTTCCTTTGTCTGACATAATGTGAGGTATCAAATTCCATGCATATTGCTATCCTTTACATACCATTAAAAACTGACAGGATGCTCAGAAGAAAAGGATCAAAATGGCATGGCCATTGTGATGGTTTAATGAGGTCTTTGTACTCAATGTGTAATTATTCAGTTCAGAAAATAGGGGAGATGAACACTCAAGCATTTGGAGAGGGAGTGTCAGTTTTCTTTAAGGATATGGCCCCTGGTAGGACATTCCTGCTGCAATGGAAGGCCTTTTATCTAAGAACATTTGGATAGCACAAATTGGACTTAATGGGCTTACAAAACAAAAAGAAGAAACAAAGTTGGGTGGGTAGCAAAGCCAGAGTGAATCTAGATAGTGTTGGGGAAGAGGGGTAATTATTATCAAGATACATTGTACATAATTCTCAAAGAACTAATATTATTCTATTATAAACACTTATCAAACATGTAGAAAAGCTAGGGTTAATGCTGTCTTTTGTCCCAATGGAAGGATGGGAATGAAAGGCTTAATATTAAGGAATCAAACTTTAACTCATTAAGTAGGGTGGAGATGATGTTGCCATTTTCATTTTACTTCTCTAGAGTGCAGCATTTGAAAAGGACCCAGATTTCTGAGCCATCTCTTGAAGGAAAGAAAGACACAAGAGATAAGACTCCTAAGATATCAAACTGTCATTTTTGGTTTTACTTTTCTGAGAGCATTTTCTTACCTTTAGCTATACATTAAACAGGACTTTCCTAACATAAGAGCTCAGCCAAACACTTCTCATGTAGAAGTGCTTAACTTTCTATGGAAAATGCCAACCAACAAAACACAAAACAAAGTGTTAGATGTACTCAAAAACTTCTGGCTATGTTTGTCCAGATCTATGTAGTATGGACATATATTCATGCAGTATGTACTATATGCGTGTTACTCTACTATGTGCAGTAGAAAAAGTAGTAGAAAAAATTACCATGACTTCCCAATAAAGCTTCACATTTTATATCAGGTGATCCTCATTCATTTTTTTATTTTAAATGGTTAGGATCAATGCAATGATTTAATATAATATTTCTACTCCTACATTTCTATAAATGAATCACCTAAAGCATCCTGTTGCTCTTATTTTTATCAGTAGGTTTACACATATGGTTACTTTCCTGAGCTCATGCAGACCAGCTTTACATTTCTCATTATTCACATAATGGTTGACATGAGTTGTCAATGACCTGAGGCTTTTAGATTAAGCATTCCAAGGAGTCAGCTTGCTCAAATATCACAGGCACTTGCAAAAGCAATACCTAAGCTTTATTTGAGACAAAAGCAATGCTTTTTGTATCTATAGCTATATCAGCATTTGAAATAACAGCATTCGTACTGGCTGGCCGAGTTTCACTCTCTACAAAGGAACATGACAAGGGACAGGTAACATCTGCTCAGGCAATAGGATACATTGCAAAAGAGGAATCCCAAATTCAGGAAACCACAGTGCATTAATAGAGGCTGCAAGCAAGCCTGCATACACATTCTTCCTGGGGAAGACACTACTGTCATATGTACTTTTAAGTATGTGTGTGAAAAAGTAGATATAGTGATATTTTATTTGTTTTTTAATAAATAAAGTTTGCCTGAAGATTAGAGTGCTGAGCTAAGCCACTACAGGCCAGGGTGAGGTGGCACACACCTTTAATCCCAGGAAACAAGGCCACCCTGGGCTACACAAGATTGAATGTGTCTGAAAAGAGAAATAGAACTCACAAAAATGTGCTCCCAGCACTCAGAGAGTCACATGCCTTTAATCTTATTACAAGGGAGGTGGGGATAGGAGTGATATGGCTGGGCAGAGAGAGGCATATAAGGCAGGAGGAGACAAGTGCTCATTGCAGTCTGAGGTTTGCTGGAGAGCCTTGCAGTCTGCAGTCACACTGAGGACAGAATCATCCCTTTGTTTGTCTAAGCCTTAGTAGAAGTAAGAACTCTCTCGTGGCTTGGATCCTCCTTTGGTTTTCTGATCTTCAGCTTGAACCCCAATATCTATTTCTGGGTTTTTATTATTTGTGCTACAAGTGTGTGCATGGATACATGTGATAGCAAGCATACCCATTCTTTGTAGTAAAAGACACTATCTTTGAAGGTTACTTTCTACGTGGACTTTACTGTTGCCTGAAAAAGTTGTACTGCTATTATCAGTGCAGTGCTTATTAGGCATGAAGAAATATGGGTGATCCATAAGGAAGCAGCTTGAAGTAATGCTACCCACTATGTTTCAAGCTATTGTGGAGTAAGTCCTACCTTTTTCATCACCACACATTCAATTTCTGGTCCGCAGTCCAGTCAGCTATAAGAAGGGTAACACTTACCAAGTTGTACCTTATTCCCAGACTTTAAAACACCGCATGTGTTAATTCGCTTAATTCTAGCAACTATTATGAGACAGTCAGAGGCATCACTTGCATTTTATGTACGAGGACATTGAAGTAAAAAAAAAAGAATTTAGAAACTTATCCAAGATCATAGCATTCATAAGTGATGGAACCCAAATATGTACTTCTTGAGCACATAATTGAGTGAATTGGTTCATGGATAATTACAAACAGAAAGACACATCTGTGAATTTAAATGCATAAGGCTGAAATTAAGAGTTTGACAGGGGCTGGAGTATTGACTCAGTGGTTAAGGGCATTTGTTACTTTTGCAGATGACCCAGATTTGATTACCAGCACCCACATGGTAGCTCACAATGGTCTGTAACTCCATAAAGACTTGATGTTCTCTTCTGACCTCTACAGGTACCAAGAACACATATAGTACATTCGTGCACATGCAGATAAAGCACTCACACACATAAACCAATAAAATAAATAAATCTAAAAATAAAATTTTAAAAAGTTTGACTGGTTTGGATTCCATCTATAGACTTCATCAGATTCTAAAAGCAGACTGAGGTCTTGAGGTCAACGTATATGTCATAGTATCATGTGTGTGTGTGTGTGTGTAACTTGTGTGCATGCTTATTTTTATGTATGTTGCTGCATGGGTTTCCCTTGCATGTTGAGGTCTGAGGTTGATGTCAGGTGTCTTCTTCAATTGCTCTCTCAATCTTATGTAGTAAGACGGGGTCTTTAAGTCAAACCCAGTTCCTTGTCAAACTAGCTAGATGGCTAGTGAGCTCCTATCTCTGCCTTCTTCACTCTAGGGTTACCATCAGGTCACAGCACCCAACCAGAATTCACATGGATGCTGGAGACCCAAACTCAGATCCTCATGCTCATATAGCAGGCAATTTATCTATGGAGCCATCTCCCCAGACTAGGCATGGATTTCTGAAATAGCTGTCTGCTCAGGGACTCATCAAGAGCATCTATGTTACATGGTACCCAACTGAAGCTTTCAGTGTAAGCTTAATTGGCCTAACTTGGCTAAACTTCACCGTAAGAACTAATTCCCTCTGAAAAAAAAAAAAAAAGCATTTCATACTTATTGTTCCTAGCAGTATGTTCATTGGCAGAACATTAAAAAAAAGTGAAGCTGCCCTGTTTTATTAGCTATGGAATAAATGTACAATGGAAAAACTAACTCATGACTAAACCAGAAAGAAGTCATTCCTGGGCAATGTTGCTGTCCCTGGACAGAGACAGGACTGTAGCTGCACAAAATACATGCTGCCTTATGTCTTAAATTTTGTTTTCAATAAGTGCAGTCTGGTTTCTTGTATTGTATAATCTCCATATTCATCAAATAATCTATTTTGCCAAGTTTCCAAAAATAAGCTGGCATACACTTAGGTAGAATGAAACTGAAAAATGAATGCTGCTGTATATTAATAGAAAATATATGTAGAAAGAGGTGGGGCAGGAAGGAAAATTTCAAAAACTAAAAACAAATGCCTCTACTCACAATTCTACATGAAGGCATGGAACCACACTCTCATTTAATGTTTGTTTTTTGTAATCAATTTATATCTCATTTATATACATATATATATGGTACTTGTTTGCACAGTGTGTAAAAGGCTCAATATATGGCAATGCACAGGCTGAGATAGATGCTTAGGTACATCTTAGATATGCCTTTTAAGACAATGCACATCACATTCTCAAACTTTATATTTGCAGTCATTTCCTAGGTTACTCTTGGCTTTATAGTCATTGCATTAAAGTAATAAATTCTCTTAGCTGAGTTGCAAGGGATTTAAGAGAGTTTTGCATGGTTACTATATTTGTTACCAATTATCTTTTTTTCCTTGATTTTATCCCCTTCCACCCCATCCCTTTCTTCCTTCTTTCCTTTTTTCTCTTTCCTAAAGCACTCGTATTGAACATCTTGAGAGATTAAAATTTTCTTCATGTTCTATGAAAGTGTGTTTTCAACTCATATTTCCTCTGGAATTGTGCAGATAGCCTTGGGACACACTTTTGCTCTAACATTGGGAAGAGTTACATTATGGAATCTGAATGTTAATGCTGAATTTTCTGCCAGTGTTATCTTCTTTGAATAATTTCAGAAGTGCCTTAGAGTGATTTCCCCAAAATCTGCATCCTTAGATTAGGTTACAAATTTGAAAGTTAGAATTCAATCTTGATTCTCTTTTGACATTTACATACCATTACAGTGCTAGAATCTTGCATGGTTATGTCACCTGTACCTTTATAAGAATTAGAAAGACTATTGACATGATTAGAACATAAGAGGGAATCAGTGGATTTCAGGTACCTTGTGTCATAAAGTGTAGCAAATCCATTTCACAGAGAGACATCATTTGATAGTTGAATGCTAGATAGACAGATATTGATGATGGATAGATGTAGATTGACCTCACTGAATATGATACATATGTGTATATATGAGTTGAATTTTTTGACTCACCTTTTCATGTAATAGTTACCAAAGCATTATCTGATATTAAAGAATTCTCTCCATGTATAAACATGCTCTATTTGTCTGAATAAAGGAGTCTATATGAATCTCGTTGTTGCAGAACTGTAGCTGCCTGGAGGCAATAAACAAGAATGTATTTTTCATGTTGTCAGATGTTAGAATGATTGAGGCTAACAAAACTCTGAGGAAGGGGTTAGTTCATAAACTGTGAGCACGGTATGCTTTAATAATAAACATTCTTGATTTTCAAAAGAAAAACCTGAAGACTAAAGAAACAGGCAAAAATTTTCTTTCATCTATAGCTTACTGCTTGTATATAATTAGATATTTTATAGTAGCTTTAGACAAAGTCTAAGCTTTCTCATATTTAGGAAGGGAGAGGAAATATGTAGATGATCCTTAGCATTTTTTTCTTTTGATATCAAATCTTGGCTAAAATTACACCATTTCCTACTTCCCTCTCCTTCTTACAACCCTTCTTAGTTTGCCATATTTCTCTGTTAAATTCATGTTATATATGTATAGTTATATATGTTATGTATATATCATGTTATATATATATCTAGTCTGTTGCATCTGTCTAGTGTTGTTTAACATATATAATATATGTATGTATAATGTTTTAGGGGCTGACCACTTGTATTGGATAATCAATTGGAAAGCCTCTGCCCTATGAAAGACTATTTCTTCTTCTCTCAACACTCATTAAGCACCTAGAGCTTTTTGCCTAGGTTGTGACTTCTTGAGTGTTCCTTTCCAAATTAGCATATCTATTGGTCTTGTACTTGATCAGGTCTTATCCAGAAACCCATAATGCTGTGGTGTCATATGTGTAGCTTTTTTGTCTGATCTAGAAGACACAAATTCATCAGATTTTTGGTTTTCTAGCTCTTACATTTTTTTCTACCTCTTTGTCTGTGACATTCACTGAGACTTAAGTACAGGTTTACATTGTAGATCAGTTGGGATTAGAAGCCAATGGTGAGTTGTTTCTCTATTTTGACCAGTTGTGACTTTCTGTAATGGTCTGTCTACAGCAAAAACAAGCTTCTTTGAAGAAGAGCAAGAGATACATCCATATATGGATGCAAGAATATATATTTAGAATGTAAATAGAAATTATACTAGTATAGAATTTAACAGCATTGTGTTCTTTTCTAAGATCCATGTTCTCACTGGTAATGAGTAACTGGATAGGTTTACACTACTAGGCATGATTTTCCTCCTGTTTAGTGGGATTCAAGTTCAATTAAACACCAAGATATGCATGCCACAATTACATCTTAGGGATATTTTGCTATCATGGTCCTTGTTGTGGTTCATAGGCATCAAAGCTGGGTAAGGCTATTGATTACTTTCTGATATTGATACCCTGCACAGCATCTTCTAGTACTAGGAAAACTAGTCTTCCATGAGAGGTCAGATTTAGCTCCTTCCCTCCAAATCATATGTATTGATCTGCTATGAATATTTTTGTGGTGATCACTAAATGCAAGAAGATCTTTGTTATTATTATTTTACTCTTTATTATTATTTCCTCTAGTTCTCAAAACTTTTGCAACTTAGGAGGTAAATAATTAGAAAGCCTTGGGTGCCTGCATAAAATAGACATTACCAAACATGTAACTGTTTGGTAAGCCTCCTCAGCAAGGAAAGTTTAATGGCAGTATAAGAAGAGTCTTGAGATTCCACATGACTCTATTTTAGACTCAAATTGTAAAGATCAAAACTATTAACCCCGAAATATTTTGAAATACTAGGAATCTTTACAGAATCAAGAAAGGAAATTCAGAGCATAGGACAGAGGCATTTTGACAGCTTAGAGTCATTAGAAAACAAGAACTGCAGTAGTCTTTCCCATCTTGGGTTTCATATGGGAAAAAAGAGCTGTGAACAGTAAGTTCTTCATAATGACACAAAGTTGGATAGCCCATAAAAATGTATCTATATGGAGTCTTAGGAATGTCTAATCCTGTGTAATAGCTCTTGTTGATTTTTACCTCCATCCTACCTTCTTAGAAAATACACAAATAAAGATTAGTATTTGTTCTTGAATAACGTATGTCAGTTGAATTTTCGTATGCTCATATAATTTATAAACCACCAGACACAGTTTTGCAAAATTGCCAAATTAAAATATTGTGCCCATCACATATAACATTCTTTATTTAGATTATGCAGTATTTCATGTGGAATGAGAATGACTCAAAAGTGTTTTTGCATTTACTGATGCCAACTTCTTTTGTGAAATACACAGACCATAAAAATTCTAATTGACTGTTGGGAATCAGCCTCGACAAAAAATACCTCTCTTCAGGGTAAGGGAGTGGGGATTAGGAATATACTAAAGAATATGAAGACGCGAAATAATAAAATGGAGAATCATATAGGATAGTGCCGGAAGGGAATTTTTCAGTAAACCCGTGTTTAATTTCCAACTGCTTAAAATACCCCTGACCCAAAAAGGTAGGAGTAAGACAAAAGATTGCTTTAACACGATAGAAGGAAGTGAACACGCCAATTGAAAGTCATGGGCTACGTTCATAGTTAAACATTCTGTTGCTAGAGCAAAATAAGTAACCAAGTCATGCTCAGGCCCCAGACCAAAACACTCAGTAGGCAAACCACTCCCTGGGTGGAATCCCAAGTTATTTCCATAAGGGGAACTGGAACTTAGTTGGCTCCTTAGACTTTTGTTTGAGTTAGGAACAAACTACTTTCCTATACCAGGAGCACAAGGTCTTGCAATTCGCCACAACTGTTGACAATAGCCTTGACAGAGCAGAACTCTCTGATTCACAACTAGGTGGGACCATGGTCTAAGGTAGAAGCACAATAGCCTTGAAAGAACTAGAAACAAGTCCCAACTCTCTGACCTTTGGTCAATGTGAAAATAGGCCTTTTTGGGCCTCCACAATTCCTCCCTTTTTTGTTAATCTTAATAAAGCCTGTGCTTCTGCAATAGGACAGATGATTGCATCTGCCTTGGGTTGAACAGATGATCACATCTGCCTTGGGAAGAAGCATCCTTTTTCAATGAGTGCTTAAAAGAAATCCCACACTAGCTCAGAATTGAGAAATAGATGGTTATTTATTTAGGGGAAGACTCACAAATCAGAATCCTCTGCTGAAGTGGAGATCAGTAATCAAATCCCACAGCAGAGGCTGAACATGTGCCCTACATCAGCATAAATAGTATAAGAGGCCACACCCCAGTGGGCGGGTAACCACTGGCTTTAAGACTTCCTACAGCATTCCACTTCCCAGATTTACCTGTCTTCGGAACATGCTTTCTAACCATGCAAGTCCATGCTTTAAGCACCTGGAGGGGAAAAGGATCAAAATCCATCTCTAACTGCCAACCTCTGTAAACAAAATGTTAAGGGAGAAAGTACTGGGCTCTGTGTATTTGAGCCAAGTTTCTGTCAAGAGAGTTTATCAACAATTAGCTAATGGTAAGCAAGCAGATAATACCTTGTGTTGTGCATACTCCAATGGCTAATATATCTCCTTATTAAAGGTGTGGGAATGCCCACTTTTGAATTGGTCTTGAGTATTCAGCTGTATCAAACTTTAAATTTATCTTATCAAACAAGTAAAATTCAAGAATTCATTGCTAGAGTCAAACTTTTCTTAGACAGGTTCTAATCATTCTCTAATCATTAACATCTTATAGTGAACTAAAGCATTAACAGGTCAATACCATAACAAGATTTAACAAGTCAATACCATATAACAACTTAACAATTCACAATCCTCTTAAATTCATTCTAACTAAAATACAAGAAAAGATTTTTGTAATGGGTAAGAGTCCAAATGCAGTGCTGTTTTTAAGCAATTGTCCCAGCAGCAAAAAACCCTTAGGCTACCCTCCTCATATCTGAAGAGGGGCTTTAGTCACTTCTTGAAATGAATCTTTTTTTTCCCCGAGGGAAAAATTGAGATCTCTGTTCTCAGTTTCTCTTAACATTTCAACAGCAGACTAAATACCCTGTTGTCATTCTGAGCTCTGTCTCCAAAAGCAGTCAAATGTTCAGTCTGTATTTCTAGTCCAGCTCCAAGGTAAACGGGATTCAGACTGCAGCGAGTTGTAATTATCGTGACCATCGCAGCAGGGCCTCAATGGCTGTGTGGGACCCAAGTGTCTGGAAGTATCCTGCAGTGCAGAAAAGCAGCAGCAGGTGGAAAGTGGGACCACTCCTCTGTGGGGACATTAGCAGCTACAATATCATTGGGTCTGCCACTCCTTTACTGTATCTGCAGTCATCTCATCCAGCTTTATTTTCTTCATGTGAAAAAAAAGCACAAACACATCCTTGACCCCAAATTAATGCAGAGTCAGGTTTTGTATATATTTTATATATAAATATAAAATCCAGTTCAAACCCTTTTTCACTTTGCCTTAGCAGCGTTTGCCGTTGTGCCATCATGACATCTGTCCATGGCAGATTTCTCACTGGCGTCCATAAAAGGTGTGTGACTTAAGGCACTATGTGGTGTCTGAGGATATAATTCTCCTGTTTTTAATTTTTGAAGTTGCTTACAAGGAGCCATGTGCATGCTCCACAATTACTTTTTACCATTAACACTAATATATGCAGCTCCTGCATTGGAAGAGCCATCTGTAAAATTTAGCATAACATCCTTTAAGGGGTCTTTTGCAATAACATAAAGAAAATATATAGTTGTGTAAATTGGAGCAATGACCAGCTGGGAAAAGATTATTAATCTGGCCTTTACATTGAGCAAATGCAATCACCCAAGAATTACTATTTTAAAATTATCAATTAATCTGTTTCTTAGTATAAGAAATATTGATCATAGTCAGCTGTCAAAATAGCTCCTAGATTCCATATAGCTCTTCTGTGCTAAGCAAGCTACTGCTTCAAAATAAGAGTTTAATGCAAGTCTGCCTAGCTGTCAGACTTTGTTTGGGTGAAAATGTCACCCTAACACCTGACACTCATCCTTGAAGCGCCAATGGAGCAAGAATGGAGCAGGTAGCTCCATTTCAAACCCTGCCCCCAGTCTATTTAGGCTGCTGCCCAGAAAAGGAACACGTGGTCTCCGGATTTTGCATGGTGTCCCCTGCTCTCTTTTCCTTGCCATGCTTTCCCTGACCACCCGGGAGAGCTGCATTAAACACGGGCATCTTTTATTTGGTCTAATTTGGTCTGATTGGAATTATTTGCATTGGCAGTGAGACCTAACAGACTTGCTCATTTACATTTTCATTGACACTTGCCTTGTCCAAAGCTGTAGTTCCCGGAAGCTACTTTTTTTGCAGTTTGGCTGTCAGGCTTGGAAACTAGGATCTAGACTTGAAGCTTGGTCATGCGGTGGGGTGTAATCCATGCTCCCTCCAACACTTGGCCATTCTGCCTGGGGAGTTGGGACAAGGCAGTCAGTACTTCATTGCCTGCTCTGCCAGGGCAGGTCACAGGTCACATTCAGTGGTCCTGCCCCAGACCAGCGTTAGAGGTGGCTGACAAATTTAGCTCAGGTTCCCAGGTGCTTGCCATTGTAGCGGCTCTGTAACCGATTCGTGACACCACAAACTTAAGCCGGTATAGTCATGCCGGTTCTTACTATCCTTGCTTTTTTATTTTAAATCTTGTAATTTCAAATTTAGAGGAAATCCTAAATCCTCTATCAAAAGTTATAGATTTATCCAGTATAGGTTCCTTGGCTCATGGGTCAATTAGCCTCTAGGCATTTCCATTAACCAACTTTGGGCACTGATTGTGGGAGGTATAGCCCTTTAAACTTTCTTGTCTCCTACCTTTCCTGGTTCCACTGCGCAGAGTGGGTCAGACTCACCTGGCCGTGAGTGTGTGTTTGGGTGGACTACCACAATCTCAGCGGTAACCTAGGCCATTGCTAGGTCAAACACCATACTCCCTTCATTCTTTTCACCCAGTTCAGGAGCAATAGAGTCTGTGGCTTAGTGACCACAGCACCACTGCCCACAGAGACAAAGGCAAGACCTTTCTTTGGCCTCCCCAATTCCTGGAGCAGCCTGAAGATAGAAGCAGATAAGCCGCTATGGCGGAGGCAGGAATATAGTATTTACAAACTCTAGAAATCTCTGCCTTTGTTTCTGCTCCATTTCAGCTCCTTTAGCTACCAAAATACATCTAATTGACTGTACAGAGAGTTGAATCCTATTTTCTGTCCCATATTTACAAATATTTAGTTTTACTCCCTGTTTTTTGCCCTGCCTTTCTCTTCCCTTTTTTATATCTGCTATTTATTTCCGAGTGCTCATTACTTATCTCACCTGTGGTGCAATTCTCTTGTGGGGTCCCTCTTGTGTTCCCTTGTACACCTGGCCTCACTTCTGTGTGTTTTGGGGTTCACTGGTCAGCCATATATTGGGCACCAGTAGATCTTCCCTCCATTATGACCTAGCTATACCTCTATTGGACACAAACCTAGCAAAAGCAAGGCAGCCTACTATAGAGTCACCTGTGGGCATAACTATGCTCACTGTGGCTCTAGGAACCCAACAATGGATGAATAGAATTCTCCCTTATTTTTATTAGTTCTTTAAAAATATCTTGCAATGCATTTTTATCATATTTGCTATTCTCTCTACTCCTCACAGCTCTATCCCCCTTCTCTATATACCCAAGTTTGTGTCATTAAAAAAAAGAAAACATCAATTACAGTTTATGCTGTCCATAAACTCTTGGACGTGTAGCTGTCTTAGTCGCTGTTGTACTTCTGTGACCATGAAAACTCTTATAAAGGAAAACATCTAATTGGGAGTGGCTTACAGTTCAGTGGTTTAGTCCACTATCATCGTGGTGGGAAGTATGGTGGCACACTGGCAGACATGGTGATAGAGATGTAGCCAAAAGTTCTACATCTGGATCACCAGGCAGCAGAAAGAGAAACAATGGGTAAGCCACTGGTTACCTCACTCAAAATGATTGTTTCCAACTACTCCATTTTTTTTTCCTGAAAATTGCAAAGTTTTACTTTTCCTAACAACTGAATAATAATGGCTCAGAACCATTTTTAAAATGTTAAATTTCCTTGCATGATCAGGGAAATGCAAATCAAAACTATCTTGAGATTTCTTTGTACTCCTATGGGAGTGGTTAAGATAAACAAAACACATGGTAACAAATGCTTGAGTAGATATGGGGAAAGAGGAACATTCCCTGCTGGTGAGAGTTCAAATTGGCATAGCCACTATGGAAATCAGTGTAGAGCTTTTTCAAAAGCTGAAATATAGGTTTAGAATATGACCTGATTATCTCTCTCTTGCGCATATACCCAAAGCATTCTGCATGTTACTACAGAAGACATCTCCTCATCCATCTTCATTGTTGTTCTCTTAACAATAGATGGAAGATGGAAACAGCCCAGATGTTCACCTACTGATGGTTGGATAATAAAAAATGGTATACAGTTACACAATTGATGGCTATATTTTTAACATTAGCACCTATATACAGTGCAATTTTTCATCTGCAAAGACTAAAAATTAGGTCATTTTTAGGAAATTGGATGAGATTAGAGATCATCATGTCAAAGGACACAGATGCAGTAATCCACAGCAAAGCACTGAGTTGAGCTCCTGAAGTTTAGTTGAAGAGTGGGAAGAGGGATCATATGAACAGCAAGGGTCAACATCACAATTAGGAATACTACAGAGTCTGCTGTACTGTGGGACAATGGTCTGTACCTGTCACCTATATTTTTAATAAATGCTGATTGACCAGTAGCCAGGCAGGAAGTATAGGCGGGGTGACCAGGCAGGAAGTAGAGGCAGGGCAACGAGAATTCTAGGAAGAGGAAAGTTCTTTTCTGCAGTTGTGACCCAGCCAAAGTAGAAGCAAGATGTGACTGCCTCACTGAATAAGGTAGCGAGCCATGTGGCTAACATAAACAAGAATAATGGGCTAATATAAGTTATACGAGTTTATAAGAAGTCTGAGCTACTAAGGAAAGACATGCTCCTTTTTCCTATGCACCCAAACCATGCTCCTGTTCAGGGCACCACTGCATTTCGCCTTCTTCTTCTAACAAATGTAGACCTCTGTGTGATTTCTTTGGGGCTAAATGGCTATGGGACCTGCTGGGACAGAAAACTCAGACAACACTGCTGACCCGAGCTAGTGGGAGCTCACAGACTCTGGACTGACAGCTGGGGGACCTGCATGGGACTGGACCCTATGAATGTGGGTGACAGTTATGTAGCATGATCTGTTGTGGAAGCGGGGTGGGGGGATCTGGCTGGCAGTGGGACCAGGATTTATCCTGGGTGCATGAACTGATTTGGTCATGCCTCAACTTGCTATGCTAGACTTTGTTGACTCCCCAAGGGAGGCCTTACCTTCTCTGTGGAGTGGATGAGGGGTGGGATGGGGGAAGTGGGAGAATGGAGGGAGAAGGAACTGGGGCTAATATGTACAATTTTAAACTTTTAAATATATATAAAAAAGGTCCTCATGTTAAGTTAAATAAGTCAGACTCAAATGGCTAACATTAATTGTTACTATATACAGAAACTACATTAAAACGAAAGAAGACATGAAATCGAAAGAGAAATATTTGGGGAAAGGAGAGAACCAATGAAGAGAGGGGAGGAAAAAGAGAGCGATGGGAGGGCTGATGGTGATGAAAGTGCATACACATAATATTCTAATATGAAATATAATTAACATTATTTTATAAAATTAATATATGTATTTTAAAGCAATAGAAAGAAAATTATTCTTCTTCCTACTTTCCCTTTGGCCATGATACAGAACATGCCCCTATAAGTCAGAAAGATAAGATTAGGGAACAGAGATTCAAGATGGTGGCTACCACCAGCACCAGCCATAGGGCCTCTCCAAGAAGCTTGAGGAGACTCGAAGGTAGGGGATGAGCCAACAGAGCTCATATTATCTTCAGAACAACTTTTTTAAAAGGCAGCTCTTATGGGAAAATGCTTTTTAAAAAGTGCATGGAATTGGAAAAGATGATGGAACAGAGAGGTGCCCACGGTAGAGAGAAGTAGAAATGCAGTGGTGCCCTGAACAGGAGCATGCTTTGGGCGCATAGGAAAAAAGGAGCATGTCGTTCTCAAGTAGCGGCCATCTCTAGGCTGCTGCGAGGCTCTGGCCACCCCAGACTCACCTTACCCTAGTGTTGCGGCCACTAGAAGGGCCTCTGCTCGGCCCACAGAGGGCATGGAGCAGAATGCCACTTGCACTATTGTCCGGTTGGGAGGAGGAGGAGAGCATGGGGTTGCAAACATTATGCTCGTGCCTAGGTACTTTCAGGGAAGCTGGTACCAAGGGCAGAGTGGTGTACAGCAGCATGGAGCTTGGGCAGGACTAGGCCCTGGACATGCTCCCTAACCACATGCATGACCACACTGACTCTTCTGCAACAACTAGGTATCTGAGATGAAGAATGGTTCATTTTCTGAAATAAGCCTCCTCGGAAGACTTCCAGGGTCTGTGCTGCTGCCAGAAGCCATGTTGATGTCTGACATCCTGTTGATGCCCGCCATCGGTGCTGTCCCTCTGGAAACCCATGATTCCTGCTGCTGCTGGCTGCTATGGGCAAGGAAACTTCTTTTGTCGTGGTATTGATAATTGCAGACTCATAACTGAGAATGAAAGGCATTCTTCTGTGACAACCTCTCCCACAAACCCCCCAAAAATAAGAAAAAAATAAAAGAAAAAAGAAACAAAGAATCCAGACAGGACGCTATTCATGAGAATCCTTAAAAATTGTGGTAGAGATGCTGAAGGATCTTCACAGTTGATGGCTTCTGGTCAGGGCAGGAGTTGGGAAGGACTCAATTTTCTTTAAGAGGTCAGCCATGGGGAATTTAACCATTCTCCAATGAGTATATGGAAAACATAAATTGAACTTGGTGTTTTGCTGTTGCTGTTTGTTTTTATTTGGGAAAAGCACAAGGATGGAAAAAAATGAGAAGGGTACATTGTATGTAATTTCCAAATAATTAATAAAAATACTAGGTTCGGGAGAAAACTAAAGCAAAAAGAAATAAAATGAAATGAAAGATCCAGATCTTAGGAGAGGGTTGAAGAGGAGGGGAGAAGCAGGGAGGGAAGCAGAGAAAAATATAGAGCTCAATAAAAATCAATAAAAAAAAAAACCAAAAGATCCAGTCCTATGTGCCTTAAAGAAATGACACGTTGAACCAAGGCACAGTCCACTCAGTCTAGGTTTAACTGGAGACAGAAATGAACTCATATCCCTTTACAGAACACAGGCTCAAGCTTGTAACCTAGAAAAAGCTGACTAATACACCTTGCAAACTCTTTCTAGTCAATGTTATGCAGTAATTGAAGCAGACAGTCTTGAATTTCTTTAGTCCCTTGACCTATCTTTTACATGCCAGTCTGTTTATTGGTTTTGTCTCCTTTTCTAACATCTTGACTGTTTTCTTTACTATTATCTTCACTGGGCCTTCTTTGGAGGTCATCTGCTCCAAAACAATGTCTGTAAGTTGTACAACTTGACCCCACAGACTAACTGTACAGGGCTAGATGCCTAGTCTCATAGGTTTTGATGAACAATTCTTCAGTCTACACTAAGATACTTGAGATGCAAAAGGAACCCTTTAAAAACTACTCCTCCATTTACACCACATTTCTATTCAAACCCTCTTTAGCAAGGTGATTTCAGTTGCTTTCTGAATGATGCAGCCCCCTACCTCTTCCATCCTTACACTTTCCATTATTCCCACTGAGTGAGCACTTCATTCCAGTCATCTGGATAGATTCCTGCTTCATCATTGCTTCACATGCATCTGTGTTTTATACTCTAGTTCTATCATCTTAAATCCTCAATGATACATGGTAACTTATTCTTTCCAAAACTTATCAACACTGATTCCGTTCATAGTTCCCTTGCCTCTTCTAAGCCTCTACCAGAATGATCACTTAAAAGCTCATATTCATGAAAACCCAAAACCTTAAGCCTAAACATATATGCAAGGATATGTAAGGAAGAAAAACAAAACAAAATGCCCTAACTTAACAAAATTAAAAAAACCTCCAAAGATGCTGTTGAGTTTGGATTTTTGTTGACCATCCACTACGGGGCATGAGAATACCCTTGAGTGTGGTTTGTTTATCCAAGGGACACCCTCGAAAAAAAATTTCTTAATTTGCAAGTGGCTATCAGTTGAAGATAGCTTTTGATTTCGGGATGGGTGTATGTGTACATTTCTCTTTTCACCTCTAGGGCCCCAGCTGATAGAAACCCATGCATACCCTGTACATGCTGCCTCCGTATCTGTCAGGTCTTCTGTTCACCAGTCCCTTAAAAGGCCTTGATTTCTTGGTATCCCCTATCTCCTTGGGCTCTTACATTCTTTCTGCCTTGTCTTCTGAAGAGTTCCTGAACCCCTGAGGAGAAAGATTTGATGGAGACATCCCTTTTGTGCCTGAATGTTCCAATGTTTCACTCTTTGCCTATTGTCTGAGGGTCTCTGTATTTGTTCCCATCTACTGCAGGTTAAAGCTTCTCTGATGATGACTGAGCAAGGCAGGGACCTTTGATTATAACAAAATGTCTTAAGGTGTCATTTTATTGCTGCATTCTGTTAGTAGAACGGTAGGTAGTATTTGGTTTTTCCCTTAGGGCCCTGGTCTATCTTGTCTCAGGATCTTGGCTACCCAAGCAGCAATTCCAGAGTGTTCAAATGTGTGTGCCTTGGGATCTATATGCTCTTCTTGTGATTTTTCTTTGGCCCTTTTTCTTGTTTGGTTGTTTTGTTAAAATCTGATTTACTTAGTGTTGATTTATCTTATTTTAATTTATAATTATTCCTGATGTCTCTTTTTACTTCTAAAGAAAGACAAAAAAGGTGTAGATCAAGATGAGGGGAGGGGCAGGGAGGAACCAGAAGGAGTAGGGGGAGAGAAGATTGGGAGAGAGTATATTGTATGAAAAAAATCTATTTTCAATAAAATAAATATATTTACCATCTTTTTCCCCCCTACCACCAACCCATTTTCTCACTAGATGAGATAAACATCAAAGTCTTGGATGTCCTAGATCCAAGCTTCTTAAAGTAGGTTGTGAATCATACCAAGTCCCATGATGATGTAGTTTGGATACATCTGTAGCATTCCAGGAGTCTGACCTAGAAAGGTCAGCATTGGATGTGTGCAACTGCAAAAAGATATCTGAACTTCTCAATGGCTGTGTCTTTTAGGCATTGCGTGGGCTCTGTATTGACATGAATGTGATTTAATGTCAGTGACTGTTTAGGTTACAGTGCTACTGCAAATAATTTTCAATTAGTGACCTGCTTTGAGCCTTCTATGATGTGTAAATTATTTCTAAATATAGATTTTGCTACCTCTGGTCAATAAGATAGATACCTACCATCCTCCCCCCCCCCCACACACACACATAGTGAAAAAAGCATGCCCAAGGTGGAATTTGCTTAGGGTATTATAAAGATTTCCATTGTATTTGCTATTTTGTTTCAGTTAAAACTTTCTACCATTTGCGATCTCCAGATAACCTTGTCGGCACCAGGTGAATAAGTCTAATGTATAGAATGCTAACAGGGATTTCTTTTTTAACTACCATATGAATAAGCCTAATGTATGGAATGCTAGTCCTAGGATTTCTTTTGTAGCAATTAATTCTAACTTCCATTTCTTTTAATGGAATTGTGAAGTGACTTTAAATAATTCTCAAGTTTAATAGAAAACGCAGCTTAGGCACAGAAACAGACTCAATGAATCCTGTAGAGAATTTGAACAACAGCTTCAAAGACTCCAAGGAAGGAATCTGAAGGTAGACCATATGTCAAATATGTGTTTCCTTGAGGTATGATTGCACTCAGTCATCCTTTTACAGTCATTGCTCCAGGAAAATGTGACTGTCCCAGTTTCATGAAGAGTAACCAATTGCTTCCGGCTTCCCTTATCACTCAACCCAGCAGTGAATCTTAGAGAGGATTAAAATCCTCCACTTCCCCTCCCTGAGGAATTTCTGCTCCCCACACACCAGCTTTGTTTGAATTAGCACCTGTGTTCTTCCTCACCCACCTTGGACCACATCCCCAGCGTCCTGACAGTAAGCACACACAGTCCAAGCTGGTGGGCCTCTGTTCTGATGTGGTACTCAACAGTGCTTGGGTCAGGTATATTGAAGTTCAAAGCCTGTTCATTAGCTGAGCGGCTTAGGACTCAGAACGTAACAGTTTTCTCACCACTTCGATGAACATTGCTAACTTTTTAGGGTTCTTATGAATACTAAATGCATAACTATGGACAACATAGTTAATAAACAATCAAAACATTAATCATTTGTATTATTATAATTTTTTGTTAAAATATGCTTTCATAAACATGTAGAGAAAAATGAAAACCCCATTTTTACTTTCTTTGGATTATACTCAATTCCCCCTTTCAACTTCTCATAGCAATCAGCTATCTCTACAGTATTTTTTTGTACAAACTTTCAAAGTGTACCATAAGAAATCTATTATACTTCATAGTAGCTGTGAAAAACAGACTAGCACTTACTTCAGACTCTGTTCCCATTTATCCATTTCTCACAACTTACTAATTACTATCAAGTAGACTGGACTATTAAAAATATACTCTTCTAATCTAAAATGCTACCTGACATAGAAGAAAAACCAGCATATGGCTAGGCTACAAAGGCTATCATTTATTTTTGCAATACTGGCAGCACCCCAGTGTTCACCATTTAAGAAAAGATACTTACAATCTTTATTCCATGTGTAATGTTGGTCCACCATCAGTATCAGTTTTTTTTATTTTTCTACTTTTTTTTTCTTATTTTTCTTTCCAAGATTATAATTTTATTCAACTTTACAAAATATTTTCCATCCATCCACACTTGAACAAAAATTTCATCTCCTTTGGGATAGAATTACTTAGGCCAAAACAGGCTCAGGAACCTAAGATTGTGGATGACACTCAGGCACTATCAGCCACTATTTTCACCAGGAAGTAATCTGGGATCATCCTGAAAATAGCTACCAGAAAGATAATGAACACACTAAAGGGTTTGGGAAAGGGGAGTATATGTAGGGCAGCAGCAGCAGCAATAACAGAAGAAGGCAGGAGAAAAGCATTGACCCTTGGTGCTGGGTTCTTGACTTAGGTATTGGACAAAATGAAGCAAGACACAATATGAAAAACATTGCTGCTGTAGTGATGGCTTGGTAGACCTAGCTCTCTGTGAACCATTCTCGGGAAACCCAGAGCAAATTTTATTGGTTATTTGCAGAACTATGACAAAACAGAATACCAGAGGATTGCAGAAAAGAAATTTTAAACAAGATGTTCACGTAGTGTCCAGAGGGCTGACAATATAGTATGAACCAAAACATGCATGGAGACAGTTGCAGACACTGGCAAAAACTGCAGAGTTGTAGAGGCAGCATTAGCATAGGAACCCAAGAAGGAATTCACAGCTGTATGACCAGGTCTCAGATCTGAGACTCCACCAGTGAAGCATTGCTTAATCCCATCATCCGAACCAATGATTTTCAACCTTCCTAATGCTGTGACCCTTTAATACAATTTTTCACATTGTGATGACCCCCAACCATAAAATTATTTTCCTTGCCGAGCAGTGGTGGCACACACTTTTAATCCTATTAGTCGGGAGGCAGAGGTAGGTGGATCTCTGTGAGTTTGAGGCCAGCATGGTCTACAGGAGCTAGTTCCAGTACAGCTAGGACTATTACACAGAGGAAACCCTGTCTTGAAAATACAAATACAAAAGAAAAAAAAAGAAATATTTTCCTTGCTGCTTCATAATTTTGCTACTGTTATGAATCATAATGTAAACTTCTATTATTTCGGATGGTGTTAGCCAACACCTGTAAAAAGGTTGTTTGACCTTAGAGGGGTCCTGACCTACAGGCTGAGAATTTCTGATCCAAAAGACTAAGAGGGAAGAATGTGAGTACCCACCACTAGAAAACAGCCTGGTGGCAAAAGCACTTCTAAGATCCAAGAAGGCATGTAAGAGAGTCCAGATGAAAGTAACAATCAGGCCAGTCCATTTTTCCATCTAGTCTCCTCCCAGCATTTCTCCTTCTAGATCATTTTTTCAATAATACACAACCTTAACACAAGTTAGCTCCAATTTTCTCTTATCCTATACTGATCAGTATTTATTTTTTATTCGTTACTTACTCTTCCTCTCCATTAAAACAACACAACATGTTGTGGTTTTCAGCGTCTCTGTCCCTCTGACTCTTGGGAGATATGAGTGCTCTGTATTATCTGGTGGCATATATTTATCTCTTTCACTTTGATCTATGTTTATTTTTATTTATTTATTTGGTTTTTCAAGGCAAGAGTTCTCTGTATAACTGTAGCTTTCCTGAAACTCTCTTTGTGGACAAGGCTGACCTTGAACTCAGAGACACACCTGCATCTACCTCCCAAGTGCTGGGACTAAAGGTGTTTGCCACTTTGCCCAGCAATCATTTTACCTTTAGCTAAAATTAGTTCATCTCCCCCCCAAAGTTCCTACTTGTACTTATAATTTTCTCTAGTTTCTTTTTCAACATCCCAGTGTTAATCTGTAGTCTTGTTTTGTATTTCTTTTTCTTTTAACTCATATCCACAATAACTAATGTAAATATATAAAGTACCATCAATGTCCCTGTATACACTAATATGATTAACATTTAAGGGACTATTTATTTAATTTCTAAACTTGATTCATTTGTATGTGTGTGAGTATTTTGTCTGTATGTATGTCTTTGTCCCCTGAGTGTGCCTGGTGCCAGAGAGGCCAAAAGAGGGCATCACATCCCCTGGAACTGGAGTTCTGAATTAACAGGTGTTGACAGAGGTTTCTGTACCACCCAGTCCCACAGCATTCAGTACCAAAGAAACACACAGAAGCCTACATTAATTATAAACTGGTTGGCCTATTACTCAGGCTTTTTATTAATTAACTCTTGCATCTTACATTAACCCATAATTCTTGTTTGTATTACCCACATGACCTGGTACCTTTTATCAGTGAAGCATTCTCATCTTGCGTGTTCTGTGTCTTGGTGACAACTGCAGACTGAGCCTTTCCTCTTCCCAGAATTCTTCTATTCTTGTTGCCCTGCCTATACTTCCTGCCTGGCTACTGGTAAATCAGCATTTTATTAAACCAATACAAGTGACAAATCTTTACATGGTACAAGACCATTGTCCCACAGCAGGTAAGTGCTGGGAATTGAACCCCACTCTTTTGTGGGAGGCCGCTTGTTTATTCCCAGCTGCTCAGCCCCGAAATAATTACACAGAAACCATATTATTTGCAATACTGTTTAGCCAATAGCTTAAGCGTATTTCTGGTTAACTCTTATATCTTAATTTAACCCATCTATATTAATCTGTGTATCTCCACAAGGCTGTGGCTTACTGGGTGAAGTTCCAGCATCTGTCTCCAGTGGGGCTACATGGCTTCTCACTGACTCTGCCTTCTTTCTCCCAGCATTCAGTTTAGTTTTCCCTGCCTACATAAGTTCTGCCTAACTATAGGCCAAAGCAGTTTCTTTATTCATTAGCCAATAAAAGCAACATATAGACAGAAGGACCTCCCACACCACCACTCCTCTGGAAAAATACCCAGTGCTCTTAACTGCTGAGTCATCATCGCAGCTCAAAGGGGCAATTTTTTCTTGTTGATTATTTCTCTATTTTCACTGTGATTCTATCACTCCAAAGGGACTATGGTTATAGGTTGTATGGCTTATTCACATGGGGCTTCTGGGACAGACCCTGGTGCTATGAACACTAACCAAATAAACAAAAATGAAACCTCAAACTTAACACAACACAACCTAATCCCCACCTCACCTTCAAACACGGCTAACACTTCCACTAAAAGAATAAAGGCAGAATAAATAAATAGCAACAGAAAAATCCCCCAAAATACAGACAAACAAACAAAAATCAACCTGTGATCTGATTCCTGATATGTAAGTCCCAATAACAATAACAAACCCACAAGTTACATGAAAACCAAGATAGTATTCCTAGAGCAATGGTCCCTAGTAATGAATTCCAGACAAAAGATTCAAAAGAATAATTATAAATGTGTTCAATGAAACAAATGAGCACTTGAATAAACTGAATGGATTGCAAGAGAATATAAGCAGCTAAATTAACCAAGGAAATTAATGAAAATTATGAAAATGGAATTTAAAAAGATAAATATTGAAGAAAACAGAACTGAAATGATGCTAGAAATGACCAATTCAACAGGTCAAATAAAAAATTCAGTACAAATCCACACAAATAGAATAGATCCCATGGAGTGCAGACTGTCAGTGTTTGAAGACAAAGTAGAGGGTTTGGAATATTCAATGAAAGATAATAATAAACTTAAATATGTTAATGGGACATACAAGGTCTTTGGGACAGGATAAAAAGACTACGTCTAGGTCTGTGGGCATAGAAATACTCCATGAAAAAGGCTGGAACATATTTTCAGTACAAACAAATGTTTCCAAATATAATTAAAGAGAGGCTTGTCTACATATAAAAGGTATCTAGAACACAAAATAGAAAGGACTAGAAAAGAAACTCCCAATGACATGTCACAGTCAAAACTAAAAATACAGAACAACAACAACAAACTACACACAAAAAAACTGTAAGATAGAAACAGCAAGTATTGTGAGGGACTGTCATCTGAGCCAAACAATCTCCATTTGGGGGAGTTCAGCTGTTCTCTCTTGCAAAAGAACAACCCCAGCTGGGCTGGTTGCCTATTTCTGACTCCTCATGGACAGGTGGAAATGGTCATAAGATTCTCACCTGAGTATTTACAAGATCCCTCCCATCTGTTGTATACAATTCTACCTTAATTGTATGTGGCCTGGGGAAAAGATTAGCGTATATAGGTCAGGGAAGACTAGGACAGAGAGGCATCTGTGTAGCTATACTGAATCCATTATCCCTGCTCTGCTGGGTAAAGACTTTCCAGGTGTAGACTTTTGTTGAAAAGGTATAGTACCAAATTGGTAAGTATTCCCTCACCTCTGCTATGTAAGGAATATCAATAAACTTCTTGGTTCCTCAGAGTGAACTTTATTGGAATCATGCTTTGGTTACTTTTTTTTTTCCTGGGACTTTAGGAGGAAGGGTGGAATTTGTTTACATCCTCCCCCTGGGAAGGAATTTTAGAAAGATCAAGGCCCGTGTGAAAGTAGGGCTATCAAAATAACAGCTGATTTCCCAACAAAACTTTTAAAAGTCAAAAGGAAATGGAATGCTGTACTTCAGGTTATGAAAGAACAAAGGTACCATCCCAGACTATTATACCCAGCAAAGCTATCTGTCATAATTAATGAAGAAATAAAAACATTCCAGGATAAAAGCAGGCTAAGAGAATTTATTATCATTGAGGAAGCCCTATAAAGGATGCAGAAGAATTCTTTATACTGAAAAGAATGTTAAACACATCAAAGAGACATTAGGAGAGGTGGGGGGGATAAAAGATACTAGACCAGTAGTTAAACAAATGGTGGTTAGGAAAACACAAACAGTATAAAATCTACAAATTGACAGTATTGTTACACACCTTTTAACAATAATTCTCAATATTCATAAATAATTATTTAGTGTAAGTGTCCTTGTGTGTGCATGTGTGTGTATGTTTTTGTATGTATGTGCAAAACAATTTGCAGGAGTCAGTTTTTCCTTTTACTGTGTGGATTCCAGTGATCACACTCAGGTCATCACAAGGCTTAGCAGTAAGAGACTTTGTTCACTGAGTGCTTAAAGAATTAAGTCTGAATATTAGTAGTCTTGATTCCCAAGCAAAGACATAGACAAAAGACTAGATTAAAAAGTGAGTTACATCTCTTTGCTACCTTAGGGAAACATACCTAACAATGAAAGGCAGTCATTAAATAAGAATGAAAAGATAGAAAAATGTATTTCAAGTACATGGAACTGTGAAACAAATAGATGTTGATATTCTAATAATTGGGCAAATAAACTTCAAAGCAAAACTAACCAAAAGAGAAAAGATCAGTCTATCCGATTAATTACTAGGACCTGCTCTGCTGGGAGAGTGGAAGGATTAATGTTGTGAGCATGGTTGTCATAACAAGATCAATTTGCAGATCCATTGCAATACCAACAAAGACTCCAAAGTCATTCTTCATGAAATAGGAAAAAAAAATCCTAAAATTTATGGGAAACGATAAAACACTTCAGTTATCCAAACCAATACGGAGTATAATGAATAATGCTGGAAATATCACCATTCTTGACTTCAAGTTGTACTACAGGGCTTGGAAATGTGGGCATCTACACATAGAAAAATCAAACAGGACGCTTATCTCTCATTCTGTATGAATATCAGCTCCAAATGGATTAAAATCCTGAATGTTAAATTTGAAACTCTAAAATTGCTAGAGGCAAGAATAGGAAAAAAATTCATTAGATAAGCATAGGTGAGGATGTCTGAACAGTGTCAGAATTGCTCAGGATTTAAGGCCAATAATCATCAAATAGAACTTCATGAAATTAAAAAGTTTCTTGTTCAGCAAAGGAGGATGAGGCAGAGATTAGAGGAACATAAGAAGCTGAGCCCCACTGAATATGTATATATCATAGGTCCTGCATCTATTCCCCAGGAAGTATCAGGGGACAGAACGATTATCACAGCTAGAATACCAGGAAATCTGCAGTGGACCAGTCTCACCTAGAAAGGGCAGCATCAAGAAGACTGGAACAATGGCAATAGCACTGGGCATATTAACATGGAAGGTGGAAAATTTTGTGGGCTCTAACGCCTAGGTAGAGAACTACAGACAACTAGATAGTTAGAAAGGGAATTGGCCTCTACCAGGAATAGCCCCCTTGTTGGTTGTCCAGAGTGGTCAGCCCTGAAACCGCATGCATACAAACAACGAAGGCAGACTCTGAAGGTTGTATTTATATATGTACGCAACAATATAGTATATAAAACAAAAATAACCAAAAAATGAGGACACCAACTTTGGAAAGCAGAGGAGGGTTTTGAGCCAAGGAACGGGGTAGGGGCAGCTAGAAGGAAGAAAGGTAGTGGGAAGCACAGTATAATTCTATTTCAATTAAAAATATTTTAAAGAGAATAAAGTGCCCTATCATAAATAAAATAATAAATGAATATAAGAATATAAATGACAATAAATTTTGAAGAGGAGGTAGAAAAAGGGTAATACTTTTCATTCTTTTGTGGATGGTAAATTGGTATACCTACTATGGAAGTAAATGCAGAGGTTTCTAGCAAAACTAAAAATGGAAATTTTATATGACCCAGCTATAACACCGTAAGTCATATGACCAAAGAATTCTCCATTTGAGCATAGATACACTTGCATTGCTCATATTTATTGCTGCTCTATTCATAATACCAAGGACATAGAATCAGCCCAGATGTTTGTTATGTAAATGTACTATGTATACACATAGAGTTTTATCCTGCTGTAATGAAAAATGAAAGTGTGATATTTGTAGACAATGGATAGGCCAGGAAATTATTATGCTAAGTGAGGAAACCCAGGTTCAGGAGAAAGTTGGTGTGGACAGAAGGCGTAGAGGAGTAGAGGAACTAGGAAGGTTAACTAAAATTAATGATCTATTTGAAAGCAAAAGGAAGTGTCAAGCTAATAAGGGGGACTGGGTGAAGGTGACTGAACAGAGATAATCTGTGTAAGTGGATAAATCTGCTCTCAGAAGTCATAGGTTAATAAATTAAAATCTCAGTTCCAGGAACAGATTAGGAGTCTCAGAAGATCCTTCTAAGCAATATGACAACTGTCCTTACTGTGTTTGCCCACCACAAATAGGTACTAAGACCCTATTCCTGAAGACAGCACACATTTGTTTGCAAAACATGAGAAATCAATCTGGAAGAAGGCTTTCTGCCTTCTGGCTAGCCCTCTGTAATACCAGAAGGTATTGTATTGAGGGGCCCCATGTCCAACAATACCAACCATTAATACAAGATAGCCCAATAGTGATAAATCTGGTGCGATGGTAACTGACTGCCGATGTGATCTGATGCTTTATCCACAGGAGGAATTAATTAATGGTTGATACTAAAAATCCCACCAAAAGCCCATGGCTGTAGAGGTCATAGGCACTAGAAGGGAAGCTATTATTTTGTTATTTTGCTAAATAGAAGTGATGTATCTATAAAATTGCCTTCTAAAATATCACATTTATGTCCATATATTAGCACTGGTGTTAGCTTTGGTGAGAGAGGCTTTATTTTGCAGTGGCCTGTAGAACTTGCATAGTCATAATTAGTCAATGTACTGAGAATAAATGACAACTGCACAGCCTTAAATGGAACATCTCTATCATTCCTCCCAACCCCCACTGAAGGCTAAGCTGGAAGAAGGGGTAGAAAGAATGGGAGAATAGGAAGGAGAAATGGGGGAGCATAGTAAAACATAGTAAAACTTGGGCTTGACATGTCTGTTGCACTTGCTTTCCTGGAAGGACTGGGGGAAATCATGAGCCCCAATGAATGTAAAACAGGAATTTTCCTCAGTGTTGTACCCACTGTTAAATTGCCCATGCTCCTGTAAACAAATCCTTACTTGTACTCCTGCAACTATCCTAATGAAACCTATTGGGATAGACAAGTGTACACGCACAATATGAAATCAAAAGAGAGCTAACTAAGAAGAGGGAGATTATTAGTTAGAACAGGAGAAGGAAAAGAGAGGGTAATGGGGATAAATATGATTAAATACATTAATACACATGCATAATATATCACAATGAAACCCATTATTATGTATGATTAATGTGTGATAATATATTTAACTTAAGATCCTCCCTCCATTCTCTAATCTTGTTGACCATTTTCCATAAAATCACATGGTGTTCCATGTATCTGTATAGTAAAACACTGCATTGGTGGTTGGACTACAAAATAGTCTTTAGAAATTTGCTGAATTTCTCCTTAGAATGAGAGCAAGACCTTTGTGCTCCTAATAATGTTGACTTGTGTTTCTCTGAAGGAACTCAGGCAATCTTTCCTGAAAGAATAGCTTACTGTGAGTTTCAAGTGTGTCTGGGCACTCATTAGATCAAGAAAATGGGAATGAAGTTCCAGTGACACAGAACAGCTTGAACAAATGCATGGGAAACCTGCATGTTCAGAGGAAAATGAAACAGCACGTATTGTGGGGATACAAGAATTGTGTTTTATCGCTCTCATGAAAAACCTAAGGCTTTCTCATAGTTATTAGGGATCCAACTGCACTATCCAAATATCAAAGACCAAATAAGATTCATATTTACTGATGTTAATAGGAGCTGTGGTCCTGAGAACAAGGTAAGCTACCATAAATGAGGGATGCTACAGGCTAAGTGGCAGCACTAGCATATGTAATTAATAATCTGACATGCTACATCTGGTATTATTCATTCCTAATGTGACATTGGAAGGAAGTTTTGTGTATACTAACTACACCATAAGCTCGTGCGTTAATTATAAGCTGAATAAAACAGAGTTAGGCATAACACAAACCTGATTATTAAATGTTCATATAATCAGTAGAAGTTTCTGACCAGAGGCAAGAAACTATAAAGTACATGGGTACAACCCTAAAAAAGACTATGGATTTTGATGCTAAATTGAAAAAAGTCAGGGCTTAAGATTACATGCAGCTGTCTTAAAGAAACAAAATCCCAGTTATTTAATCCCATGTATGTTGCGCTTTTTCTATTCTCTCAGAGCGATTGCTGGTGGTCTGTTTTGCTCATGCTGTGGTCACCAATGTCAGTTTCTTCACAAGGGCAGCTGGTGGATCTTAGGTTGCTCAGCAACCTCTTTGCTTTAGGTTTCCAAGCAACATGGTTTGCCTATGGTCAAAGCTAAAGTTTTTTGTAGTCCAGGGTGTTTGAGATGTTGTAGAATGTTTCTCCATTTGATTTCTTAACTTTAATTTTTTTTGTTAATAGCTTATCATCTAATAAAATTGTTGCACTGGCTAGTTTATGCCAACTTGATACAAGCTAGAGTCATTTGGCAAGTCATTTCTCAACTGAGAAAATGTTCCCACTGAATTGGCCTGTGAACAATGTCCCGATGCATTTTCTTAATTAGTGATTGATGGGCAAGGCTCTAGGCCAGTGGTCCTGGATTGTATAAGAACGCATACTGAGTAAGCTTTGGAAATCAAGCCAGTAAGCAGCACTCCACCATGTCACCTGAATCAATTCTTGCCTTCAGATTCCTTTCTTGAGTTCATGCTCTGACTTCCTTCAGTAATGGAGTGTGACCTGAGAGTTGAAAGATGAAAAGCCTTTCCGTCCCAAATTGCTTTTGGTCATGTGTTTTATCACAGCCATAGAAGCCTAAAACAGTTGTCTACTACGGGGATTTTGATGTCTGAAAAAAATGATGTTATTAATACCTTCCTATTAGTCTCTGTTGAAAATCAGTTCTACAAGGTTCCTTACATCAGTTTTCTTCTACAACTTTAACAGTTCTGTTGTCTTATCTCTCTGTTGGCCAAGAATACCCTTTAGTCCTTCCTGGTGCAGAGGTTTGGTGGGATATAAAGTGAAATTAAGACAGCCATCTTTCCCTGTCTTAGTGGTTTCCTTAATGTGGAAGAATTCAGGTCTTGCTGAGGAAAATCAAGCTGGGCTTTCCTATGTCAACAAGCAAGACTTCAGTTGGGAGAGAAAAGCTTCCTTGATAGATCCCGAGCTCTACCTGGCTTTCCTCTGACTTTGAAATGTGGCAGAACCTGAGAAACCAGTAATACATCCTCAGGCTGTTCATTCCCTCTCTGGTGAATCCTGTTTAGAGACTGCCAATTAGGATCTAACCTTATTGATTCTCTGAGTCACCTTGTCATTCTTCTAGGCTGTGAAATACCATAAAATCTAATCCCAGGTGACACGCGTAGGTGAACTTTTCTTGTAACCAATACAAGCAAATAGTCTCAGCATACAGTCTCTAGAATTGCCCTGGGAGAACCAAGCCATCAATTAACCTCTAGCAGTTCTGATAAAATATTTCACTAGTAGTCAGAAGACCCATCCCCTATCAGTAAAGGTCTAAATAAAATTTAAGACCTCAGCATTTCTTTCATAATGGCTTCCCGTCTTCCCCAAGCACAGTAGAACTTCCTGTGTATAGCTGAGATCCTGTCCATGCTAAACTTTGTGTTTCAGAAAAACAGTGTTATCTCATTCTCTTTTCAGATTCTCTTCTGCTATCTGAAGTCTCTTTATCTATCTTCTTTTTCCTTCTAAATCTTCAGTTTTCATCCAAGTAGGAACTCTGCAGTCACATTTTCTGTGCCAATTGCCCTGTAATGCATAAGAAAACCTGTTGATTGCTGCTTCCATTTTGCTGTCTCATATAGTGATATTTTATTTATGTTTTAATACCTGAAGATCGGAGTGTAAAACTAAGCCACTAGAGGCCAGGCAGTGGTGTCACACACCTTTAATCCCAGGATTTGAGAGGGAGAGTGAGAATGACCTCTGTGACTTCAAGGCCACACTGGGCTACACAAGGTAGAAGCAGAACTGGGTCCAGGTGGTGGTGACTCACACCTTTAATCCCAGCACTAAGGGGGAATATAAAATGTGAGGAGACAAAGGCTCAGAATCAGGCCTCAGTCTGCAGGTGTCCAGTCTTGGTAGAGGAAGACATTTCTAGTGGCTTGGCAGTTTAGCTTTCCTGATCTTCAGCTTAACCAATATCTGTCCCTGGGTTTTTATTATTCCTGCTACAGTCTCATACCTTTAACTTCCCATCTGGCTCTTCATCGCTTCTGTTTCTGGGATCCTAGCCTGGGATTAAAACATAGATCCCTATGTTTTAATAGATCGATGTTTTAATCCCTATCTCATAAAAATCTTAAGAATGAATCAAATAAACAATTGACTATGACTAAAATTTTATATTAATTAATATCCTTTTAATTCCTCAGTCTTCTTTCTTTTGGTGGGAATTATTTTCTACACCTGTGAGTATAAACTTGGTAAGCTCAAAGGTCTTTCTTGTGGAAGTCATTAAGGCTATTCACAAATGTTTGTCTTTTTTCTCTACAGGTTTGTAAGTCTGAAAATTTACATGCCCGTGTATCTTGAATAGAAAAAAATAATGTAGGACCATGCAGGGACACTTTCATTTTTCCTCCCTCTTCTCTTCTTGGTGATGGAAAAGAAAGATTGAGAAGGTACACTGCTCCATGAAGGCCTGTGACGGACAAAGTAGTGGTGAATCTTTGATCAGATATCAAGATTGTTACCACAATATAACAAAGTTCTCTTTAAGTTCAGTGCTTACACGTCATCATTTTTATTTTAGTTAAGAATAAATGCATACTTCAATTACAAGTCCAATGCCAAACCATAAAAAATGGTTTCCAAAAATCGATTACATTAATATGTTTTATATAAGTTATTTTAAAACTATCAACAACACTTGAGGCAGAAATATGCTTCTATTTAATGTTAGTAAGCAATTACAATAAAATAAAAAGACTTTAAAATTAGTTTTATATAAACCATAAAGAGAAATAGGGTAGAATAGAAACTATTTTCCTCTTCTGTATTTAATTTATGTCCAGAAAGGATGGTTCAGTTTCTATATTTTGGAAAATGGTATTGCACATGGACTCAATTTTACTAAAAATGCAGTGTTTGTGTATATTCTTTTCCAAGTAATTCTTCTTTCCACGAAATATGGCTAATTTTTTTTCCATTTGACTGCAATACATTTTCACAATTTAATGAGTTATATGGTAATGTTTTTTAATATTGAAAACTTTTTGAAAATATATTTTTCAACATTGCAAATATCATTCAAAAGACCAAGGTCATAAAGTCCAATCAAAATTAAGAAAGGATCATACATTCATGTTTGTGAGATCAATCACTAAATGAACTGAAAAATTTGAAAGACTGATTCTACTTTTAATATTTTATTAGAAATGTATACATAAATTTATTTTCAAATTATTTAACTTTCATTTGAAAATAAATATATTTTAGTGGAAAATATATTAATTCCATGTTTGCTATTAATTTGCATTTTTGTTTTGTTTTAAGACAGGATCTTACCCTAATTCAGGCTAGTCTCAAACTCACAGCAATTATCTTGCTTTGCTTTCCCCTGTATTAAGTTTACAGGTAGATATCATCAATCACTGTTTCTTTTCCTTGTCCTCCTCCTTCATCTTCATTTTTTCCCTTTTGTTCTTTCTCTCACTTAGACTTTGAATAATCAGGAATGAAATCACCAATAACTTTTGACTGTCCACATTTGCCTAACTCACCACAAATCCACCCTTCTCCTCGAACTAAACAATGACCTGGTAAGATTAGCCCAAAATCTCAATGTCCAACGGCTACTTGTTTCCCTGAGTCTACAGACCTAGAAATCTCAGGTTTTACAAAATGAAATAGCACTAATAGCTTTTTGCTTTCTCCATTATTTAATGAGTAATAAGAAGGTTGCAGCATTTTTTAGAACTGCAAATTGCACAAAGGTCTCTTATGCTTTGTCTCTTATGTTGTCCCAGAGCTTAATTGTAATTTATGCAGAAGAAATACTGTGCAATGCTTGTTGAGTCCACAGTTTAATAAACACTTAGCAAACAATGGGCCAGTGATACAACAGTAACCGTGTGAAAGCATTTGGCGTGATGCATGGAATATTGGACACATTCTAAACGATAGCTAAAGTCACCTTTAGGCTCTGCCAACATTTTATTATTTGACTATTTTAGGAAAATATTTCTGTCAAATTTCATAATTTTAATAAAATCAAAATGCTTTGGACCAAGATCTTACAATAATATGAAGGGACTGCTTTCATTTGCTGTCGTGAAAGCCAGTCCTTCTGTTCTAATATTCTATGTTGCTTGAAAGATTTCACTCGTGCTACTTAAGGTATGCTCATTTTATTATTTTTTTAATTTATTGTAATTATTTATGATTCATTCTGTATGTTTTAGATATGTCCAGATTTCATTTTTTTTATTATGTGAAGAATTTTCTTCTCTCTCTCCCCCTCTTTCTTAGAACCATGGGAAAATGACAAGACTATGCTGTGGGAAAACCATCAGCATACAGGCACACTTTTCCTTCACCTTGCAGTGTTAGCCATTTCACATGTGGAATATAATGACTTAAACACTGACTACCACACCCTTCTGTAGTTGACCTCTTCTGTAGCTAAATTTCTTGGCTCAGGATTTTGCTATCCCCTATGAAGTTCTGAAAGAAGCCAAAAAAGTAATGAGCTGAAGTTTGAAATCTGTCCTACTTAGTGTTAAATGAGGATAGCAGAGCAATGGCAGCGCTTTGGAACATAAGACAGTCTAGAAGCCTGTAGCTTCACTAAACTCTGTCCAAAGCCCAAATGATTAACAAAATAATGCTTTCAAAACATAACAAAAATGGTATCAGAACACATATTTGTTTCTGTATAATCCATTATATACAACTATTTATACTTGCATGTTGTAATTTTATTCATTCATACTATTCCAGGAATATCTGCCAAGTACCTGGATACTATTGTTTCATTGTCTACAAAACAAAGTTTAGTTATTTTTAAAAACAAACAACTAAGGTCCAGCTCAAGTGTACACTACAACTCATATGAATAAACATGTTTCCTTTCTTTAGATAATGAAGAAATTTCCACAGTAACATAGAGGAGAATCAATTACAGGTAAGGCTAAGGAAGGTCTACCTTGGCCTAGCATGTCTTCTGACAAAAGAATATAAATAGCTTAGTGAATCAACAATGCTAAATTAGTTCTACTGTTCTTAGTTACCTTATCCAAAGGATAGAAGTAACTCCAGTCTTGCTGTCTGCCTAATTCCAGGGGTGCTCTCTACAGCAGCAGTTTTACAAAAGTCCCCCTATCACATGCCTTAAATATATATATATATGTATATATATATATATATATATATAAATACAATGAAACTACTTTTATGATAAATGAAAAAGCTTTGCTTTAGACTCTTAATATATCTCTACCACCACTAAATGGCTGATAGATACATAGAAGACATTTAATAAACATTTAAAGACTGAATTACTGAATGACTGAAAGAACACATATCCTTTAGGTAATTAAATGAAGACTATTTCAGAATTTATTTCTATATATTCATTTTCTTACCAGTTTTTTAAAACAGTTTTACACATTAGTTTATATAATTTCATTTTGATGAAGGGAGTTGTCTTAGTTATGGTTATCATTGCTGTGATGAAATGTTATGATCAAAAAAGCAAAGTGGGGAGGAAAGGGTTTAGTTGGCTTACACTTCCATACTGAAGGAAGTCAGGACAAGAACACAAACAGGGCTGGAAGCTGGAGGAAGAAATTGATATAGAGGCCTTGGAGTGATGTTGCTTATGGGCTTGCTTTCCCTGGGTTGCTCAGCCTGCTTTCTTATAGAACCCAGGACCACCAGGCCAGGGATGGCACCACCCACAATGTTCTGAGCCCTCTCCCATCAATTACTAATTAACAAAATTCCCTACAACCAAATCTTACAGAGTTATCTTTTTAATTGAGGCTCCCTTCTAATTAATGACCCTATCTTGTGTCAAATTGATTTAAAACTAGCCAGTACAGTGGTCAGAGATGGGGTTTGATGGCCAGAAACTTGCAAGTCCGACACTCACTCTGTAAAGCAGACTTCCTTAGGAGCTTGAGTTCTTCCAAAGGAGTTGACTTGCATGAGCAATCATAGACAATAGAGCACTATAAAATGATGGTGAAGAAATTCCTTCCAGGTTGTAAGTAAACGAGTTTCAGATGCGCTAATATCCAGTTTTGTTGTTCATGTCCAATTCTGTGCCTTTAGTATCAGTTTTGGTACAGCTTGTACTACACACACACACACACACACACACACACACACACAGCAGGAAATATGCTTTATATCTATAACAATTTTTATCTATTGCATATTTGTTCTCTCTCTCTCTCTCTCTCTCTATATATATATATATATATGTGTGTGTGTGTGTGTGTGTGTGTGTGTGTGTGTGTGTATAAAACTTTACTTTATAAAATAAAAAAAAAGCCTCACAACTGTTTCCTGTTCTCCCTGCCACTAGGCCCCCAGTCAGAGTCAGTCTGAGGTTTCCTTGTGCCCCTAGCAGCATTTTTCCCACAAGCTCTCTGTATTTCCTCTCTAACACTCTTTCCCACATTCCAGTACCACTTCTTCCTTCAGCTCACTCAATGGCATTTAGCAAGAATTTGGTCACACATGCACTCACTTTCCAGGCTCACAGTCTTTCCTGCGTGCACATCTGGAATTGGGCAAGATGGTTGAAGAAGTTAAACAAAGGCCAGGAACCCCCCAGGCTACCTTTTCAGCTAAAATAAATAATTTACAGTTTTAGAATTAGGTTTTGTTACCTCCTAGAAGAACTGAGAGTTATATCTGGCTGATCTTAATAGTTAACAACTTGTTTTCTTGTCTAAATCCAATCATTGGATGTCTAAAACTAGCCCAGGGATATCCTTCTAAAAAAAAAAAAGCATATAAATTATGTGCCTGAACTTAACTTCAGTTGAGTCTTCAGATGTGAGCAGCTTGGGGGAATAAGAAAACATGCTTACCTGTCTGTTGTAAGGAGAGGGTCCCTTGTTTGTCCCTGCCACCTGGCTAGTTTACACCAAAAATAACCATACAAAAATTGTATTAATTAAATCACTGCCTGGCCCATTATCTCTAGCCTCTTATTGGCTAACTCTCACATCTTGATTTAACCCATTTCTATTAATCTGTATATTGTCACATGACAGTGGCTTGCTGGGAAAGAATCATGTCTGATTCTGGTGGCTCCATGGCAGTTCTCTGACTCTGCTTTGTTTCTCCCAGAATTTAGTTCTGTCTTCTCCACCTACCTAAGTTCCACCCTATCAACTAAGCCAACGCAGTTTCTTTATTCATTATCTTATGAAAGCAACACACAAACAGAAGGAACTCCTACACCATTTTCCCTTTTTTGTTTAAACACAAAGGAGGCTTTAACTTTAACATAGTAAAATTACACATAGCAAAACAGGTATCAAGAAAGAACTACAGTTACCACATTTATATCTACTTTATCTTTTATCATAACTAAGGAAAACTATA
The DNA here is from genome assembly GCA_004026605.1 of Ondatra zibethicus. Lineage (NCBI taxonomy): Eukaryota > Metazoa > Chordata > Mammalia > Rodentia > Cricetidae > Ondatra > Ondatra zibethicus. The sequence goes on along the minus strand of PVIU01002116.1, from coordinate 38,547 downwards.
ATAATAACTATCCATTCTTCAAGCCCATCAAAGACTCCAGAAGGATATACTATTACCTAAATAAACAGGAAGTGCATTGTAAGCAACGTCCAAAACTCTAGAAATAACAGAGACATCTCACTGCCTGGACAGTTACCCAAAATTCTTCTACACCATTGGGGTATCCATCTTTGGCCTACAGGCCCATAGTATCCAGCAGACTTTTCTATGAAGCAGAAATTTTCTTTTTTTGGGGGGGGTTCCTTTTGAAGCAGGAAACTTCAAAGACAGTTCAGTTACTTTCTTCTGTTTTCTGCAAAATGTCTCACAGACTCTTTCATGAAGCAGGAACCCCGAAGGATCATCTCACCTTTAGGCAAGTTCAGCAGTCTTCTTTCTGTGGGTACTACATGTCCAGTGAACTAGTCCAGGCAAGAACAGTTTCTTGCCCAAATGGCTAAGGAGCCTCTTTGATGCCCATCTTCCTTAGGAAGTAGCTTGGTGCTGCCAGGAGCAGATGTGTCTCATTGTCATGAAAAAAAGCCCTAAGTTATTAAAACATTTTAAGTTCCATATTCTGTAGTCTTTGAAAGATATGAAGAATGCCTATCCACCTGAAATACTTCTCTGTATATCTAGAAAATCTAACTAACATGACTACAAACTTGACTATTATAGAGGATTATCTATTAACCTATATTTCTTAATTATACATGACATTTTTAAATGAACTATACAATCACAATACCTTAATCAAGATCAGAAATACATATACATAAAACAAAATTGACCTTAAATTCGTATCAATAAAGCAAGATCCATACCAATGCAAATTATTCATAACAATATCATATCCCCCTTTAAATGTAAAAGAACATTTATAAACAATATTTGGGAATATGGGCATAGATTTATCCATACTGTTTCATGCTGATTGGGGGCGCTATTAATCAGGTCTTTCATGGTGTATCCTGTATGCTAGGTTCATCTCAGTAAACAGCTGGGCAAAGTAATTTTTTTAAGGTTGTTCATGGCAACCTTTTAGGATGTCTTGGTCCATGAAACCATGTTGATGTAGAAGCAATCCACAGGTTCTCATCTTCTGTGAAAACAAAAGAAGGACCTCTTTTTTAAAGCACCATATCCTTAAACCCAAAATTTGAAGTCAAGATACCTTTGTAATATACATGCTGGTTTAGCTTAGCAGCCCATACAATGAAATGTCTCTCTGTACATAGCTTCTTCTCAGTCAAAAAATTTAAAGAAAGCACAATAATATACAGAATCTAGACTGTGAATTTTTTATTTTTATGTGGCTTATTTTTTTTTACTCCTTTTAATCTATGTCTATTTGTGCTGTCTGTCTCTTTAAAGACTTTACCCTTTTTGTAAAGCATTAACTTTATTTTATGACTCTCTATATTCTTTTTTTTCTATCCCAAGCCTACATACATTTATCCAACACTGTGACGCATTTAGAGGTCTTTTATGTCTAAATCTGTCTTATTGCGAATCTGTAATTTTTTACTGTCCAGGAACACTTTTGCTTTGCACTTTTAAAGTGCTTAGTGCTTAAGAACCTAAGCTGCAACATTCCTAGGTCAAATACAGGTACTGCGGGCTTGCCCCGCCCAGTCCAGCATGGCGGAGCTGCTCATGCCTCTGAGAGCCAAAACTGGTCCACATTGCCATCAAGCAAGCTGCAGAAATCTGCTCACAAACCCCATCCAAATGCTCTGTCTCCTGTAAGAGCCAGAGGTCGCACTAGCAGCATAGCCCAGAAAGCTAGCATTTTAAAACTGCCACTTTTTTCCTTCTGCTGAGTCAGGAAATTTTCTCTTTGAGGAGCTATGACACGCTGCCAGCAAGCAGCAAAAAGCTGTGCTAAACTCTATATTTTTGTCTAGAATTTTTTTTAAGCCCTCTCAGGTTTTACATTTGTTTGTCCTGGCCGCCTGGCTAGCTTACACCTGAAATAACCACACAAAAATTTTATTAATTAAATCACTGCCTGGCCCATTATCTCTAGCCTCTTATTGGCTAACTGTCACATCTTGATTTAACCCATTTCTATTAATCTGTATATCACCACATGACACTGGCTTACTGGAAAAGATTCAGCATGTCTGATTCTGGTGGTTCTCTGACTCTGCTTTCTTTCTCCCAGAATTCAGTTCTGTCTTCTCCACCTACCTAAGTTCCACCCTATCAACTAGGCCAAGGCAGTTTCTTTATTCATTATCCTATAAAAACTCCTATACCACCTGTCTGTCAGTGGTTTTATATCAGACAGAGGCTCAGGAAACTGGACTTCCTTAATGAGTTCTATCCAATTGTTTTCCCTATAAAAACTGGCTCCACTATAATACATAAGTATCTGGTTTGAAATTATCCATATATTTATCAAATAAATTTGTACAAGGTTCATTAATAATTAAAAAGAATACTTTTCCCCTCCATTTTTCTCTTCAGGAAATGGCAGGCCTCCAAGAGATGACAGCGAAACAGTACAAAAGATACGATAAGACAAGGCAAAAGCCCATATTAAAGCTGGACAAGGCAAGCCAATAGAAGGAGAGTCCCAAGAGCAGGTAAAAGAATTAGAGACATGTCAGCTCCTACTGTTAGGAGTCCCACAAAAACACCAAGTTAATAGTCATAAATACATAGAAGTTTTGGTGCAGACACATGCAGGATCTTACCACTCTCTCTGTGAGCTGATGTTAGTTGATTCAGTGGATCATACTCTCCTGTTGTTCTTCATCCCCTTTTCTCCCTCTCATCTGTGGGGTTCCCTGATCTCTGAGGGAAGACACCCCATTCAGTGTATCATACTCTCCTGTTGTCCTTTATCCCCCTTTCCTCCCTCTCATCTGTGGGGTTCCCTGATCTCTGAGGGAAGAGACCCTGTCTTAGCCAGGGTTTCACTCCTGTGACAAGACATCATGACCTCGGGAACTTTTATAAAACAGAACATTTAATTGAGACTGGCTTATGTTTCAGGAGTTTACTCTGTTGTCTTCATGGTAGCATACAGGCAGACGTGGTGCTGGAGAAGGAGCAGAGAATTCTACATCTAGATCAGCAGACAACAGGAAAAGAGAGTGACACTGGGCCTGGCTTGAGTTTCTGAAAAGTCAAAGCCCACCTTCAATGACACACTTCTTCCCACAAGTCCATACCTCCAATAATCCTACTCACTATGAGTCTCTGGTGGCCATTTTCATTCAAACCACCACAGAGGATAGAGATCTCCAATTTAGACCTTTCTATGAATAATATCTGGCTGTGGATCTTTGTAACACTCCCATCTGCTGCTGAAGGAAGCCTCTCTGATAATAACTGGACTAGGTACTAATCTATGAGTACAGCAAAATATCATTAGGAATTATTTCATAGATTTTTCTTTCCAGCCATGTTTAGTTCTACCCTACGTCATTGGAATATCCAATCTCTGGTTATCCAGGCAGTGTAGAGAACTGGCTCTCTTGGTGTTAGACCAAGCATTGGTTTGCCACTCTCACAATTTCTGTGCCTCTATTACCCGAGCACATCTTGCACAGAAGAGAGATGTAGGTAGACAGTTTTGTGGCAAGGTTGGTATTCAGGTATCTCTTTCTGTAATCTGCAAAATACCATCTCACACCAGAGACTAGAATGTAGGGGTGAAGGCACCATGCAGGCGCCTGCTCAACCTCTCTATGTGCAATGAGCTAAGTAGATGTCCTTGAGGGAGCTGGGAGGAGTGGAGGGAGGGGAAAGTGTGTTTGGAATGTATTACATGAGAAAAGAATCTACTTTCAATAAAAATAAAGTATTTTAATAAATTTATGTTTGAAAACTAATTTTCAAAATTGAAAAAATACTTTTAATCTCAGCTTCCATATTGCAGCCCTATATGAAGTATATATGAGGAGGAAAAGTCTCACTGGGTACAGCAGTTAGGGCTTAATTGTATCACTCAGACTATACCAAGACACACCACTGATCACGGTCACTGCTAGTCTTGTATGTGATTGAGAACTAGTAAATTGTGCAACTAAAATTTATGCAATTTCTGAACAACAACAACCACAAAAGAATACTTTCCTCCAAGTTTCAAAGCAGGTGAGTATATTCTGGGAATAGTTTAAATAGCATGTGCTCATACCAATTTGACAGTGTAATGGACATGGATAAAGTAGATTCATTTACTGAAGCTTCTTATTTTTATTCTAAGGATAGTACAAGAAGACGTTGTTTGCTCTGTTTCTAGAGCATACTGGCAGGACATATATCAGAGTAACTAAGCAAGTAAGACATGACAGGAATAATATACATGAGAAATCACAGAGACTATGACAACACACTGCACAAGTTCTAACCAGATGCAAATCCCAGCACTGAAAAGGAGAAGGGGACACACATCTCTCCCGCAACCTGGAAGCTATTTGCAACTGTTGCCTTCTGGAAAGGAAAACCTAAGTTTTCTCCATTGGAGTGTCACACAAAATGGACTTCATGTTTGTTGGCTTGCTTAAATTATTCCTTTCACTGTTGAGATTATAACACAATTCCACTATTTCTCCCTTCCTTTTCCCTCTCTCCAAACCCTCTGATGTACTCTTTATTATGTCTAGTTTTATGTCTACTTGTCTTGTCACTAGCTAAAGTTATATGAGAGTAAGAAACATCAGCTGAGAAAATGCTTCCATAAGATCAGGCTGTGGGCAAGCCTGTAAGACATTTTCTTAATTAGTGATCAATGGGGGAGGGTCTGGTGCATTGTGGGTACTGTCATCCTCAGCAGCTGGTCCTGGGTCCTTTACGAAAGTTCTGAAAGGCTCCTGGCAGTGGGACTAGAATCTATCGCTGGTACATGAGCCCATTCCCTATGGTGAGATGCCACGCTCAGCCTTAATTCAGGGGACAGGAACTTGGTCTTGCCTCAACTTAATCTGCCAGGCTTTGTTGACTCTCCATGGGAGGCCTCACCCTTTGGGAGGAGAGGATGTGGGCTTGGCTTGAAGGGGGTGAGGGGACAAGAGGAGGGATAGGAAGGAGAACTATGGCTAGAATGTAAAATGAAATTATAATACATACATACATAAAGAAAGCATGCTGAACAAGTCATTGGGAGCAAGTCAGTAGGCAGCACTCCTTCATGTCCTCTGCATCAGTTTCTGCTTCCAGGTTTCTGTCCTGCTCTGTTTGAGTTCTGCCTTGGTTCCATCAGTGGACTGAGATTCAGGATATATAAGCCACATAAACTTTCTTCCCCAACTTGCCTGTGGTCATGGTGTTTCATCACAGGTACAGTAACCTTAACTAAAACATACCTTGCTCTCTTCCAAATTTATGACCTCTTGTTTCATAGATCTTTGTCACATGAATATGTATAACACACACATATGTATTTTGTATGTATATTTTTCATAGGTTTTTTGTTTTACCTTACTTCAGTTTTTTTTTTAAACTCTTTCTGGTGTTCTTTTTGTTTTCCTCTGTTTTGTATTTAGTTTTATGTTTTTGGTGGATAGGAAAACATGCAGTTAGATGAGTAGAGAGGTTCTGGAAGGAGCTGGGGGAAGAGAAAACATGATCAAAATATACTGAAAAAATTAATAAAACAAAATGGAAAAGGCCTATGAATTGACAAATGCAAAGCTCAGGACTAAGAAGGATCCAGAAAGGCCTATAACCCAAAACTGTTCCAAGACCAAATGATTCACATGATGATTCTACTCACTTTTTATGGGAACGACTTCAAAGGATGCATTACTTAAGTCTTTTATAAATAGTCCCTAACAAAAGCAATATTCGAGAAGCAAAACAATACTTACTAGGCTATTTAAGATTTACAAATATTATTTAAATATATAATCATACGTTGTAGTTTATTTGAGAGTCTATGAGAGCTTTACTAAGGTAGATAGAAGCTAAGTATTTTGTATTATGAGACAGAAAGTCATCAACTCCATGACTTTGGTCTCATGACAAAATAATTCTGGTTTGTTTGCTTGTTTTTTTTTTTTCTTTCCCAAGACAGGTATTTTTTGTGTAGCCCTGGCTGTCCTTCATCTCATTCAGTAGATCAGACTGACCTCAAACTGAGAGATCTGCCTACTTTTGTATTAAAGGTGTGCAGTGCCTGGCTCGCAAAAAACTTCTTAACTAGAAGCTAAAAATGTTATTCCCCTGAAAACACCATTGGAGCATGAGGGGCCTGCTAGTTGGGGTTTCTGTCCTGCCCACAGCCGGCAAGTCCCAAAGAAATTACACAGAGAGTATATGTTAATGATAAACTGATTGGCCCATTAGCTCAGGCTTCTTATTAGCTCTTGTAGCTTATATTATCCCATTATTCTTATCTATGTTAGCCACATGGCTCAGTACCTTTCTCAGCGGGACAGGTCACATCCTACTTCTTCAGTGGTCTGGGCAGGAGTGGGGAAAGAGCTTCCTTCTTCCCAGAATACTCCTGCTCTTATTGCCCCACCTCTACTTCCTGTCTGGTTTTCCTGCCTATACTTCCTGCCTGGCCAATCAGCGTTTATTTAAAACATGATTGACAGAATACAGACAATTGTCCCCCACCACTTCCCCCTCTTTTTTTTTTTTTAAACAAAGGAAAATATCCACAGTCCATTTTTTGGGAATGTGGGCATAGTATTCCAAGCTACTTCCAGCTGGTTGGGGATGCTGATAATCTTATGAGGACCTAAAGAAAATTTAGAGTTATGATCAAATCCTGACTGGAGTATCCTGTGAGGCTTGATCATCTCAGGCAGCATCTTGAATCTGTTCTGGATGTAGAACTCAGACATCCAGGCCATCTGTTCCCACTGGAGATTTCTCAGGTGGTCTTCCTTGATCAAACCTGATTTTTATTAACTCAGAATGAATCCACAGTCTCTCATTTCCTGTGGAAACAAAAGCAAAATCTCTTCTCCAAAGTAACATACCTTTTGACTTCAATTTTGAAGCCAAGGTATTTTCAAAATACCTATCTTGGATTAATTCAGCAGCATCTATAAGCAAATATCTTTTAGCAGCTGTTGCTCCTTCCTCAGCATTCAACAATTCAAAGAGAGCATAATAACATACAGTATCAAGATTCTCTGTGTATTTTCCATCTCTATGTGACTTTATTTTAAACTCTATCTTTATTATTTTTAATTTTTAGGTTTTTGAGACAGGTTCTCTGTGTATCTTTGTCCTGGAACTCCCTCTGTAGACCAGGCTATACTTGAACTCACAGAGATCTGCCTGTCTCTGCCTCCCCAGTGCTGGGATTAAAGGTATGTGCTACAACACCTTGAACTCAGAGAGATCTGTCTGTCTCTGCCTCCCAGGCATTGGGATTAAAGGTGTGTGATACCACACCTTGAAGTCACAGAGGTCAATTTACCTCTGCCTCCCAAGTGTTGGGATTAAAGGTGTGTACCACCACACCCAACAACTCTCTTTCCTTCTTTTTTACTTTAAGAACTTTAACCTTTATTCTGCATATATTTTTAACACACTGTAAACCATTTAGAGGTTTTCTTCATCTTTGAATCTCTCTTTACTGTATAACTCTCTTTTTCTGACCACATGAGTCTTTATGGAGAGGATTAAAGCCATTTCTTAGCTCTCTGAGATTCCAGCCAGCTCTCTGAGATTCCATGGCTGAGGTGCTGGCTATAGCCACATCCATCGCCACAACTCTATGGCATTTCAACGTCCCTGCCAGCAAGCAAGCTGCAGCAGTGTGCTCTTAAACCACACTCAAATGCTTCTTAGTCGAACCGACTCCCTGAAAGGGTCATAGTTTGCCCTGATAGGTCAGCCCACAAAGCCGGCATTTTAAAATGGTGCAGCTTTTTTCCTGCTACAGCTGAAAACCAAAAAGTTTCAAAAAGTCAGATTTTTATCAACACTATTTAAATGTTTTCTTAAAAGAGCTGCAAGGCTTTATAGCTAAAGCTGAGTCAGGAAGCCTCTCTTAGATGAGAGTGCTTGCCTCTAGCAAGCAGAACAGACCCAAGAAATTGCTGCTACCAGGAAAACATGCTTTACTCTATTCTTTTCCAAGCTTTCTCAGGATGTCTGTGGATGCAGTTATCCATGTGGGCGCCATTCTGTAGCATGAGGGGCCTGCTAGTTGGGGTTTCTGTCCTGCCCAGTTCCCACAGCTGGCAAGTCCCAAAGAAATTACACAGAGAGTCTATATTAATGATAAACTGATTGGCCCATTAGCTCAGGCTTCTTATTAGCTCTTGTAGCTTATATTAACCCATTATTCTTATCTATGTTAGTCACATGGCTCAGTACCTTTCTCAGTGGGGCAGGTCACATTCTGCTTCTTCAGCATTTATTTAAAACATGATTGACAGAATACAGACAATTCTCCCGCACCAGACCATGAAGTGATTACTGACATAGCTTTACTCTTTAATCAAATAAAAAAAAAAATCAGAAAGGAAACATGTACAGCTTTCAGTCATTATTCACTTGGTTTTGTTTGTTTGGTTTTGGGTTTTTTTTTTTGTATATCTGCTAAGTATTGAAATCAACAGAACAGAAAATCTGGTCAAGGAGAAGGAAGGGTAAGTGGGTAAGGTGCTCATCTCATAAGCAACTTGTGTTCAGATCTCCAGAACTCACACAAAAGTCAGTCATGATAGCATTGATCATAATCGCAGTGCTCGTACAGTGAGATGGAAGGTAGAGAGAGGTGGATACCCAAAAGATAACCAGTCAGCTAGCCTGCCACAAACAATGGCGAACAATAAAATATCATTTTTTAAACAAGGTAGAAGGCAAGGACCTACAACTGAGGTTGTCCTCTCACCTCCATACAGGCACTGTGGCATGCGCACATCACACACACATAGAGAGAGAGAGAGAGAGAGAGAGAGAGAGAATGAAGAGGAAGGAATTCATTATTTTAATAATGTAATTTTAAATTTAAATTCATAATTTTAATAATATATATCATACTAGTGTATGATATATGCATGGTCATGTGTATGAGAAGGTGTGTAAATATGGAAAAGGAATGTTACTCTTAGAGGAAATCATTGCAGAAAAGCAAAAGGATAATGCCGAGATTTGGTAAGGAGAAGTTAAACTCATAGTAATTAAAAATATCAAGAATGAAATGGTAAAACAGAATAATATCTCATTCCAAGTATCTTCATCTTAATCTCTAAATCCAAGGACTATGTCACCTTATGTAGCAAAAGGAGCTCTGCAGATATAACTAAGGATATTGATAGAGAGATTATACTTGTCTAAGTAAGCCCAATTCATTAGCAAACACCTTATGAGAAGAGGCCAGAAGGATCAGAACCTGAGAAAGAGATCTGCTGTTGGAGGGAAAGTCATAGAGAGAAAAACTCTGAAGATTCTATGTTGCTATTTCAAAGCTGGAGGAGAAAGTTACAAGCTAATGAATAAAAGTCACCTCTAGCAGAGATCTCCTATATTTTTACTTCTCTGGGTCACATTGGTCAAAGACTTGCATGGGTTGCACATTGCAGAGAAATAAGAGACTAACACTGATATTTCCAAAGGAGTGTTCAACACACAGCTTGTATGCTATGAAAATATCCATACATTTATTTTCTATGACATTGCAACACAATGATATCACAAGTTTATGTTCAGAATGTTATAGATGGCAGTTGACAGAGACCCACAGCTAATCAATGTGCACAGCATAAGAGACTTGGGAGTAACCGTACCTGGGATGTCTCTATTATACCTCTCTCCTCTGGACCCAGGGATCTATGTGGAAGAGGTAACAGAAAGATTTGAAGAGAGAGTGGTGATTGAGGACTTCAGGAAAACAGTGGTTTTCAGACATAAAAGGATAGATACACATATGTACTCATAGACTGTGACAACATACTCAAGATCTACACAAGACAAAAATCCCAGTATGGAAGAGTAGAGGTGGAATAAATTCCTATTGCAAGCTAAGAAATTATTGGTGTTACAGTTTTCTTTAATGAAGTGACACTTATTATATTGGCTACATTCCATAGCAGGCCAAGGAATAGTCAGCCAAGACAAACTGGAATCCACAGGGTTTTTTTTCTTTTGAAAGTTGGGACAAACATGAAGTTGGATGAGTAGGTAAATATGAGAAGATCTGGGAGAAGTTGAGGAAAAGGGGTGAATATGATCAAAATATATGGTATAAATTTCTCAAAGAATAAATGGATATATTATTTTTAAAAATAATTAACAAAAATAAAACTCACAGGGCTGGGCTGTAGCTCAGTGATAGAATGTTTGACTAGCATTTTTAAGTCCCTAGGTTTAATCCTTAGTCCTGCCAAGACGAATCACTCACACACACACACACACACACACACACACACACACATCTCATAATATTTTAAGTTCATAATTTTGTGTTGGATCCCATTCATAGCCATGATAAGCATGTCACAAGTTACTCACATCTGCTAATGACTCAAAATACAAGAAATAGATTAATGCAGACTTGCTTTTAGACCCCACAAGAACATTCCTGGCTTCTAACTTCCAGAATTGTGACACAATAAATATATGCTATTATAAGCCATGCTGTCTTAGTCAGTGTACTATTAATCTGAAGAGACACAATGACCATGGCAACTCTTATAAAAGAAAGCATTTAACTGGGGTTTTCTTATAGTTTCAGAAGTTTAGTTCATTATCCTCAAGGCAATGAGCATGGTGGCATGCAGGCAGACAAGACAGCTGAGAGTTCTGTATGTGGATCCTTGTCGGAGACCAGCTCTGACAAGGATGCCATGTACCAGAGTAGGGGCATGGGATTAGAAAAACAAGCAGAGAGAACAAAGATGAGAGTGAAAATAGTAAAACAGAAGCATAGGATAGTATCACGAGGGAGTTCCAGTGAAATTGCCCACTTTTAATTTCCATTTGCTTAAATACCCCAACCCCAAAAGAGTAAGATAAAAAAAATACTGTATTCATATGATACAAGGAAGGAACAGACCAGCTGAAGGGTTATGGGTTACATTCTTAATTAAACATTCTGTTGCCTAAACAAGACAAGCAACTCTCACACCCTAGTCTAAAACATTCTGTAGGCAAACCACTCCTTGGGTGGAATCCATAGTTATCTCTCTAAGGTAATAGGAACCTAGTTGGATCCTTAGACTCTGAGGTAGAAACAGATCTACTTCTTAATACCTGAAATTCCAGGTCTGGATATTAGCCACACCTGTTGACAATTGCCAGTGATGCTCTGGTATCTTACTCGTCTAGCAACTGCTGGCATCTCCCTGACTCTGCCTTCTTTCTTCCTGTATCTCTGTTTGGATTTTCCACCTAAAGCAACTTTATTTACCAACCAATAAAAGCAACACATATCCATAGCACACAAAAGGACATCCCACATCGCATATATGTATTTGTATATATACACATTCATATATTCCTCAATATAACCTGTTGAATTTATGTAATGTTACTTTCATGTGTTTTTTCAGGACTGTACTGACTGGTTTTGTGTGTCATCTCAACACACACTGAAGTCCAGAGGAAGGAGCCTTAGTTGAGGAAATGTCTCCATGAGACAAAGCTGTAAGGCATTTTTTCATTTAGTGATAATTGGGAGAAGGCCCAGCCCATGGTAGGGAGTCTCACCTCTGGGGTCCTGGTTCTGGGTTCTATAGAATGTGGATTGAGCAAGCCAGGGGAAGTAAGCCACTAAGCAGCATCCCTCCATGGCCTCTACATCAGCTCTGGCCTCCAGGATCCTGTTTGAGTCCCTGTCTCAACTTCCTTCAGTGATGAACAGCAATGCTGAAGTATAAGTCTTTCCTCCCCCGCTTGTTTTTATTTATTTATTTTTTTATTGCACCAATAGAAACCCTAACTAAAACAAGGGCTAACAGTTTAGCACTGGACAACCAATCAGTGTTCTTCCTCCTAGTATTCTTCTCTGTAGAGGGTCGCCTCTCCTGCTCCGATCTTCACTCAGTTTCCTGGAGCTCTTCAATCTTTGAAAGCTTCATGGGTTTTTACTCATACGGTTTGGTATGCTCATTGGTGTTCTCCTTATTAGCTCATGTTTGGGTGATCACATTGGTGTGCTCTGTAACTTCTCATTGGCATTCATACATAGTTATCTATCTCTTTGCTACCACTTTCCAAATAACCCTACCCAGACTTGTTCATCTCTCCACAGCTTGAGATATTTGTATAGATACTCATTAGTTATAAAACAAAAATAAGAGTTGCAACTAGGATTTTAATATCACAAGTACATCTCCTTTCTCATCATCAAGTGTTTGTGTATTATACTAGCAGGTGAGTATTACATACTATATGAGAGTAATGGAAAAATTAAAAATGCTGCAGGATCCCCAGTGGTAGGCAGCAGAAATGCTGTAGGTCCCCAAGTGGTGGTAGCGGGCCATGTGGCAGCAGGTAGTGGGCCCTGACAGCAGACAGTCCGAGGCAGAGACAGCTGCCAGTCCCTGAGCTGTGGCTGGTCTCAGGCAGGGAGATACGTGGCGGGCGGGCAAAAGACAGAGACATGGATAGGCACGCCATGCAGAGTAAAGTTGGATATTTATTCAGGGGGTTATGGAGGGAGAAGGGTGAAGGGGAGAAGAGGAGAGAGAGAGAGAGAGAGAGAGAGAGAGAGAGAGAGAGAGAGAGAGAGAGAGAAGCGGGGGAAGGGGAAGGGTGGAGAGAGAAGCAGAAGCTGCCTCTCCGAGAGGAAGAGGGAATAGAGAGAGAGCTCAGGCTGGAAGCTGAAGATCAGCCTGCCTCAGCGGATTGGGGGGGAAGTGGTCATGGCTTGTCTCTTAAAGAGACAGAACAATCATTACAATGAAGCCTTCCCTCTGTGGTAGTTTGAATAAGAATGACTCCACAGTCTCCTATGTTGAATGCTTAGTCATCAGCAAGAGGCAATACTTAGAAGAATTAGGTGGGACATTGTTAGAGTGGGTGTGTCCTTTTCAGAGAAAATGTGTCATTAGGGGTGGGCTTTGAAGTTTCAGAAGTCAAGACTAGTGGATCCCTATATCGTCCTGCTGCCTGCAGATCTGGAAGTAGAACTCTCAAATACCTCTCCAGTACCATGTCTACCTGCTTGCCACCCTGCTTCCTGCCATGATAATTGGTCAAACCTCTCAAATTGTAAGCAAGTCCCAATTAAATTATGTCCTTTATAAGAGTTGCTGTGGTCATGGTTTCTCTTCACCTCAATAGAACACTGACTAAGACACCCTCCTTCAGCATGTTTATTATGGGATGTCAATGTCAGGAACAAAGTCCAGTGAGTGTTTTTAAGAGATTAGTGAGCAGTAAACACAACACACACTTTGGTATTACAAACTAATGCTGTTCTCACCTTTTGTTTCATCACTATGACAGAAAATGGATTTGTGTCATTAGTCTCCTTGCATTTTCCCTTGGTTTAGGGTTAAGGTGTAGTAAACTTAAGTAAAACCAAATAGTTATGGGTAGGAAATCAGAAGTTTGCTTCTTCCATCCACTCACTGTTCAGTGTGGTCCTTAGTTATCAGAACATTTAATATAGAACTCAAGTGCTTGTTGCATTGATACCTTTAAGCAGACTGGTTATATGCTGTCCATGTGATGTGTGGGTCACAAGTTTATTACAGAAATACCTATTGGTCTTAGCCTAAAGATCTACTTTCTAGACTTTCAAAACAGGCATAAGTTCCATAGTCACCCTATTTCCTTAACTCTCAGACTTCTTCAATTTTTTTCTTTTCTTTTCTTTGAAAGTGTTGCTGGGACATGTAATTATTTTCTTCTCACATATTTTTATAGGAGACTCAAATCTTTGTTTACTGAAATATACTTAAGTATAATGAAACTCAGGCTCTCTCTCTACTATTCTGATACTTTCTGGGTGTGATGAACAGAAAAATCAAGCTGCTGAAATGAGGAAGAAAAGAAAGACTAAGCCTCAGGGAGAGAAACCTGTTCCAAGTCCTAAGTTAGCCCCAAGGAAGTAAAGACAGGTGGTAGTCTTTAGACCACTTATTTTCCACCAGGACTGGCTGGAAGCCAAATTGGGTAATAAAGTCATCTCATTGCCTCTTCCTTTTACCTAGTTTTAGATCATCTACTTCCTTCTGAATCCACCAAGACATGTTTCTAGGAAAGACTAAGTCGTTTCCCATTAAATTTAGCAATTTGGATAGTAGTAATTTTATCACAATTGCTTATTCACATGTTGATATATATTATGGAAGATAGAACTATACATTAACATGGAGCAAGGAAATATATACACACTGATTTATATTCTGATTCTGGAAAAGAATAAAATAAACTTTTCACCTTGCCCATGTGCTTGTCAGAGGTCAGAACATGAAGCTAGTCAAGAAAATAGAAATACAGGAGAGGAAATAAACCACAAAATTTTGTGTTGTCTTATAGGCAATCAGGAAGCATTACCACTAACAATTCCTTCTTTGACTTTCCTTATCCAGTTGGACTAGGGAGTCTTTTTAGGTTCAGTTAATTATCATAATTTCAAGAATATATTTGTAGATCTTCTCTAACATACAAACATCAGAAACCAGGATACATGTACATGGTTAGACAGGATAATCTCTCCTGCTTAAATTATTTCTGTATGAGTAATACATAAATATTTTTATATAAGCATTATAGAATGAAACCTGTTAGGTATATTAAGATACTTCTTTTAACTACATGAAGGAATATCAAACTGAAAATGATCAAATATCTGATAGTATTGTATAACTAAAGATGTTATTGTAGGTAATAAAGAGACTGGGAAAAGTTTCACTTTGAAAAGAAAGAAACAGAATAAAAGGTTTTAATATTGAATAAAATATGTATTTCTTTATGGAAGCTGCTAAGTATGAAATATTTTAAATGTATATTTAATATGCACCAGTGAAACATTTAGGTATTTAAAAGTTGTAAATCATCATTCCTAAATTTAGAAGTCAAGGACAACGGTTTGGTTTGTGCATAACAAAGCCAAGAACAAAACCTTGAAATAGACCCAAACATCTGAAGTCTTAAACTCCCTTGTTTTCCAGCTGTGCATTACAGAAAGGCCTACAGAGACCAAACAGTTTGCACTTTAAAGATTTCATTGAAATGGGAAAAAAATGTGACAGAAAATTACATTTTAGTGAATATAAATGTAACTACAAACGGAAAATATAGTTCATAGTTTAGCTGATGGGAACTTTGCATCTATCTACAAAACTCATTTCTTCAGCTCATCTGATTTTGACTTGGATGAATTCCAATTCCCTTTTCTTTTTCAACTATGCTTGATTATGTAATTCCCTTAATCTGCCTTCAGATATGATCTATTGAATGTTGTGAGTGTTAAATTGACTGCAATATTCTTGAAAGTTCAAAGCCCTTCCGTTGTCCACTACTCGCTCATCAAAAGCTATTCCAGTGGAAAGAAGGATGAGTTTGTCTCTTGATAGCTGACAGTCAGGAAAGGTGTCAGCTCCTTCTGTTTGCCCTCTTTAACAGAGGGATTCAGCTCTTTAGTGAGCAGGTCTCCTTTCATTCAGATTTCAAGCTATCTGAAGGGAACACAGGTTGTTCTCTCATTCTGGTTTTGTCATTTCATGATTTGACTCTGGCAAGCAGCCTGCGTTCCCTGACCGCAGAGTGATGGAAAGTTATAAAATATATGTAAATATCAGAGCATGCTCACACCTTAATTTCAAAAACTGTGAATGTGCATCCCCTGGAAGACATAAGGAATGTAGATTAAACTTTTCATCGGAGATAAGAATAATAGCTTCAAAACCAGCTGTAGCACTTTCTAGGGCTATGCATTTTAATTAATTATGTAAAATCAGATTATGATTCATTATAAATTTTATTCAAGGAGAATATACAAATGAACTATTTCAAGACACTTTAAACATGTGTTGAACTATATAGCTCTGTATGCATGTACAACAATAGTGCTGTGTTTGGTTACTAGGTGATGCAATATTTTGTTCACTAGATGGATCTGACATTCATATTTTTAAAACTAAGAAATCTGTTTTCCTAAATGTATTATGTTGACATCACATAACTGCCATTGGAGTTCAGGAGTACACATAACCAATATACGAATGACAAAAATAAGAATAAAATAAAGGAGTAGAAATGGGGAAGAGGAAAGACAAGAGGAGGAAGAAAAGAAGACTGAACAATGTTACAACTCCTATTGGTTAGAAGTGATTGAGAAGAAGAGATAGGTAGATACAAGGGAGAAGTTGGAATTCAACTGTGGCACAAAAGCAACATTAGGATTGGACAATTGGCAAAAATATGCATAATGTGGACTGGCAACATGGTATAGCCAGTAAAGGTGCTTGCAGCTAAGCCTGACAACAGGAGTTCAATCCCTGAGACCCACACTGAAAAGAAGAAATGCCTTCTGGAAGGTTTTCTACTAACCACATGCACTGCATGGCAGGCAGATACTCACATTTGTACACAACACACACACACACACACAAACATGCACACACACAAACATGCACACATGCACACACACGTACACACACCCCCACTGTAAATAAATACAGGTAAACTTAAGTAAAATTGTATAATGTGGATAGTTTAGTTAATAGTTAAGGTAGATACTACTTTGCTAATGTTGATGGTTGAATCGCATTTGCTAAAGAGTTATCTTTAAAAAAATAAGGGAGAAAACAATACAGGGAGAATTTTTTGTAAAATTTCCGTAAATGAAGAAATATTTTTGAAATTGCAGTGTTTTTATAATCAATTCAAATCAGTTGAGGTGAATGGGAAATTGGAAATACATAAGCAGCAGTGTAAAACATTGGTTAGGGAAAAGTCACAAATGAGACTAAATGAATTGCTAGAAATGTCTACGGAAGTTTTGAATCCTGGAGAAATCTTGCTGTAATTATCTTTATCAAGCACAAAAATCATCATTGGGACTTCATTCACCAAAAGAGAAGTAATTCATTGAGAAAGCCAAAAGTAAGATGAGTATAGTTTCTTTATCTAATATCTTTAGTTTGGATTTTTATTTTATTATTAATGTTTGGTTACTTAGGCCTTGCATCAACATTATATTTTTTTCTTTTTTTATATTTTTTGACCTAATCTTTTATTTTATTTTTAATTTTTTATTGCTTTATAAATAATACCATTCAAAACTTCCATTTCCTCCCCTCCTCCCATTTCCCTCCTGCTCCCCGATTCACCCTCCCCACTCCCCCTCCTGTCCTAGGAGAGGGCAGGGTATCCTGCCCTGTGTGAAGTCCAAGGCCCTACCCCCCTTCATCCAGGCTCAGGAAAGTCTGCATTCAAATAGACCAGGATCCCAGCTCCACCATCATTGGCCTCTCAATCTACTCCAATCGTCCGCCAAGTTCAGAGGGTCCAGCTTGATCACTGATTGTTCAGTCCCAGTCCATCTGGCTCCGGTGAGCTCCCATTAGATCAGGCACACTGTCTTAGTGAGTGGACCAACCCCTCACGGTCCCGACTTCCTTGCTCATATTCTCCCTCTGTCTGCTCCTCAACTGGACCTTGGGAGCTCAGTCAGTGCTCCTATGTGGGTCCCCATCTCCATCTCCATCTGTCACTGGACAAAGGTTCTATGGTGATATTCAAGATAGTCATTAGACTGACTACTGGACAAGGCTAGTTCAGACACCTTCTCCTCCACTGCCCAGCTAAGGATATCCTAGACACCTGGGAACCCCTCTAGAGCCAAGCCTTTGCCAACCCCAAAATGCTCCCTCCACCAAGACATCCTCTTCCCTGTTCCTATATCCGTCCCTCCTCCCTCTCAATCATCCCACTCCCCC
>PVIU01002116.1:0-20649 GCA_004026605.1 Ondatra zibethicus | reverse complement strand
TGAGTAGTACTCTAGTGTGTAGATGTGCCACACTTTCTTTATCCATTCTTCCATTGAGAGGCACCTAGGTTGTTTCCTGGTTCTGGCTATTGCAAATAATGCTGCTATGAACATAGTTGAACAAATGCTTTTGTTATATGATTGGGCATCTCTTGAGTATATTCCCAAGAGTGCTATTGCTGGATCCTGAGGTAGGCTGATTCCCAGTTTTCTGAGAAACCACCACACTGATTTCCAAAGTGGTTGCACAAGTTTGCATTCCCACCAGCAATGGATGAGTGTTCCTCTTACTCCACATCCTCTCCAGCATAGGTTATCATTGGTGTTTTTGATTTTCGCCATTCTGACAGGTGTAAGATGATATCTCAGGGTTGTTTTGTATGCATTTCCCTGATAGCTAAGGAAGTTGAACATGTCCTTAAGTATCTTTTGGCCATTTGAAATTCTTCTGTTGAGAATTTGCTGTTCAGTTCAGTACCCCATTTTTTAATTGGGTTGTTTAGAATTTTAATGTCTAGCTTCTTGAGTTCTTTATATGTTTTGGAGATCAGACCTTTGTCTGATGTGGGGTTGGTGAAGATCTTCTCCTATTCAGTAGGATGCCTTTTTGTCTTAATGACTGTGTCCTTTGCTTTACAGAAGCTTCTCAGTTTCAGGAGGTCCCATTTATTCATTGTTGCTCTTATTGTCTGTGCCACTGGGGTTATAGGTAGGAAGTGGTCTCCTGTGCCCATGTATTGCAGGCTACTTCTCACTTTCTCTTCTATCAGGTTCAGTGTGGTCAGATTTATATTGAGGTCTTTAATCCACTTGGACTTGATTTTTGTGCATGGTGATAGATAAGGATCTATTTTCATTCTCCTACAGGTTGACATCCAGTTATGCCAGCACCATTTGTTAAAGATGCTTTCTTTCTTCCACGGTATAATTTTAGCTTCTTTGTCAAATATGAGGTGTTCGTAGATTTGTGGATTAATATCTGGGTCTTTGATTTGATTCCATTGGTCAATGTCTCTGTTTTTATGCCAATACCAAGCTGTTTTCATTACTGTAGAGAGTAATGTAATAGAGTTTGAAGTCAGGGATATTAATGCCTCCGGAAGTTCCTTTATAGTATAGGATTGTTTTGGCTATCCTAGTTTTTTTGTTTTTCCATATAAAGTTAGTTATTGTTCTCTCAAGTTCTATGAAGAATTTTGTTGGGATTTTGACGGGGATTGCATTGAATCTATAGATTGCCTTTGGTAGAATTGCCATTTGTTGATCCTACCAATCCAAGAACATGGGAGATCCTTCCATTTTCTGGTATCCTCTTCAATTTCTTTCTTCAAAGCCTTAAAGTTCTTGTCAAATAGATCTTTCACTTCCTTGGTTAGTGTTACCCCAAGATACTTCATGCTATTTGTGGCTATTGTGAAAGGTGATGTTTCTCTGATTTCCCTTTGCTTCTTTATCCATTGTGTATAGGAGGGCTGCTGATTTTTTTGAGTTGATCTTGTATCCTGCCACATCACTGAAGGTATTTAGCAGCTGTAGGAGTTCTTTGGTAGAGTTTTTGGGTTCACTTATGTACACTATCATATCATCTGCAAATTACAAAAGTTTGACTTCTTCCTTTCCAATTTGAATCCCCTTGACTCCTTATGTTGTCTTTTAGCTATTGCTAGAACTTCAAGCACTATATTGAAGAGATATGGAGAGAGTGGACAGCCTTGTCTTGTTCCTGATTTTAGTGGAATAGCTTTGAATTTCTCTCCATTTAATTTGATGTTAGCTGTCGGCTCACTGTATATTGCTTTTATTATATTTAGATATGATCCTTGTATTCCTAATCTCTCCAAGACCTTTATCATAAAGGGGTGTTGAATTTTGTCAAATGCTTTTTCAGCATCTAATGAAATGATCATATGGGATTTTTCCAGTTTATTTATATGATGAATTACATTGGTAGATTTTCGTATGTCGAACCAGCCCTGCATCTCTGGGATGAAGCCTACTTGATCATAATGGACGATTTTTTTTGATGTGTTCTTGGATTCGGTTTGCCAGTATTTTATTGAGAATTTTTGCATCGATGTTCATTAGTGAGATTGGTCTATGATTCTCTTTCTTGGTTGCGTATTTGTGTGGTTTTGGTATCTGGGTAACTGTAGCTTCATTAAAAAGAATTTGGCAAGGATTCTTCTGTTTCTATTATGTGAAACACATTAAGGAGTATAGGTATTAGCTCTTCTTGGAAGTTCTGGTAGAATTCTGCATTAAAACCATCTGGTCCTGGGCTTTTTTTTGGTTGGGAGGGTTTTGATGACAGCTTCTATTTCCTCGCGACTTATAGGTCTATTTGAATTGTTCACCTGGTCTTGATTTAATTTCAGTATATGGTATTTATCTAAAAATCTGTCCATTTCTTTTACATTTTCCAATTTTGTGGCATACAGACTTTTGTTGCAAGACCAAATGATTCTTTGAATTTCCTCAGTGTCTATTGTTATGTCCTCCTTTTCATTTCTGATCTTGGTAATTTGAGTGTTCTCTCTCTGCCTTTTGATGAATTTGGATAGGGGTTTGTCAATCTTGTTGATTTTCTCAAGGAACCAGCTCTTTGTTTCATTGATTCTTTGGATTGTTTTCTGTGTCTCTATTTTGTTGATTTCAGCCCTCAGTTTGATTATTTCCAGTCTTCTCCTCCTCCTGGGTGAGTCTGCTTCTTCTTCTTCTTCTTCTTTTTTTTTTTTCTAGAGCTTTCAGGTGTGCTGTTAAGTCACTAACGTGTGCTTTCTCCATTTTCTTTATGTGGGCACTAAGTGCTATGAACTTTCCTCTTAGTACTGCTTTCATAGTGTCCCATAGGTTTGGGTATGTTGTTTCTTTATTTTCGTTGAAATCAAGGAAGACTTTAATATCTTTCTTTATTTCTTCCTTGACCCAGGAGTGCTTCTGTAGTTGACTGTTCAGTTTCCATGAGTTTGTAAGCTTTCTGGGGGGTGGAATTGTTGTTAAATTCTAACTTTACTCCATGATGATCCGATAAGACACAGGTGGTTATTCCAATTTTTTTTGTATCTGTGGATGTTTGCTTTGTTACCGAGTATGTGATCAATTTTCGAGAAGGTTCCATGAGATGCTGAGAAGAAGGTATATTCTTTCCTGTTTGGGTGGAATGTTCTATAGATGTCTGTTAAGCCCATTTGATTCATTAAATCTGTTAGGTCTCGTATTTCTCTGTTAAGTTTCTGTCTGGTTGACCTGTCCATTGGTGAGAGAGGAGTGTTGAAATCTCCTACTATTAGTGTGTGGGGTTTGTTGTGTGCTTTGAGTTCTAGTAATGTTTCTTTTACATATGTGGGTGCTTTTATATTAGGGGCATAGATATTCAGTATTGAGACTTCATTTTGATGAATTGTTCCTGTTATGAGTATAAAGTGTCCTTTTCCATCTCTTCTGATTGAGTTTAGTTTGAAATCAATTTTGTTTGATATTAGTATAGCCACACCTGCTTGTTTCTTAGGTCCATTTGATTGGAAAACCTCTTCCCAAACCTTTACTCTGAGGTAGTGTCTGTCTTTGAGTTTGAGGTGTGTTTCTTGTAAATGTTGGATCTTGTTTCCATATCCATTCTCTTAACCTGTGCCTTTTTATAGGTGAATTGATTCCATTGATATTAAGCGATAATAATGACCAGTGGTTGTTAACTCCGGTTATTTATTTATTTATTGGTGGTATTGTTTGTGTGTTTTCTTTCTTTGAGTTGTGCTGGTGGAGGGTTATCAGATGTCTGTGCTATTGTGGGTGTTGTTGGCTTCCTTGGGTTGAGGTTTTCCCTCTAGTACTTTCTATATGGCTGAGTTTTTGGTTATGTATTGTTTAAACCTGTTTTTGTCATGGAATATCTTTTTATCTCCATCAATGGTGATTGAAAGCTTTGCTGGGTATAGTACTCTTGGCTTGCATCCATGGTCTCTTAGTGTCTGCAGCACATCTGTCCAAGACCTTCTGGCTTTCATGGTTTCCATAGGGAAGTCAGGTGTAATTCTGATAGGTTTACCTTTATATGTTACTTGATCTTTTTCCTTTGCAGCTCTTAATATTCTTTCTTTATTCCTACATTTTTTGTTTTGATTATTATATGGCGAGGGGATTTTCTTTTTCTTTTTTGATCCTGTCTGTTTGGTGTTCTGTAAGCTTCTTGTATCTTCATAGGAATATCCTTCTTTAGGTTGGGAAAGTTTTCTTCTATAATTTTGTTGAATATATTTTCTGGGCCTTTGAGCTGTAATTCTTCTCCTTCTTCTACCCCTATTATTCTTAGGTTTGGTCTTTTCATGGTGTCCCAAATTTCCTGGATGTTTTGTGTTAAACATTTGTTCAATTTGCTGTTTTCTTTGATTAATGAGTTTATTTCCTCTATAGTATCTTCAGTGCCTGAGGTTCTTTCTTCTATCTCTTGTATTGTGTTGATTATACTTGTCTCTGTAGTTCCTGTTTGTTTACCCATATTTTCCATATCCAGCCTTTCCTTGGTTTGTGTTTTCTTTATTACTTCCATTTTGGTCTTCAAGTCTTGAAATGTTTCCTTTACCTGTTTGATTGCTTTTCCTTGGTTTTCTTGGGTATCTGTGAGGGATTTATTAATTTCTTCTAACTTTTTGTTTTTCTTCTCTTCCATTTCTTTAAGGGAGTTTTTCACATCCTGTTTAAGGGTCTCTATCATTTTTATAATGGTACGTTTAAAGTTGATTTCTTCCACTGCTTCTGGATTAGGGTGTTCAAGTCTTCCTGTTGCATATTCACTTGATTCTGGTGTTATCATGTTGCTTTTCAGGTTGTTGGAGGAATTCTTGCATTGGCACCTGCCCATCTCTTCCTTCAAATGTGATCAGGAGATTTTATTAATAAAATCTCCTGATCACATTTGGCGTCTTGGTACAATCTCTGCTGTGGCTGACTGTGTACTTGGGGGTTTTTCTTGGTCTACCCTCTCTTAGGTACCCTCAGCACTGGAGCTAGCTGTCAGATCCCCTCATCCCTGAACTCCCTGAAGCAGGCTGTGTTTGCGGATCCCTCTGGATGGATTCTGGCATAGGAACAGGTCCCCTTGCTGGGCCAAGGACCCAGCAGACAAAGGGGCAAGCTTCATGGGGGGCAGGGTCTCGGGGAACAAAGAAGCCTCTGGGGCAGGAGCCCTCACTGCTGGGTCCCCAGACCCTCTGCCCCAAAGCAGGCTGAGTTGGGGGATCCTAGCGCCCAGCAGATGGAAAGGGGTGCTTGGTGGGAAGATGGAAAGGAGTAAACAGAGGAAGCCAGTAGCTGGGGAGATGCCCCCCTCAATGGTCAGAAACGTTTAGGGGAATTGGAGGGAGCCCACACTCCGCTCCCGGGACCGTCCAGCCAGGCGGGCACACACTTACCGCCCCCCACCACCACCATGGATCCTGGCACTCAACATTATATTTTTTTCCAGACAAATCACACAGATTTTCAAAAATAATTGTATGAGTCAAATCACAAGAATGTAGACTTAGATTTCTGAACTTATCCTGACTTTTCTTGTGTTTAGTTATTTCATCTTTATTTCATGCTAGAATGGAGTTCAATCTTTCTCGTGCAGATGAAAAACAATACAGTATATGTTATATAAGTCCAAATTTTTACTAACGGTTATTATTCCTTGGGATATAATGATAATGAACATAGGTGCTCCGTAGATCAGTGCATTAAAATAGTTGCTAATGCTCAAGTTGCTCGTTTATTAATTGGAAACAATCACTTATGTTATAGTCACATTATCTGCTTTTTATATTTATCTGGCACATAACCCTTGTTTCTTTTTTCTTTTCTTCTCCCCACCCATATTTTTATCTCCATCCCTACTTCCTTCTTTTTCCCTCTTTCTCTCCCTCTTCTGCACATGTCCCATCACCTCTTGTCTCTTCTACCTCTACCCTGTTTTCTCTTTTATTGTGCCAATATTCTTTCTGCTGGATGCAGACACTGTATTAATTTCTTCCTTCTTTGCCATTGTTTCAGATTGTTTGCATTCTGTCTTTTACTGCGTGCAATACAGGTTTTGGTTGGGCTATTTTGCATTTTGATGACAGCATTACTTTGAATTATTCCTTACACCAGGCTTGATGGACTGAGTTGGATCACAGAAGCTCATATGGTGAAAGGAAAGAAATGACTCCTGTAAGTTGTTCCACATGTGTGCTATGGCATGAATACACACAAAGTAAATTAATGTTAAAGAACACATAAAGAAAAGGATCTAATAGTATGTACTTAAGCACACATGCTCGTTCCTACCTGTATAATGAATAATGCTAGAAATCAGAATGGAATTGATAGCATTACTGTCCATAACTTAATTATCTGATGTCACAGGGCTATAAAATTTCACACAATGTTACCATTTGGAGAAGCTGAGCAACACGTACATGAAATATTTTGTTGTTTCTTATAGTTGCATGTGAATCTGTTGCTGTTTCAATTAAGAAACCATGAAGAAAAATTAAGATAAACCCTAATTTAAAATGGAAGGGGTGTTGTGATTGAAAATATTGCCCTTCTGACATAGGAAAAGATGTATAATTTGAATGGTTTCTAAGTTAACAGCAAACTTTATCTACAAAGAGCAAGGTAGAAACTTTTGACATACCATTCTTTGATAGTACCTCTCGTTTTCCCTGCAAAATGAAAACAACCTTAGTCCATATAGAAATAACAATCATGGATGTACAGTAATAAAATCTTATTTGTTCATAGTCCATACACAAATAACAATCATGGATGTACAGTAATAAAATCTTATTGGTTCATAGTCCATATATAAATAACAATCATGGATGTACAGTAATAAAATCTTATTTTTTGGCACAAACAAAACCAATTTCATACAGTTGTAATGTGTCATGAAATATGATACTTCCTTTGCTTCTTTTTTTAATCAAAAAGAGATTTTTTTATAAAATATATTCTGATTACAATTTTTCCCTCCCCCAGGTCCTCCCAGGTCTTCCCTACCTTTCCACCTACCCAAATTCAAACCCTTTCTTTCTCTCTCATTAGAGAAAGAACAAGCAACTAAAATATAACAAAAAATGAGATAAGATAAAATAAAATCAATAAAAAATAAGAGAAGAACTAAACAAATCAACAAACAGAGGGGGAAAGAGCCAAAGAAAAAGCACAAGAAATACAGGTAGCTGCAGAGACACTTACATTCACACACACAGGATCAGCCATACAAAACAAACTGGAGGCCATAATATATAAGCAAAAGAACTGGAAAATTTAAAAAAGATGTTCACACAAAGCATAATGAGACGAAAAATCTCTCTAAAATTACTATTGAGTTCATTGTGTTGCCTGACTACTTACTGCTGTGCATAGGGCCTGTCCTCAAGTTTGGTTTGCGTACCCAGTGTACCCACTCTTAGCTCCAGGACCCCATCTGGCTCGACCTGTGCAGGTCCTCCGCATGCTGTCACAATCTCTGTGGCTTCACAGGTTTGCAAGTCCTATTGTGCTAACTTGGCCCTGTGTCCTTGATGTCTTCCATCTAATTGAAAACTGTTAAATTCATGTGAGCTTCTAAGTCCTAAGAAGTACCAAATGATTGAGCTTGGCATCAGGAATATGGATGGCATCAGGGATATCAGCTGACACTCTACTATGTCAGTCAGATTCTGTCTGGAAATTGTCTAAATATTTCTAGCTGTGCTATTGGGCCTCTGTGGCCTTTATCTCAAGATGGTCAGGAAGAAACAGGTGACCTAATTTGACTTCCAGTTTGAAAGTTTAGGAACCTTTGTTCTTATTTTGTACATATAAGGATTTGAAGTATAAAGGAAATTCTATTAGTTCTATAAAAGTATTTTCTGCCATTTGCTCAAGATACTGATTTTTTTTAATCTAAGAGAATGTTATTGCTTCTTTGTATTCCTATTTGCATCTGCCTTTCAGGTAACAGCTGCAGTAATTTTATTCATATTCTGTAGCTGACATGGGTTGGTAAAAATCTGTTTAATTATTAAGTGGTCAGTACACTCTAATCATTCCTGCCATTCTGATTGTTAATAACATTTTCTAGTCCAGGGTGCTAATCTGGTGCTTGGCCATGGTGAGAGAAGAGAGAAAAACTGGGAGGATGTCAGTCTAGAGTCAGTCCACCAAGAAAACAGCATAAAGAATCAGAAATATTTGGTGTCAAAATATATTTTTTTCCTTCAAAAGGGAGGGTTTTTTCCTTATTACCCTTTACCTAAAATAAAATAAAAATGACTCCAACTCAGTATTAAGAAATTGGGCTTCATGCAATGGTGTATCTTAGGTAGGCTACTATAACCCATTAGTTAAATAGAGAATCCCTAGGAACTGTGAAGGGAGGATGGGGTCCTTACCAACAACAAACCACGTGTCTCACACGTCATCCTTCCTCCTTTCCTTCCGTGGCCTCTCATTATAGATCTCCTGGAGAGGGAACTGTTATCTACCTACATATCAAATCTGCATCCTCATCTCCAACTTCTATGCCCCACTGAAATATACATCAATAAAAATATAAACATAAAGGACTGTGGGCTTAGCTCAGTGTTCGAGATCTTGACTAGAATACATAAGGTCCTGAGGTCCATCCCCAGCACTCTGAAGAGGTAAAAGTAACAAGTAAATGCACATTTTCTTTAAGTTAAGACTGCCTAAAATATGAGATGGGAAATTCAATTGGTGACATCTCTTTGAAAGATAGCATCACGGTTTGCTATTGATGAAACTTTTAGAATGTGGGAGAATGTGGATGATTGCACCTGGCATGCTTCAAGGCTGCTCAGGTTGTCACTCCCTTGTCATGAAGCATATACACTGAAGCCTGTAATTATGGCAGCACACTGAGACTTGAACCACGGCCACGTGAGCATAGAATCTTTTTCTAAAGGCCCTCTGAGCAAAGGCTGATCAATGAGCCTACCTTTACTGCTAATGCCAATGCTTGTAACATCGGTTCATCAAATGCAACTAATCTTTTAAGTTAGACTTTGCAAGTTAGTATCTTACACAGCTAGAGAGAGTCATCTCCATATTTTTGATTAATAGAATCACAGAAGACCCAAAAGAAGTTTTAGGAAATTTGGAGTATAAATTAGTCCAAGTCTCATGCATCTAATTAGGTGGATACCCTTTCATTTAAAGCAAATATATGGCTTAGTAATGGTTTCCAAATGTGATCTATATAGAGTTGCAAAGTAAATATCAAATTACTTTTGAAAACTGAAAAGGAAAAAAGAAATGCATGTTCCACCCATAAATGATGGCACCTTTGAGATGCTACAAAGCATACTGGTTCCAAATGTTAGAAAGTTTGATGCAATCTTTGGCCAGAAAAAGTATGTAGAAGTGTAACTACTTTGCAAGAAATTGTGCAGAGTCCGCAATATTGTTGAAGCATTTAAGTAGCTCTTTTTTTAAAAAAAAATTATTCATTTTACATTCCAACCACAGTTCCCGCTCCCTCTGCCCTCCACTTCTCCTCCACCCAACTCCTCATCCACTACTCAGAAAGGGTAAGGCCTCCCATGGGGAGTCAACAAAGCCTGGCATGTCAAGTTGAGGCATGACTAAGCCCCTCCATGCTGGGAATAGGCTCCAAAAGCAGGCTCATGCACCAGGGATAGATCCTGGTCCCACTGCCAGGGACCCAACAAATAGACCAAGCCACACAACTGTCACCCATATGTAGAGAGCCTAGTTTGATCCCATGCAGGCTCCCCAGCTATCTGTCCAGAGTCCCTGGGTTCCCACCAACTCGGGTCAACTGTCTGTGGGTTTCCTCATCACGATCTTGACTTCTTTTGCTCATATAATTCCTCCTCCGTGGCTTTGAGTGGACTCCAGTGGATCAATGCATCTGTTTCCATCAGTTTACTTGATGAAGGTTCTATGATGACAATTAGGTTAGTTACCAATCTGATTATAGGAGAAGGCCGATCCAGGCTCCCTCTCTTCTCTGCTATTGTTGAGTCTTAGGTGGGGTCATCCTTGTGGACTCCTGGGAATTTCCCTATCACCAGGTATCTCTCTAACCTCATGGCTCTCTCTAGCCTGTCTAATTGTTAGCTTTTCTGAGTGATTCATGTAGAACAAGCATATGCTATTTTCCACAAAATATAGCAAACTAATCCACTGAGTCAGTTGCAATGCTGAGAAGATGGGAAACATGGGTTTAAGGGTCTGAGGAATGTACATCCCTGAATCCTCCAAGTCCTTACCAGACTAGAAGTTGCCTATAAATAAAATAACCCCCTGGATCATTTCTCACACACATACTCAAACTATTTCAATATGGCAATACTATTTTGACATATTAAGATTTTAGCATTGTCTGTTTTCAGAATTAATAGAGATCTCTACTATGCTAAGGCTTGTAAAACACTCTGAGCTTAAATAAAAACCAACCTTAGCTAATTGAAAAGTATAGTAAGCATAGGGATTTTTCAAAGGTAGATGTGGCCGTATGATAAAATTCATTTTGTCACCCATGATTTTAGGGCATGAGGCCACAAAACTGGCTGTGGGACTATTTGCTCAAAGTAGAAGTACAGTGGCAGGACCTGTGTCTCATCTACCCCAGTTGTGAGTTCTCCACCTTCTCAAAACTCAGAATTGTTCCTCTACTTTTACTCAGAGAGTTATTTTTTTCCAGCCCAATTTCTGTTCCAAATTTTAACCTCTACACAGCAACACGTCTTTAAAATACTAAGTGTATCTACCCTAAATCCAAGGAAATTTTCTCTTTTTAAACAAAATAATCCTCTGCTAGGCTGAATTATCCTTCAGTGCCAACTAGCTCATTTTAATGTTCTTTGATTAAAAACAATTGTGATTTATGGAGTGGAGGTAATAGTTCTGTACAAAATCCCACTGCTATTAACAGCACAGCACGAGCGCTCTCACACAATGGCTTTGTAGCAGAGGAACTTGAAGAAAGACTGTAACATACTTCAGTAGGGACATTGTGCAGGCTGAGCACCCACAATCTGAATCAATTTCCTACTACCAATGAATTTTTTAATAATTAAGACATTTTATGAGAGAAACAAACCACAGTGGACACTCTCACTACAACGTCTGTGGATGAATTCTACGTGCTATACCTGTACAAAAAGCAAAATACATCTGTTCTGAGTCTCATGAATATTTCCATTCATCTCACAGATTTATTTTCTGCAATAAAAACATTTTTACTGAATCATTTACTATTTAGTTCTGAAGTCTCACTGCTTTTAAAAGAATCCCTGATGAAATTTGAAAGAAAAGTGATAAATTTAAGAGAGAGGATTGGAATGATTTTTTTAAACTGAGAAAGGTACATGTTGGTCTTGTGTGACAAGCTGTAAAGGTAAATGTCTTTTATAATATCAAAATATTTAAAATGTGGAAAATAACCGCAAATACTATTCCAGATGGTTAAAATTCTGAAAGTCTAGTCCTGATGCATACCTTTTCATTTTTATTTCATCTTTTTTAAAATTTATTTCACATACTGACCACAGTTTCCTCTTCTTCCTCTCTCTGCATTCCCTCCCCAGACCTTCCTTCTATCCCCCCCATCCACTCATCCTTCCTCTCCATTCAGATAGGGTAAGGCCTCCCGTGAGAATCAACAACACATGGCATAATAAGTTGAGGCAGGACCATGCTCCTTCCCTCTGCATCAAGACTGAACAAGGCATTCCACCATAGGGAATAGGTTCCAAAGAGCCAGATCATGCATCAGGGACTGGTCCTAGTTCTTCTGCTAGGGACCACACAAAACACCAAGCTACACAAGTCACCTACCTGCAAAGGGCCTAGGTCAGTGATATGCAGGCTCACTAGCTGTCTATCCAGAGTCCATGCACTCCCAAACTCTCAGGTCAGTTGTCTCTGTGCTCCCATGACCCTCCCTTGCTCATTTAATCCCTCTACCCTCTCTTCAACAGGACTCCCAGAGTTCAGCCCACTGCTTACCTGTGGATCTCTGCATCTGCTTCCATCAGGTACTAGATACTAGATGTAAAGCCAAGGATAACCCGGTCTCAATCCAGACCTGCAATCCCAGAAAAGCAAGGTAACAAAAAGAACCCTAAGAGGGATGCATGGATCTGTCTGGGAAGAGGAAATTGATGAGATATCCTGGGTAAACTGAGGGTGGGGTTGGGGCAGGGAGTAGAGGGGAATGGATGGAGGATGGGAACATGAGGAATCAGGGTGGTCGAGTTGGGGAAAGGATAGAGGGAGAATAATGAAAGAGGTATCTTGATAAAGGAAGCAATTATGGGGTTCAGAAGAAACCTGGTGCCATGAAAACTCCCTTGAACCCACAAGGATGACCCCAGTTAAGACTATTAACAATAGTGGAGAGGGTGCCTGAACTGGCCTGGCCCTGAAAACAAACTAATGACTACCCTAATTGCCATCACAAAGCCTTCATCTAGTACCTGATGCAAATTTGTATAAACATCTAGTAAGAGAATGCTTGGGGTTCAGAGTTGTAGTGTTGTACTGTCTCACTAAAGAGGGCTGGTTTTGAAAGTCTGTTCTTTAGACTTACATCTGTGCGCTCTCAAAAACTTTCATCAATGATACTCACACCTGCTAGATCTTCTGAGTTCACCTCAAAGATTCATCAAAAGGGTAGGAAAGTCTCAGTGCATGATATGAATGTATCCTCAAGAATTACTTAGATTCCTCTGTTGAGAGTTGGTGTGGGAGAACAATTCTATATCTGTCAATTATGTTTTAAATAAACGCTGATGGGTTGGTAGCCAGGCAGGAAGTATAGGCGGGAAAACCAGACAGGAAGTAGAGGTGGTGCAATAAGAATAGGAGAATTCTGGGAAGCAGGAAGCTCCCCCACACTCCTGCCCAGACCACGGAAGAAGCAGGATGTGACCTGTTCCACTGAAAAAGGTACCGAGCCACATGGCTAACATAGATAAGAATAATGGGTTAATATAAGTTATAAAAGCTAATACGAAGCCTGAGCTAATGGGCCAATCAGTTTATAATCTTCTGGAGACCTCTGTGTGATTTTATTTGGGGCTAAACGGCTGTGGGAACCTGGTGGGAGGACAGAAACCAACCAGGCCTTCATGTTACAGAGAGTTCTCTGTTTACTCTCAACAGAGGAATCTAAAATGGCTGAAAGACACTTAAGGAAATGCTCAGCATCCCCAGCTATCAGAGAAACACAAATCAAAACAACTCTTAGATTCCATCTTACACTTGTAAGAATGGCCAAGATCGAAAACACTGATGACAACTTTTGCTGTAGAGGTTGTAGGGGTAAAGGGAACACTCCTGCATTGCTGGTGGGAGTGCAAGCTGGTACAGCCCCTTTGGATATCAGTATGGAAATTTCTCAGAAAATTAGGAAACAACCTTCTTCAAGACCCAACAATACCAATTTTGGGTATATACCCAAAGGATGCACAATCATACCACAAGGACATGTGCTCAACTATGTTTATAGCAGCATTGTTTGTCATTGGAAACAACCTAAATGCCCCTTGACCAAAGGATGGATAAGGA
Source organism: Ondatra zibethicus (assembly GCA_004026605.1). Lineage (NCBI taxonomy): Eukaryota > Metazoa > Chordata > Mammalia > Rodentia > Cricetidae > Ondatra > Ondatra zibethicus. The sequence goes on along the minus strand of PVIU01002116.1, from coordinate 7,083 downwards.
AAATGTACATTTACACAATGGAGTACTACACAGCAGAAAAAAATAATGACATCTTCAAATTTGCAGGCAAATGGATGGAGCTAGAAAATATCATTTTGAGTGAGATAACCCAGACCCAGAAAGACAAATATCACATGTACTCACTCATAAGTGAATTTTAGACATAAAGCAAAGAAAACCAACCTACAATTCACAATCCCAGAGAACCTAAACAACAATGAGGACCCTAAGAGAGACATACATCGATCTAATCTACATGGGAAGTAGAAAAAGATAAGATCTCCTGAGTAAATTGGGAGCATGGGACAAGGTTGAAGGGGAGGGGACAGGGAGGGAGGGGAGCAGAGAAAAATGTAAAGCTCAATAAAATAAAAATAAAAAAGAGTTACTTAGTCACAACTCTCTCATTTTACTGATGATGGAAACTCACTTCTAAAAAAAAAAACCAAAAATCAAGCTATCCAAGGCCACACCAAAGTCATAGAAGATCTGGGTGACCTTATCTTCCTTTATTTTTATTTTGTTGTGGTGGTTGAGACAGATTCTTACTACACAGTCCTAACTGGGTCATAATTCACTATGTGTCCCAGCCGAGCTTCAAACCCACAGTTCTCATGGCTCAGCATCCTCAGTGCTACAGTCACAGACGTGTGTCACCGTGGCTCACTGCAGATGTCTTAGTGCTGCAGTCACAGTCGTATGTCATCAAGGCTCACTGCAGATGTCTGTCGTCTGTCCTGTCACTTCTGTTTCTTTATTACCACCTCTTTCCTATAGCTTGGCATCAATGCAGATCTAACAGTATCTTGGCATGCTTATAGGTGGGATGACATCACGATAATTTTATCTTACAACTAATCTGTTAATTAAATAAAAATACTAAACCCTCTTTAATTCTTCAGACAGATTTTATTCTAATAATGACTCTTTTTATCAAGGACAATTGATTTATTTTATGCTGAAATGATAAAGACTGAATTTGCAGTAAAGTAAAGATCCTTCATAAATGGTTGGTTTCTTCTCTTTTCTGAAACAGCTAAAAGGATAGAGCAAAGTCCTTCCAGGGATGCTCAGAACATACCAGGATGCCAACCCTTTTGAACTGGTGAGACAGATAAACACATAAGGCTGTGAGGTGGGGAGTGCTCACCTTTGTCACACAATTCTAAAATTTGTGGGCAGAAACTTGGTGGGGAAAAAAAAGGGAAATAGAGGATTGGAATGATTCCTCTGTACCCAGAAAGGCCTGTGTTGGCCTTGTTTTAGATGAAAAGCTGTAAATCAACCTTAATACGAAAGCTGTTTAAATTGATATTCACTGAAAGTGACCCAAGACATTCAGAAATATTACAGCCACAGGTTGCTAAGCATCCTTCTAATATACACAGAGGAGAACTAAAGACTTTAAAACAGACCAAGACTATTCAAATAGAAGGGCCTCAAGTGATCCAGAAGAAACGTGACCCGAATACCTCCAGATCCTGGCAGAAGTCCATTCTGTCATGGCTGGTCTAGAAGTGAAATATGATGTAGTGGCCTTTCCCCCACTGAAAATTAAGTTCACTGAATGCCCCTCTGATTTCATTCATTAAAAAGGTATCTATGTATATAACTATCTAGATGTATGATTATTGTACACACAAAACTTGATTGTAGAAATTAAGGGCCTTGTGTACAGTACAGGCTTAAGAAATATTAAGATATTGGGCATAAGTAAAACTATAGTTTTTTCTTAAGACAAATTATTTCACACTGTAATTCTTAAACTAGCACCATGCTTTGCCAGTAAAAGAACAAACATTTCATTAGTAAAATATTTTTTCAGTGAAAGTTTTAATTGTTATAGTTAAAAAAAAATGTGAAAAAGGGAAGAACTATGCTAGCTTACAGCTCTATTCTTGTTCTTTAACCCATTGCAGTTCTTTTTTTCAAACAATAAAATTTGTACATAGGTTTTGATAATGACTGCATTGTGATCTCTTTTATCAGTTCTACCAAACTTTTATTTCATTTACTGTTCTGCATGTATGAATGTGAACAAAGCAAACTTGTTTAGTCAAATGAAGGAAAACATAGCTTCTGATAAACTTTAAAACATATTTTATTTGATAATTACCAACAAAATTTGTACGTATGTTTATTTTACTTGAAGTCACAAGCACTATTTTCAGAATCAAAAGGTATAAGGAATATTTTAAGCTTGCCAACAATTTTTTTCTCTCCTGAAGTTGTACTAGAAAGTCAGCAATCACAAGTCTAATGTGCCTTGTTAGTAGCTGAAATTGAAAACAACCCCCCATCAACTATCCCAGTAATTTATTTCTCCTTTCTTGCAATTCTTTCATCTAGGCTTCAGAGACACTAAATCTCTTTGGCCACCCAAAATTTAAATCCTGGGATCTTCCTGGAGCTTTTTTATACCCATTGTATCTTCAGTGTAAATCCTCATCCTGGACAATTTCTAGCTGTTTATATCCTTTACCATCCATAGTCCCTAGTACCCCATCCTGAAAGCATTTCTCTTTTATATCTTGCCACTGACAGGGGGATGGTAGAGTAAAACTTAGCAAAAAAGACAACAGACTCTGTAAAATTTATAGTGTGCCAGATTAATGCATAAAAACTGTGCAGCCTCACTTTCCAGGCTGAAGAAGCCTAAAATCAGGATGTCTACCCTCAGCACATGGTAGACAGCAGCAGCAAGCCGCCAGGGCTGCATATCTACACCTTCCACTACTCTTCATTCTCTTGAAATTCTTCATTCTCAGCCTTCCTTAACATGCCTCCAACGCCGCAGGCAGCTCCAAATCCACCTCTAAGCATCATCATCCCAGAAAAGCCTTCCCTCATCTCTCAAACCGTATTTTTATCACTCTATATTTACTCAGTAAAACTCTCTGCTTATTCTTCTGCTTAGTTATTGCAGTAGCAATTAAATGTACTTGAGTAATTATTTCCTTAGCCTGTATCTGTCATGTCAGATAGGGAGTAAATAAAGATCGGTCCTTGACTGTCTTTTTTTCAGCTGTCAGTGCCAGCAATAATTTTTGGATCATATCAAACACTCAATACATGCTTTCTAAATGAATAAATAGATCTAAGAAAATGAGAAGACTGAAAATACTGATACAAAGTATTCAAAGTGTGGTGCATATCCTATAACCTTTTACTTTATTTGATTTTTTCAATCTTTTTAAGAATTTCCTACATATATACAATGAAACATAATCATATTGATGCTCCTATTTCCCCCTTAACTTGCCCTAAATTTCCTCAATGCAATCTCTTCCCAATGCACTTTCTTATTTTTTTTTTAAATCTAATCCCCTATGTTCAACTAGTGATGCCCATAGGGATATAGTATAAGGTGATTCACTGGAGTGTGTAAAATCTACCACACATTCAAGAACAGATGTCTTTAACTCGCCTAGCAGATATCAATGCCAATAACACCTCAGTAAGTGCTGAGGCCTAAAGAGCCCCTCCCCCATCTATTCCAGAATTTTGGCTGGCTGATCTTGTTCTGCCTATGGGCAAGAGACCATACCTTGTATAAGTTCATACATGTAGTAACCATGGCAAGTCTGGAAGTTTGTCTTTCATAGCACTTCTCCCAGTCATTTGGCTCTGTATTACCTCGGTTTCCTGTTTTCGGATATTCCCAGAGTCTTGGTGGTGGATGCAGGCAGTGGTTGAGACTAGGTCTGGTTTAAGGAGGAACACACAATCTTTTGTTCTCAGCGCTTATATTAATTTCAGCATTGCCTACCACCCTGTGCAAAAAGGAGCTTCCCTGACCAAGACTGCAAGTAGCTGAAATCAGTGGGCATAAAAGTAAATACTGAGAGGGCAATTTGACAAAATAACCATTGAGCAAAATACCAACAGCAGGTTTTACCATAGGACCTATGACATCCAGTAATTCAAACTACAAAACAGCTTCAAAGTAGTATATAGACAAAAAATTTTGATTTACTTATCCTTATTAAGCTCAGAAATAACAGTTGTTACCATTTTAAATCAAATTAACTAAAAGTCATTGCCTTGTTTTAAGAATGTGTAAGACTCTAAGAATTCTTAAAAACGGAATTAATGGTGCTAAGGATAATAAGTTGTATTATTTTACAAGTCGGACTAAAGGATATGAATGAATAAAATATAATCATAGATAGGAGAGAGAGCAAAGTGATTTTAAATGTGAGCACCAAGTAGGGTTCCATGTTAGTTTATATGTAAGCTAATCTAAACTGACTAATCTGTTTGAACATTTTAGAATAAGCCAAGAGAACATGTGTCTAGTCTTCACTTAAATTAATTTTCTGTATAGACATAGAAATGTGTTCTGAGTTTGAAATCATGAAAATGTTGTGATATTAAGTATGAATTGTGGTAATATTTTTATATTAGACAATATTTTATTAGTTCAAATTTATTTTCCCTCATCTTTCTTCAACTTTTCCCATAGTAGATTCATCATTTAGCAAGACTATGATCTGTTAATTCTTTTCCTTTATCCCCAGCTTCCAGATTACAGATTTCCAAAACTCTCAGGTGCAGGAACTGGACCTATGTTGGGCCGCATTCCTGTGTTGAAGAAAGATCAACTTTGAAACACCGTGCTAATAGAACTACATTTGTATTTTTTGCCAGAGGTATTTGATCTCTCAGTTGTGTTCTAGTGGAAAAATACTTTGTACTCACTCTGCTCTCTAAAACAGTTTTATATTTTATTTATATTTATCTTATTTTATAATTTTATACATAAGCATACATTTTATACATATGTACATACATCTACGGCCCTCCTGCCCTCTCTCACCCTCTCTCAGATTCATGCTCTCCTTTAACTACTATTGTTACGTTTTTACATTGGCATATGTAAATATATGTGCCCCATGTAGATACATCCTACTGAGTCCATTTATCTTTGCTCATATGTACCTGTCCTAGATTCAGGAGACTATGCATACGTACTTCTTTCTATCACACAGATACAGACAGTTGAAGTGGCTGGCTCTCAAAGGTTTCCCAAGCCATTCTCCTGGAGATGTGTAACTGGGGCTATTCAAACCAGGAGCATATTTGAGCCATCCTTCCTTTGTGCTATTAACTACAAATCTTACATGGCCCTAGTCTTTGATTCCACATTAGGATATATGGCACACATAGACAATAAACTTTGCTTTCAACAGTGAATTCTTTATTCCTTTTGCAAGAGTGACAGAGAGAGGTAGGGGGAAGAAGAAAAGAGAGAGGGGAGATATAAAAAGAGACAAATAACAACTATAAATGTGAGGCAGTCACCTGCAAGCCTCAGGAGGTGATAACCTTAACTGTCACATGTTAATCTCAAATTAGATATGTATAATCAATATCACATTGTATCCTTCTCCACATTCAATATCATAACATTTTTACTAATATGTCAAAGCTCATTTCTCCACATTAGTAAGAAATGTTTACTAGTATAGCTACATCATTATTTACAATAATAAGTGCATTACTTATAACCATAGCGAACACTATTGTTCAGTAAGCACTGATGAAAGTCTATTAGACACACAAGTATATGCACAAGTAGCAGAGTATTTCACATAAACTTAACTTACAGATCAGAAATTGAGGTACAGAGAGGTCTTCAAAATTTTGGAACAAATTGACAGGCTATAATTCAAATACAAATATCCTTAGACTAAAGTTTCTTTGCAGAACATCAACCACAATTCTCTACTGCCACTATCTTCCCCATGTTTGTCCTCTGTCTAGCATGCCAATTCTTCTTTGATCAGACAGACTGTTGAATATTGTTTTTCTCTCTTCTTTGCCTACCATACACATAAATCTTTGTCCATCCCTACAGATTCTCAAAAGAATCTATTTTTATATATTTGGTCAAACTCCTACCCCTCAAGCAAACATTGACTGACAAGATTGAATAAAATACTTCATTTAATGGATTCTTCCCGCTCGTAACAGTTTTTATTTCATATTACTCTGCTTCCCAATGGTTTAGTTCAGTTTTTGTACAAGTAGTAGGCCTAAGACTATGATAAATTTGTCTGTCTACTTTTTTTACTTTTATCTATTTCTACTTAATAATCATAATAGGAAATCACTAAACCACAATTAAGAGACTCTCTTTGAGAACGTCAATATGAATTCATTAGGTATTTATGCAGAATGCCCAAGATTTAGAAAATAATCATATTTAGAAAAAAAGTTAGTTTAATATCAGCACATACTTCAGACTATTGCAAAGGAGAATAATCATATTAACCCCATTTCTTTATATTTCTAACATATAAATTTAGTAAATGTTACTTATATTGTTCATTGGATGCAGGGGAATTTTGAATTCAGATAAAACAGACTCCTATTCCTGTGATAAAATTTTATTTCACATCATTTCAAAGCAAAGCAAGTGATTATTGGGTATAAATGGGTTCTTTTTTTTTCATTGAGTCTTTGTATTGTTCTCTTTTTTTTCCATACATTGTTTTGTTTTATTTTTTCCATTCAAGAACATAATTAAAAAAATAAAATTTTTACCTTTCTTCCCCTTCTCCCGGTCCCCTCCCACTACCCCCCTACCCCTCCTCCCTCCCCCTTCTTCCTTGAAAGAGGGCATGGTGCCCTGCCCTGTTGGAAGTCCAAGGCCCACCCCCATCCCTCCCAGCCTAGGAAGGAGTGCATTCAAAAAGACTCGGTTCTCAAAAAGATAATACATGCAGAAGAGATAGGTCCTGGTGTCATTGTTGATGGGTTCGGGAGTGGGAGGGTGAAGATGGAAGAAAGGTGGACATTGGAGAAGGGAATAAGATATCTACATTAAGAGAATCATTTTAGGGTTGGCAAGATACTTGGCCCTGGGGATCCCAGGTGTACACGGGCATGTCCCCAGCTAGGTATTCAGGCAGCAGAGGAGAGGGTGCCAGAACTAGACTTGTACCATAGTCACATTGATGATTATCTTGATTACCATTATAGAAATTTCATCCGATGGATGGAGATAGAGACAGAGACCCACATTCACATCAGAGCAATGGATTGAGCCCCCAAGGTGCAGGTGAAGAGCAGAAGGTG
>PVIU01002115.1:0-183551 GCA_004026605.1 Ondatra zibethicus | reverse complement strand
AGATAGATAGATAGATAGATAGATAGATAGATAGATAGATAGATGATAGAACAAAGATGTTTTCAGCATAGTGAGAAGCACTTTTAAGTCTATTCTTAGAAAACAACCAAAAAAATTTAAAATTTTGAGCTTCTGACTATGATAATAGCACTCAATGCATTACCAGGGCTGTATTAATAGCTTATCAGAATTCCATTGATTAATGTTAAAACTCTGAACTTTTAAAGTTTTAATATAACAATAGCATAGCAAGAGTTAAAGAAACTTGAAACATTACTCATTTTTACATACTGTCTTAATTAGAGTTTCTATTGCTGTGACAAAATCCCATGACCAAAAAGAAGATGGCGAAAAAGATTTATTTGACTTATACTTCCATATCACTCACTGTTCGTCATTAAAGGAAATCAGGACAGGAACTCAAACTGGGTAGGAACCTAGAGACAGGAACTGATACAGAGGCTATGAGGGGTACTGCTTACTGGCTTGCACTTCCTGGCTTGCTCAGCCTGCTCTCTTATAGAACCAGCCCAGGGATGACACCACCCACAATAGGCTGAACCCTCCCATCAATCACTAATTAAGAAAATGTCCTATGAGCTTGCCTACAGCTTCATTTTATGGAGGCACACCTTAAATCACTTCCTCAGACTTTCACAACTTGCATTGACACACATTCAATTACTTTCTTGGCTCCTTACATAACTTACCAAATGTAAGTTATGTAACTTTAAAACTTCTATTTTCCCATTTATTCATTTACCACAAAACACAGGCAGTTGATTGCTGAGAACAGTCATTGCAAAGCAAGTTCCTTTAAATAAAGGAACAGTGAAGAGTGACTTTGAAACCTGCTTTGTGAGCTTATCTCTATCATTGTGGGTTCATATTCTGATGCATTTTGACGGCTATCTACTGAGTATACCTGATCTCTGATGAATTTTGACAGCTATCTACTAAGTAAACCTGATTGTAAACAACTTTGCTTGTTTTTAGTTATTTGCTTCAGGCTTAACATTGAAAACAGGAAGCTAAATAAAGCTTGTTCCTGGAAATGCATTCCATTTGTACTTAGCATAGGTGTAAGCACGTTAAAGAATCTGATCATTTACAAGGCGACTGACCTTTAACTTGCATGCCTTAATTATTTTTAACAGTTTAAACAAGTTAGTTTTTTTATATAAGATTAGGATATTACAGTTTTATTTGTTAAGTTTGAATCTTTAAAATTTTGAGTTAAAGGTTTAATTAAAGATCATTAGCAGCAAAATAAAACTTGAAGCCACAAATACAGTTCCTAGAAAGATTTGGAACCCATAGTTTCCTGATCCTTTCACAGTGCACCGTTACAGAATATCAGTTTCTTGTGTGACTCAGTTTATTCAAATAGATAGAGCTTAACAAGGTTATCAAAGAGACTAGATATATACATCAAGTCAATTACTGTTAACCTGAGTAGACCTTGGAAATTTATAAAACTTATTTATCAGATATACCTTATTTATCAAATGTTTGTTGTTTCTTTTCTAAAACTTTTAGAAACCTGGTGTTGAACACTGCTAGCAAGGACCTAAGTGGTTAGATATACTTTTCTAAGTCCGTTTCTGTTCATCTGAGTATACCTTGATAACCTTAGGAATTTGTAAACCTTATTTATCAAATATACCTTATTAACTAAACATGTTGTTTCTTCTCTAAAATTTTTACTCTCGGAACAAAAATCATTATACAAAAAAACCATTCTAATCCAAAATATCTTGAGATACAACGCTAAGCAAAGGACTAGGAAGTTTTATGTGTTGCCTTAGAAAGTTTACACCACATGTGTTGTAGAATATTATTTTAAGGTGTGCTATTTTTTTATGCTCTAGAACATTTGTTTAATGATACAAAGATGTGTTTGATTAAATAAAATTCACCTGCAGTCAGGAGGCTGAGTCAGCAACTCGCTGACAGGATGTGGTAGGAAGGAACCAGGTAGGGAAGGGCTTTTAAGGAGGGTCAAGGAGAAGCTCAACCTTGGAATCTTGAGCTCTTTAGAGGGACAGAGATTTAGTTAAGTCCCTCCATAACTTTGAAAGAATCAATGCCTGAGGAAATAGAGTTCCCTCCTGTTGTGGCTCTTGTAGAGTTGCAGTTGCTGATTCTGAAGGCCCGGCTGTGGATTAAAAGGCAGCCACAATTTAAAAAAGAGGATAACACACATGATCTTCTTAATCAAGATGGTGGTGAAGTTACATGACATGTGCTTTCTTTTAACCTTCATAAAGATGACTGCCAGTCACAGGGTTGCTTCCATCAGCTAATCCACATGCTAGTTCGTCCTAGGTGAGCCATCAAGCACACAACCCCCCCCTTTTGTCTTAAACAAGAGTTGAATCCAAGTTACATATACAGTATGCTGTAGCAAATCTATTTTTCTAAACAAGAGTTGAATCACATAATCACATATATGTTAAGGACAAATGGCTAATAAGGTGCTTATTTAACATAGCAAAGCAGACCTAGATACTAGGTTCTCCAGCATCCCTCAGTCCCTACCTGTTACAGGGTCCTTCTGGCTGGCATACCAGATCCCCTACCCTAAACTTCTCCAGCCCAGGGGCTGGGCTACCCTTTCCCCAGCTGCCCTCCCCTATATAATGCAGCCATTCTGGTTAGCATTTGTTTGTCTACACTTCACTCTCCTGGATCTCCCCTCTCCCCTCCCCTATTGCCTCACCGGACCCAGCTCAGGGTCATGCTCACTCTGGACTCTCCCAGACGCCCCTGCCTCTGGCTCCTCTTATCTAGGAGAAGTCGCAACCCTTCGACCCTTCGCTCCTTGTTTGTTTTCCTTTTCACTCACTATATAGTAAGCTGTATAGATTTTTAAACTAGCAACCTATTGCTACACGTTTTAAGCTAAGATTTTGTTAGAGATTTTATGGATTTTAGTCATACCCAATTACTTTACAAACTCTGAGATAACAAGAGTTTATATAATAGTCCTATGAGATTTGTTTTTAGAGCAGAGAGCAAAGAAATCATACAGATAAAAGATTTTTGACTTTTTGTTTGTTTTTTGAGACAGGGTTTCTGTGTATTGCTTTGGAACCTGTCCTGTAGACCATAGTAGCCTCAGACTCACAGAGATCTGCCTGCCTCTGCTGTAACCAGGTGCATACCTTTAATCTCCATACTCGGGAGGCGGGGGCAGGTGGATCTCTGAGTTTGAGGCCAACCTGGTCTACAAAGTGAGTTCCAAGGCAGCCAGAGCTACACAGGGAAACCCCATCTCAAAAAAGAAAAAAAAAGTGGGAAGTAGAAAAGTCTCTGAGCTAAAAGAATTTTGGGATCCTTTGCTTGTCCAGTGGCAGAAGCTGTCCAATCTGAAGAATTTGAAAATCAAGCGGGCTATTTTTGTGGCCATTGAGCTGTATGTACTAAGGTCAAGGCTTTCATGAAACCTCTGAGTATGAGGAGGAAAAGAGAAAAGGTCAAAGTCCACCAGAGGAGAGCTTCCAATAAGCTCTAGAAGGGAGCTGAGGAACAGGGGAGGGGGGGACACGAGACACACACACACACACACACACACACACACACACACACACACACACACACACCACACAAGGGTCACACACAGGAACTCCACCGGACAGAGGAGTTCAGTACCATAGAGGCTCAGAAGGGTGTCAAGAACTTTCAGACTTAAACAGCAGGCTCCAGCTAGACAAAAAGAGAACAGAGGGCTCCTAGCCAGAGGCAAAGAAACTCTAGGAGGAAGCTGAGAACAGGTGGAGGGGAGGGAGGGGGGAAAGGGGAGCAGAGAGAAAGGTACATGTAGGAAAGAGTGGATGGAGGGAGAGACAGTCTTTCCATAGGACCCGTGTCTGGGTGTCCAGGAGGGCCTAGCGGGCTCCAGGAGCCAGAGTGACCAGGAGATGCCCTGAATCACAATGGAGCAGCCTAGCAGGTGGAGGGAAGGAGCAGCTGGAGACAGCCTCTAGAATGTGAAGTCAAATATGGTGGGTGCAGAAGCCAGCAGGAACAAATGACCCATACCTATTTTTGGAAAAGCCGAATCAGCAGCTTGGTTCAATTAGAGGACAGCCCCTGTGAAAAGGCTCCATTTAGGCCCAATCCAAAAGTTTCAGCAGCACATGTATAAACCGAGGACGGGACCATTTCAAGGTGTGGTTGAGGGAGAGCACAGCCAGAGGCATCTGAAGAGTTCAGAGCAGAGAGAGAAAGTAGTAGGCTGAACACGGCCAATAGACTGGACGGGACCCTGACAGGTAGTGAGGGAGAGAGAGGGAAAGCAAAGGAGACCAAAAGAGACCAAAAGCAAAGGGCCCAAGAGAGGGAGACAAGAGAGAGGGCGCATTGCTGAAATGGCTGGGTTGTGGGAATGAGAAGCTGGGGGAGGGAAGCCTAAGAACTGGAGACGTTTAGGGTAGGGATGGGGTGAAAACTGAGAAGAGCCCCCAAGGACTTGAAATCCTGAGCCTGGGGGCCCAGCACACACTTTGTTATGCTAACAAGCTCCATGGATAGCATTTGTCCCCTCTGTCAGTGGTGAGGAAATGGCTCCTTTGGTAGGGGAAGCAGAATTTGTGGGAGGGGAGTTTCCTTGGACCTGTGACTAGTGAGTAATGGTCTCAGCATGGACATGCTGGACAAAAGGTTGACTGGGGTAGGGGGAAGTTGGAGAAACTGCTCAGCTGTTAAGAGTGTTCACTGTTCTTGCAGAGGACCAAGGTCTCCAGTACTCTCCCTGGACAATTCTTGTAACTCCAGTTCCAGGGACTCCTACCGCCTCTGCTGGCTTCCCTGGGCACATGTGGTGCACATACATGCCATTTATGAATTGTTTATTTCTGGAAGTTTTCATGTGATGTTTTTGGACCTCTGTGGAATACTGTCAACACAGTTCCGGAGCAAAGGGGTCCCTCAGATGTTCCAACTCTAGTCCTGAGTAATCCTGAGTAAGTTAACCTCTTCCTGGCTCTCACAGGCATCCAGGTTAAAAGGGAAGTACTCCCTGCCTTGACCCTCAGAGGGCTGTGCATCTGGTCAGTAGCCCTGGTCCATGAACCAAAAGGCTGCAATGTCAACTGTTGGTGGAAGTTTCCATGATAATCAAGATTGGATTTGGGGATTCAAAAAAGCAACTCCTATGGGGGGGGGGGAATGCAAGAACCTGGAGTCAAGTCACAGCCATCCCCAGGGCCAAGTCCAGCAGGAACCCTCTGCAGTCCCTGGTTTCTGCTCCATGAATTGGAGATTAGAGATGTCACTTGCCCAGCTGAGGCCCCAGGCTCCATCCCAGCACCACAGAAAGAGACACAAGCTGCCTTTCCCACAGCACTGCTGCTGCTTGGGGGTCTTTAAGTGTCTGGAAACTGCCAGAGACCGGCTCACATTTGCACTCAGTGGGTCCCTCCCTCCCGCATATGGAAGTGTTAATCGTGGTCCCAGGTCAGCAGCTCAATAAACCAATAAACGCCCCCTTTCTCCTAATCCTCCCTCCCAGATCGCATCTCCACATGAACACCCCACCCCCACCCCCACTCCAGTTTCTCAGGGCAAAGCTAAATTACTAACCCCGTGCTTGCCCTGGGGTTAGCCGACCACACAGGAGCCTGGAGCCAGGGATGGCCTCTGGGGCTGCGACCCCTTCTGGACCTCCCCTCCCACCAGCTCTGTAGGTGTCGGTAGGTGTGGGAACCCAGGCCTTTAATAGCCCTAGAGGGCTTTGCTGAAGGAGTGGAGTTGGGACAATAAAACTTCCAGCCTCCCAGTTCCCAGGCTCTTTGTCAACCACCCAGCCATGTCACCTGACAGCTAATGTAGACTGTGGCTCTTTGCTCCCCTGAGAGAGGCTTAAAAACACAAGTCTGGTTTGTAGAAAATCCAGAGGCTGACAGTTCTTGGCAGTTCCAAGCTGTAAGCAGCTAACAGGAAGAAGGGAGTCGGAGCCTCCAGTGGGAGACACCATTTCTACCTGGGAAAGGAGAAGAACCAGGTAGAAGAGCCACATCTTCCTCCATCTTAGAGCTAAACCTAAAGCATCCAGCCTCCAGTTAGGAACCAGCCACACCGGGCCAGTGCTCAGTCATAACACAATCACAGCCCACCAAGCTGCGGTCTGAGGGTTTTGGTCTCCATTGGCTCCTTTGCACAAAGCAAGGATTCCAGAAGGTTCTCTCTCCCAAGACAGTAAACCTAGATGCTCTATTTTGGTTTCTTCATATCCAGACCTCAGCCAGTGTGGTGGGCAGAGCCTGCACTGTCTGCACTCAGCTCCACTGGGAAAGAAAGGCTGCCCTTGTTCAGCTGGGAAAGGGGCTGTGGCTCCCCACAGTTGAGAGGCAGTGTGATGATGAAACACATTTCAACAGGCTTTGTGAGAAGCCTTCCGGGTGGGAGGTGGGCGAGGTCCAGGGAGGAGGCTGCCAGTGGGTGCCTGCCAGCCCTGCTTTCTCTGAACTTCTGGCCCTAGTGGGAAAGGAAATTCAAACTTTGTTTTTAATTTTTAGTATGACCCCACCATGCTGAGGGGTCAAGGTTCAGGGTTTGGGAAGCTCAGAGGTCCTGTGAGGAGTTCCTGAAATGTTGTATTGGAGGTCAGTTTGGGAGCTGAGGGTCCTCTCTACCACAGAATAATCTAAGGCACAACCAGAGGTAGTGACATCACTGTGTCACTCTACAGTCAGGAAGCGGGATGAACATTCCTTAGGTGATGATGATCCCTTTCCCTGGCCTGCACAGCATGGAGAAGACCGGATGATGTGCAGTACACACACAGACACACTTAGTACTGTGATGTAGTCACTTACAGAGCTCAGTACAGTAACGTCTATTTAAGTACACAGCCAAAAAAGCGATGACATGGGTGAGCTCGGATATACCAGAGGGTTTGCGTAGAGTGTTCTGGTGCTGGCACAATGAAAACTCTTGACCACAGCATCCTTGGCACCCAGCCCATCACTAAGCAACCTCATGACTGTATGTGGCTGCTTGTGATTTACCTAATAAGAGCCACAGTGTGTCTGCACTTGGAATCTCACTCTCACTGGATGGGCTCCCACTTCTGAAAGCCTAACATGCTGTTACTGTAAAAGCAAGAAGGGGCTTTCAATGTGCCTTTCATCAAGATCACTCTGTGCAGTATCTTACAGGACAACCTGTCCCGGAAATAAACAAAAGAGAAGTTAACAAGAAAGACAATCACCTCTGAGACTCAGTCACGGCTCAGTGGATTGCTAAGTGCTATGGCTGACTCAAGGATGTGATTCAGATGCATTCTTAGCAAAGAAACCAACAGGTAAAGAGTGAGTGGAAGACCCCAGGGCCTGCATAGGGCTCGCCAATGGCATCCACATCCTTCGCACCCTCGCCCTCTGGCTCCCATCTCTGATGCTCCACCTGCAAGCTAGAGAGCACCCAACCCAGAGAGCAGAGGACACTCCTTCTTCTTCTAAGACCCTCACTGCTCAGGCCTGCATGCTCCAAGCCCGAGCTCTGAACTGAAGCAGTGTGTTGGTGGTGTCCATGGTCCTCCCAGTTGCAGAAGCCCCACCCACCGCTGTCCAACTTGAGGGAAGACCCTAGATGGCTATTTATACCCATTAAGAGTAGCAATGTAGACTTGGCCAGTGACTGTGGCAGTGGCACATGACAATACCCTTACCCAGGACAAAGCCCTCCTACAAAGCCTGTGGTTTACAAGGTTCCAATGATGGGTTCCCAAGTCCCAAATAAGGGAGAATATCTGAAAATGGTCACCAAAAAGTGAGGAACACTTGGTCATAAAACTGAGTTTCCTTGCCAGACATTTGAAAATATTAACGAGACCGATGTTCTGGTTTCACGTCATGGCCTTTAAAGTGTAAGAAATAACTATGCGAGGGACGAAGAGAACCTTGGATTCTGCTCATGACCCTAGAAAGAAGGAACAAGGAGTCTTAAAGACAGAGAAACAAACACAAAGCATATCTTACACAGAGCAGTCTAGGGCTGGCATCAACACTGCTTGCTGACTAGGTGCAGAGCATCCTAATTAGACTGTACTGGTGCCTTTGACACTCAGGTGTTATTGCATATATAGAAAAACTCAAACAAAGGAACCTCGAGGTAAAATCAATGAGACCAGGAGAGAGTTTGGGAATAGGCCATAGTGGGACAAGGGTAAGAAGAGTCCACCATTCTGTTTTCTTTATTTTTTGCTGGAATTTATTATCCATCCAAGAATAATGGATTATCAAGCAGGGTATCCCACCATCTCTCCAAAAACAATAATGCTACATGTCCAAAATTTCACAGTTGCAGACGTCCTGTATCCAAAAACTTTTGGAGGTCCTCCCCTTCCCACCCCATGGTCACCATCTCATACCAAATAAATCCTGCTCCTGTCACAGGCTGGTTGTAATTCTTTCCATTTCTTACATGGGCTCTGCACAGGCCATAAATTCATTGATGAGTGAGTCAGATTTTGACCACAATCCTTTCCACAAAGGCTGGGCGAGGTATGATGAATTTAAGCTTCGTGGTCATCTACAGGAAAAACCATATGAATTCTCTCTCCATAAATTGAAAGTGGGACATTGAAAGAAGATGCCTGGTGGGTTCACTTGTATCCAGACTCACTGAACCTTTAATAGCTGTCTGGATAAACGGCCATAAATGCTTGTTCTGGTCTAGTCCACTAGCCACCACCCATTAACTGTGGCTAGCTCACGCCTCTTCTGACCTTAGAGGCCTGGTCCTAAAGTTGTTCTCACATACACATACCAGGCTTCCAGCTCTGAGACAGTTTGATTTCACCTGGAAATTTTCAAGAGGCAGAAAACTGGTCAGAAAAATATCTTGGAGAAATGAACAGAAAAGCTTGAAGAGAAATTGAAATGGTGCTACTAGTCAGCCCTGAGTCACATGACCCATGAGAGAGCAATCCCTCTGAACTCTGACTGCCATGAAGGGATAGTAGGTAATCCTGGAAGATGAAGAAACCTTGTTCCAAAGTACGTCATCCCCAGCTGAAGACTGACCAGTGTAAGACACGACTGTGCAAGGACCTTGGCATAACACACAGAGCTACACAAGAGGAGTGGCCAGCAGGTTATTTGTTAATTTTTGTAGCAGAGAAACAATGAGGAGGTGACAAAGGACCAGCATGTCTAGAGGAAAGGTCCAGGTGTATCAGTGGACAGACAGTCCTTCTGAATACATGGTATCATGCAACTGCTAACAGGACTTGAGGGGAAAATGACACACACAGTGCATACAAAGAAGCAAAGCACTGTGGCCTGACAGGGAACAAGGCTTTCTTTATGCTGCAGATCATAACCTTGGTTCAGCCCCATAAGAAGACCGCAGACAGTGGGGAGCACCCCAAGTTCAGAGGAACACTGACACCTTGGAAGCCGTCCAGAAGGGAACCGCAGAGCTGAGTTACAGGCTGTGAAGGCTGGAGCAGCGGAGAGGTCAGTGACATTAAATACTGAGTGAGGGCAGCAGCTGTAAGCCACTGGGGCCAGAGGACCTAAAAATAATGACAAGATCTCCCCCAGGAAGGAGGAGTGGAGCATGGGCAGCTACAACCCTCACCAACACTCTTGGCCGAAGAGCCACAAACACATTTAACCTGAAGCTGCCAGGGCCCTAGGTTGGTGGCCTCCCTTGTACCAGAATTAGCTAGGTCATCTGTCAGAGACCTGGGGCTATGCAAGGTGACAGCACAGACCAATGCAGCCTCTAGGACAGAGAAGAGAGCCTAGGAAAGAATAGATGTGCTTAGCCCATCTCTCTCTCCCTCATGTCCTCTTTTCTTCCTTATCTTCCATGCTGCCATTCCCATGACCTGTTCCATCAGCTAGACATTTTCACCTTGGGCTATGGAGATAGCAGCCTGTTGGGACAGAGCAACACAGGCCAGACCATGAGATCTAAGTTTGAAAGCCAAGTGAAAACAGGTACAGAAAGATGCTGGGGAGTTGCTGTGCAATTTTCTAGCCTTGAAGCCGATCTCATGGGGGATGGGAGAGTAACTTTTAGGTACAATTTAAACAGCTCAAAGATCCATAATTCATCTTCAGCTGAGGAAATCTCTAGAGAATCTTGTTTGTTTATTTTAGTTTGATAATATGATAATATAACCTGTGGTCATGGTTTCCTCATCTAAAGGTTCTACCAAGTACCAATGAAACCAATCACAGATTGAAAATATAAGGCAAAATACTACAACTTTTATGCATTTTCTTTTTATTACTCCTGAACAATATGGCTTTCACATGACAGACACATTGTGTTCAACACTGTAAGTCAGCTAGACATGAATCAGACAGGAAGCTACATGTGGCTTAGCTACAAACATTATAACACTTTATATGAAGTCTTAAACATCAGAGGATTTGGGTGTCTAAGAGAATCCTGAATCCAATCCCCAGCAGATTCCCAAGGACTGACTGCACCGTAAGGACCAAAAACAAGCTCCATGACTGTGGTGAGATAAAGCTAGTGTGAAGAAAATCCTCCAGCCACAGAGCTAGAGGAAGAGATGCCTAGTGTTGTCACAGACACTGGGACTGCGTTCCCAACTCCTGCCTCCCCCACCCCCCACTGTGTGCCATGAACCCTTTTCTAAGTTCACCAGTAAAACTGTAGGCAGCCATGATTCTTAAGATCGCTCAAACCTGTGTCCACTTTCCTGCTTTGGAACATAGCCTTAAAAACTGCCTGTGTCAGATGTGATCTTGAGCCATCATCATTCATGATGTCAAGTCTCAGGATAGAAGCTCTGATGAGCAGTTACAGGACACAGGTCTGGAAGCCAGCAAGGTTCCAGGGAACCTTCCCTAGAGCAGGAAGCCAGTGAGTTGCGCTCCAGCAGCCTCTTTCCTCTATCCAGCTTGCGGATCTTTTGCTATTCTGTCACAAGAGCCTGTGAATCATGGGCGCTGATACTATCATAAGAAGAGTAGAATATTCTTTACATTAAAGAAACTCTTGAATACATGTCATCTGAGAGCCACAAGAGGTATTTATGGGTAGTTAAAGGCTAGTGCCTTACAGATGAGAGTGAAAAGATAGTAGTCTGGCATTAAGGCCCCAAGACAACGGAGGTAATGCTTAGGCAGCTCATGGAGACTGAGTACCGAAGACTATAGGCGGACCCTTGTGGGAAGAAAAGCTCTGAAGCCACTCTCAACCAAGCTGGCCCACCAATGAGACGCTGTGGGGTTATTAGGACTGCTAGTCACCGTAGATGAGCTCAGCCTGACGGAAGACCCTTGATGACAGCTGTGTCAGCTCTGTACATGTGTTGTCTCTGACTTCTCAAGGCATCCCGCTCTTCGTATGTGACTGCCTACCTGCTCAGCAGCTACCACCACCATAGCCTCTCTGATGCCCAGAGGGTTTTGACTAAGGAAAGCATGAGGGCTCTTGGGACCCAAAACTGGATGAAGCAATAACCCAAGAAGGAGACATGGCACAGAAAATGGAAGCTGAGACAGCCTTTGAGTCAAGATGCTCAAGAGTGGAAATCAGGGCTGCCTGGAGTTACCACTTAGGAAAGGCATGAAACATCAGGAACTCAACTACAGTCTGAGGAACCTAAACTACATTGAAAATACCAATGCCAATATACATACCTTCTGACCAAAACTGTCATGTCCTGGGATATACATAACATATAAGTGCATCATAAAGTTCTCAAAGAACAGGTCACTGTTCCACTCAAGTAAAAACAACGCAAACATACAACTAGCAGGGATAAATCAATAAGACCAAGGAAAGTTATAAGCAATGCATGTATTGAGCTTAGCTTCACACACCAACAAGGATCAATCTCATGAGGCTACTGTTGCAGAAAAGGAAGACCCCGGTGGTAGAACTTTATTTATGTGAAAATCGAAGAAAGGCGAAAGATGAACCTGTAAACAGAGACTGTTTGTTCATTTTCTGGCCACCCAGATCCAAATAATCACACAGAAACTATATTAATTACAACACTTTTGGCCAATAGCTTAGGTGTATTTCTAGCTAGCTCTTACATATTAAATTAACCCATTTCTATTATTTTATATTTCACCACAAGGCTCATGGTTTATTACCTCTTGCTTCTTGGGCAGCTGCATGGCATCTCCTTGACTCCACCTCTGTCCTCTCTGTATCTTTGTTTGGATTTCCCACCTGGCTTTACTCTGCTGAGTCATTGGCCAGAACAGCTTTATTTGTTAGCCAACAAAAGCAACACATATTCAGAAGGACATTCCACACCATGAACCTGTGTTGCTTAGGTGTTATAAACTAGGTGGGAACATACAAAAAGAGGGAAAGCAGATTCTCCAGAGAAGGGAATGGGGCTGGAACTCAGAATAGGCTACAGCACCTTCCACAAAGGCAGGAAGAGGTCCTGGGTGTTGGCAGTTGAGATGATTCATTTTCCTTGTAGATTTGGTTGGATTCAGAAATAGCTAGGTGAAACCTCTGTGCTCATCTGTGAGAATGAGTCAAGGAGAAATGACACTTTGAGCATGAGAAGCACCATTCCATTTGCTGGTGTGTCCTGGACTAAACAAACAGGAAGAAAAGAGAGAAAACATAGCTCCAGCTTCATGCCTCTTTCTATGTCTGTGGGTGAAGTGTGACAGGCTGCCTCCTGGTCCCACTGTGGTGTCTTTTCTGCATGATGGACTAGGTCTCTTCTTAAAGTGTGAGCCCCAGTAAGTCTTTTCCCCTTGAGTTGCTTCCATTAGCTATTTTCTCACAGCAAGAAGGAAAATAACTCACATGGAAAATTGGTAGCAAAGAGTGGGCTTGCTGTAATAAATCTGACATGTGGTTCATAGGCCATCAGAACTAGTTTTCATGAAGCATATGTAGAATTTAGAGAGGTGAGCTAGAAAAATCCTAGAATATAATAATCAGAGTTTAGTGGGACACTCTGGTCAAAGTTTAGAACATGAGACACAGAGAACAATGCAGACAGTAGACGTCTGGTTCACAGTATTTCAGAGAGAAATAAGGACTCTCACAATCCATTTGTGTTACATTCTGGCAAATACTAATCCAGATATATCTTGTGTATGTACTGAAGTGTTTAGTGAATCTAAATTCAAAAGCAATGGACAAATTGTTTGACAAAGGACATTTTGACATAAGCATACTACCCATGCATGGTTACAAGCCACTTCTCTAAGCCAATCTACACTGAGAGAGAACCAAAATAAGTGAAAATGTACAATTTGGCAAGTAAAGGAAGTCAAGAATGAGCTTAAAGATTCAGATAATTCTGGTGTGTTCAGAGAAAGAGATTGTGCCATTATAAAGAAACCTTGTAGCAAGCAAGCTGATATCTGTGCATTCCAGGACAACTAGGACTCCAGAAAGAATCTCTGACTCAAAGAGAGAAAGAAACCTTTTGCTCTGCCCTTGAACAGTAGGAAATGTGCCCTGGGGGCACGCTAGCCAAATCAGTTAAACATTGGATATATAAAAATTAAAGGGCAGACTGAAGCTCCAAGAGATAGATGTAAAATTACCATCTGCCTCTACCAGTGCTTTGCTCAATTTAGCCAAAGTGGTCCAACTAAAAATGTGCCTAATTCTGATGGTCACCGGTCTGTGGGCATGGCTGATGAAGAGTAGGCTGAACTTCAGCTCCATGCCCCTTCAGCCAGTTGTCCTGTGCAGTGATATAGGTACATAAATGTAGAACTGTTTGGAAGGATTACATGGTTTGGCCTTGTTATAGGAGTTGTGTCACTGAGGGTAGAATTTGAGGTTCCAAAAGTCCATTGTATTTCCAGTTAGCTTTCTCTCTCTGCCACATACTTGTGTGTAATCAGATGTTTCTCTCCCAACTGCTTGGTCCAAAATAACCAACTCAGAGGCTGAATATTACTTATAAATGCTCTACCAATAGCTCAGGCTTGTTACTAGCTAACTCTTACACTTAAATTAACCCATATTTCTATATTTATGCTTTGCCACATAGTGGTACCTTTATCAGCATGGCACCTTCATCTCCTGCTCCCTCTGTGTCTGCCTGGCAACTATTCACACTGCCCTTTTCCTTCCCATCATCCTTAGTCTGGTCACCCCACCTATACTTCCTGCATGATTACTGGCCAATCATCGTTTTATTAAACAATTTGAGAGACAAGTTTTTACAGTGTACAAGAGGATTATTCCACAGCATTTGAGGATCAAGTACCATTCCTAACTGCTTTCTGCCATGGTCCAAACCATGATGGTCATGGCCTTTAACCCCCTGAAACTGTAAGCTTCAATACCTCTTTCTTATATGGGTTTCCTTGGTCATGGTGTCTTACCACAGCAATGTAAGAATCTGTCTATAGGAAAATCTATAAATAAAATGACATTTCCACCCCATGGAACCTCAGCAGCTTTAAAAGTGAAGTCCTAAGTACAAAGACAACAGCAAAATTATTCAATGTTGCATGAAAAACTAAGGATGTATCAGTTGTGAAATAAAGGAAATTCAGAATTTTTAATACTTATTTACTTTTGATAATTGTATTCATTCCTTGAGAAATTCATTCACATATATAGAAAAAATAAAAAAATTTAAAAATGTTTATTTCTGTAATGGAAGCATTGCTTCCTCCACACTCCTTACAATACTGTTCAACATATTCTAATAAGGGTGGGGTATAGATAGCAGTTTCTGTGCCACTTGATCCCACAGCCATTCAGTCCCAAAGAAACACACAGAGGCTTATATTAATTATAAACTCTTTGGCCTATTAGCTCATACTTACTATTAACTAGCTCTTGAAATTTAAATTAACTCATAATTCTTGTCTATGTTTAGCCACATGGCTTGGTACCTTTCTTCAGTGAGGCATTCTTATCTTTGCTTCCTCTGTGTCTGGCTGGGACTTGTGTCTCTGTGTTTCCTCTTCCCAGAATTCTCCTAGTCTGATTGCTCCTCCTATACTTCCTGCCTGGCTACTGGCCAAACAGTGTTTTATAAAGCCAATATGAGTGACAAATCTTAGCAGTATAAAAGAGCATTATCCCACAGCAGTGGGGTTGGACTAGAGGGAAGGCAGCTCAATATCTACCTTGTTTTGTCTTTTTCATATTTAAATCATATTTATGGTTTGCTTCTTCAAAAAAGAAAATAGAATTTAAAGAAGGTCCCCAAGAGTGTTTTCTGACTTTTAAGTAAGGATTTATTTATTTTTTAAATTATTTATTGTTGGGGGAGGCCACTCATTCATTTCCGGACACCCAGACTCCCGAAATAATCACACAGAAACTATATTATTTATAATACTGTTTGGCCAATAGCTTAAGCATATTGCTGTCTAGCTCTTACATCTAGAATTAACCCATTTCCATTATTTTATATTTTATCACAAAGTTCATGGCCTACCGGCAAGGTTCCAGCTGACAGCTTGCGTCTTTCCCTCCGGCAGCTACATGGCATCTCATGACTCCACCTTCTTTCTCCCAGCATTCAATTTAGTTTCCTGCCCCTCCCCCATGCCTAACTCTACTCTGTTGTATTACAGGCCAAGGAAGCTTCTTTATTCATTAACCAATAAAAGCAACACATATACAGAAGGACTTCAATTTACTTATATTCATTTTTGTTTTTTTGAGCCAGGGTCTCTCTGTGTAGCCCTGGCTTTCCTGGAACTCACTCTGTTGACAAGACTGGCCTCAAACTCAGAGATCTGCCTGCCTCAGCCTCCCAGGTGCTGGAATTAAAGGCGTGCGCCACCACCACCTGGCAGGATTTATTAAATGTTAATGATGCCTCCTTTGAAGATTTTTTTTATTGGTTGCCCAAGCAAAATGTTGATTTTTTTTTTAACCATCCTATAACCCTAGTCATCCCTTCAATTTTACAAAATAATGAGCCACCTGGATCATGGGGAGAGGTCTACTCAGAAATTCAGGGCTGAAAACACGGAGTTCCCTTCAATGTATTCCCCTGACTTTGTCACGTGAATTCACTTGTGGAAACAGCATCACTTTTCTCCCAAATGTTTGGGTGCCCTGTATCTCAGACAAGTGGAATCACCCTTCCAGATCATTCATAAACAAAGATGGTGGTGAGAAAATCAACAGTGCAGGAGGGTTGGCTGCCATCCAGTAAGGGAGGAGGTTAGCATTTCTCCATGTCAGCCTCACCCAAAACACATCCACGCCTTCTGAGCCACACACATGCAGACGGCCACACTTGCTGACTCCAATTCTAGCTCTGTTGTTGAGAAAGAAGCGTGTGTGTCTCCAGTGCCTACAAGGTGTGTGGTGAACTCAGCAGCTGCCCACTCATAGGTTCTACCTTGAAGACACACTACTCTGCAAACCCAGATGCCCATCCAGTGCCTCTGGACTGCTCTCCTCCCAGACATGTGACGTTGCGGGAAAGGAAGCTGGGTTAAGTCCTATGAATTCTCCATTCCCACTCAGGGCACAGACTAATCAAGGAGTCTCTGGAAGTTTGGAACTACATCTAACCCCTCAGGGACTCACCCTGCTGTTCCAGCTATGTGCCCCTGGAACAAATTGCCCTGAACATTTAATTTTGTCCTTTAGTTTATGTTCCTGAATCTTTTACCCTCATCCTACACAGGGCAATGAAGAATTTAATTTTTCCTTTTTGAATAAGAGGCTAGTTTTTTTTCCAAAATCAGGCAACGTTAGTGTTTATTGTTCAGAACCCATCTGAAGAGAACTGCAGGTTATTAAAAGGGGAAGAAACGAAGGTGCTGTCCTGGAGAGAGCAGTTTTCCTCAGTCATGTAGTGTTCAGTACTCCCAAGGTCCAGAAGGTGTGGTGCTGGAGGTGACCGAGGACAGTGGCTGCTTAGATGAACCTTTGCTCCAATCTGGTTGTATGCCTTCCTTCTCCAAAGGTCAGTGGTACCCACTAGCATGAAGCACAGGTCCTTAGTGATAAGACAGGGGTGGCATCCCCGCCCTGAGTCTACCTCTTCCAGTCACAGCAGAGTTGTGAGATAGGGACCAGTTTTCACACTGCCACTGTGTCCTTCTAGACCCTTCTCCCACTCAGATGTCACATCACTCCTGGTCAGAACCTGGAAGAACGGTTTCTTTGTTGGTGGAATCTGTTGGAGGAATTACGGCAGCCAGTCCAGCCCTGTTCTCCTGACTTTTCTTCCCTCCTCCTTCTTAGAACCACACAGCCATCATCTACTGACCACAGAAGAATGACCCGTCATCAGAGTTTGTGTGACCAAACTGAGAAGTGTGAGCGCCGCTCAGAGTGTGTCCACACACGAGAGTGTGTGTGTGCAGGTGAGCTGGGCTAGGAATGTGCATGTGCACATGTGTGTTGGGGGAGTTTGTGTGAGCATGTGAGTGAGCCTGCATAAGTTGTATGAGTGTAGACTGAGTGTGTGTGTGTGTGAGTGTGTGTATGTGTGAAAGAAGGGAGGGTGTCTTAGTTAACAAGCCAGACTTTGAATTCATGATCAACTGAAGCCACTAACTCAAATGAAGACCATTTTTCTTTTTCTTTTTTTTTTTGTTTTGTTTATTTGTTTGTTTGTTGAGACAGGGTTTCTTTGTGTAACAGTCCTAGCTGTCCTGGGCTGGAACTGGCTCTTGTAGAGACCAGAATGGCCTCAAATCAAGAAAGGCTTTATAAGTCTGGTAGAAACTCTACAGGAACTGACCTTTAGGCAGACAAGACCCAGCAACAGACAAGAAAGGTTTCAAATAAAAGATTGGCAGTGAGCTATGAGCAAGTGAATAAGTGATCTAGGGAACGAGGTGCCTCAGTTTCTTGCTGAGAACCTGTTTGTTCCTGTTCACAGGGGGAACACTGATTCCTGTCTTCACTCAGGCTTAGTTCCTGCAGTCAGCAGACTTGGCTCACTTGGCTTGGTGACTGTAACATTCTGTCCCACGAAGATGTGTGTGAGATTATGTAAAGTGACCTTTCCGTAAATTACAGTGTAAACAGCATCTACAGGGAAAGTCTACTGTGCACAGCAGTCCTTTCTACACCCTCCCCTGCACATTCACTTTTGCTACGAAACTCAACACAGTTGAGAGTGTGCTGCATGGGTCATGTTTAGACCTTACATCCCAGAGTGTTTCGAAGACTGTGGAGTGGGGCCATGCAGCCACTTTCTAAGTACTCCACGACATGATGCCAAGCTGAGAGTGACTGGAGTATGCACACAAATCAAGATGGTGCCTGCCACAGGCTGACCCATTTCTCTACTTCATTTTGCATGTGTCACCACTTCCCCCAGTGACAAAAGTGACCCCATGGCTACTCTGTTTTACTGAGGAGGTGACTGTCCTTTACTCTTTAATCATCATTTGTTTAATAAATACCTACCATCTGTTGTGAGTACTTAGAGGACAAAAATGAGTAGCGAAGAGATGCAGGGTGGAGAGATGGCTCGGCAGCTAAGAACTCTTGCTTGTCTTGCAAAGGACAGGGTTCCGTTCCTAGCATCCATGCAGAAGTTCATAATTGCCTGTAGCTCCATGGCTGGGACATCTGACACCCTTCTTGACCATCAAGAGCACCAAGAATGCACATGGCACACATAAATGCATGCAAGACTATACTCCAACACATCAGCAACTGAAATGAAGAAAGACGCCGATGTCTCCCTGTGCTACGACTACAGCAGCTGGATTTCCCATACCACTGCCTGTGTCGATGCTGCACTAGGAGCTTTACGCTTTTTTTTAAGATTTGAAAATTGCTTTTTTATTCATAAAAATACATGTTTCTCAAAAGGGGTTTTAAAAGGGCAGTCAACATAAACAATAATAGCCTTAGCAAACTATGAAAATCAATAACAAGAACAAATAACATCAAACTAAGAAAGCCAAAACCATAACATCAAACTAAGAAAGCCAAAACCAAAACAACCAAAAACAAAAACCTAAAACAAACAAACAAAACAACAACAACAACAAATTAAGCTAATTAGCATTCTCTCACTGCAGATTGAAGAGCACAGAACCAATACAGGCTGTGGCTTGCCTCAGAGACATGGTAGCCAGACAGTCACCAATTGGAACAGCTTTTCCAAAACACCTGTAGTCATTCCTCTTTGGGGACTTATATGTCATGTTACAAACACTGCTTGAGAGTTCCAGTTACTGTGCATAGCACAGATTGGTCATGGAGAAACGGCAGTGGCCATTGTCACTACTAAGTGCAAACCCTTTGTTTCAGTAGGGACAGGAACAAAATCTTGTTCCTCTCATTTATGAGGCCCCTGAGTGCCTGATGCACACTCAACATTTGATAACAATGCTATCATAGTTTTTTCACATATGGAGATTACTAATAACAAGTATCACATTTCACAAATTAAAAGAGGAGCATTAAGAATCCGTGGCCGCCAGGGGTGATGGTATATGCCTTTAATCCCAGCACTGGGCAAGTAGAGGCAGGCAGGCAGGCAGGTTTCTGTGATTTTGATCTACATTGTCTATATAATGAGTTTTAGACCAGCCAGAGATACCCTGTCTCAAAAAAGTAAAAATTAAAATTAAAAAAAAGAAAGGAAGGAAAGAAAAATAAAAAATAAATAAAATTAAAGGTTTCAAATTATGGATGGAAACTTTCAAAACCATAAGACAAAATAATTTTTCCATGAATGTGTGTGTCTGTCTGTAAATCTATGATTTATGTGCATGTCAGGGGACACGCATGCTCATGCTTGCATATAGAGGCCAGGGAAAGGTTTGGGATGTCTGATTCTATTACTCTCTGGGTGTAGGATGCCCCTCTGTATGCTGTGAATATGTTTTATTATCATTGGTTAATAAAGAAGCTGCTTTGGCCTATGGCAGGACAGAATATAGCTAGGCAGAAAAGCCAAACTGAATACAGGGAAAAGGAAAGTGGAATCAAGGGAGATGCCAGCAGCCACCAGAGAAGATGTGAGGTCATTAGCCAAGAACCTCATGGTAAGATATAGACTATTACAAATGGGTTAATTTAAGTTATAAGAGCTAGTTAGTAATAAGCCTGAGCCAATAGGCCAAACAGTACGTAATACTAAGCATCTGAGTAGTTATATTAAAAGCAGCTGCGGGACCAGGTTAAATGAGAAACCTCCAGTTACACTCCCTACCTTGTTCTTTGGAGAGAGTCTCTCACTAGATCTAGAACTAAGCTGGCAGCTATCCTCCTGTCCCAAGCCCTCATAGTTCTGGGGTTACAGGCACATGTTCACATGTGACCATGCCCTCCTCTCTAAAAATCCTACTTTAGGGCAGTTCTTAAACATGGTGTCATCTGTTTCTTCCGCACATTCTGCTGCCTACTCAAGGAAGGTAAACGGAGGGGAAGAGCTAGGTCAGAAGCTACACACCTGGTATCCATCCCACTTTGACTCCATGGGGTTCAAAGACAGGTGAATTTCAGCCAAGGCGCCTCTCCAAATGCTTGCTTTTGGTAGCTGAGGTTGAGATGATTATCAATGCCATGAAAAACAAGATCAAAGGGAAGTCACTGTGAGTCCCTAATCGTGGCGGCTCAGCAACTCGGCTCTTGGCATGACTCTGGCCAAGCACAGCTTCTGCTCAGTGGCAGTTCTTGATGAGCCTCTTGTGAAATCGCCTGTGAAATGGCAACACAGCTGTTTCAGAACCTCAGAACCAGGAAGCATTCCCTGGAAGAACAGAGGGAGGCTCAGTTGGTTGCCCCAGATGAGGGGAGAGACGGTTCCAATTTCCAAAGAACTGTCATCCAGCCCGCCCCTGTGCATTGCTCTGTGGGAGCCACGCCCCAGCCCATGCCACAGGCAGTGGCTCCGCACAGAGAGTCCTTGTGTTGGGTCTCAAATGACCTCAAAGTCTCACGTGGTCCTCGAAATGGCACTATGGACAGGCATGCTCTCAAACAGGATATTGGGAGCCTAGTCCCGACCCCATGCCCCCGCCTTTTTTTCTCAGCTATGGAGTGGCTTTGCTCCACTACACTCTGCCTTACCACACTTCCAAAAGTAACAGGGGCAACCAGTGGTGGACTGGAACCTCCAATAATGTAAGCGAAAATAAACTCCTTCCCTTTAGGTGTCTATCATCTCAGGTAACTAACTGCTATGGGCACAGAAAACTCACTAATAACACTGTACCATACAACTCTCTCCATCACCCGAGGTCATCCCATAGTCCCTTCTGTGTGGGACCCAGTAGCTTTAATATGTATTTCCCTGCTCAAGGCTATGCCACTGGCAGAAGATATACTTTGTTCTGAAGTGATATAGCTCTTCTTTCTGGGGCTTCACAAAAGTTCCTCTAGTTGATGATGCCATAGCCTAATTTCAAAATCCTCAGTAAAAGTTTCTTAATATAAAACTATGAAAAAGACACCTGAAAGAGATCTTTTCTTACCACATATTTCTCAAAGTACAGAAACCCTTGCAACTATTTACCCCTAGTGCATCAGACACAGTCACCTTCACCGTTCATTAATGGTGAGATTCTCATCCTGAGGACATCCCTAAACCCTGTCATTGTGACTAATTAATGAGGCTTAGAGCTAGGACCAATCATGCCCATACCAGCAGGTTTTGATAGTGTGGGAAGCTAAGTCAGGGAGCGGCATCACTATTCGGGTGAGATGGGACAAGAGCTATTTCCAAAATGCATCTTTTTAGGAAAACTCATAGAAATGCAGTGAATTTTCACATGTTTTATGCTGGATAAGATATAAAATTAAATGACAACTAGATACCCATTACCCATAATCAACCAACCAATCAAATGCATGCTAGCGTTACCAATATCGTGTCAGTTTTCATTACTCATGGGTTTTGTTTACAAATCTTTTATTCACTAAAATTTATTTCTTACCCCAAATAGAAGTTTATTCTGTCTTCACAGTTGGCTATGGACATATGACAGGACAGTTGAAGTTGTCCAAGGGTGACCCCAACTGAACCAGGCCACTCCCTGCCCCTAGGTTTCAGCTCTCAGGCTACAAACACAAGTCCTGACTGCTTCTGCCTTGGATCCTGTTTTCACCTTCTACACTTCTGGTTGGGCTTTCGCTGCTTTTGACAGCCCCCTCCTGTCCTGCTGGAGCGAGTCTAATGACTGTGAGCACAAGAGGCCGGATGCGCCCAGGGAAGACTAGAGTAGTAGAGAAGCTATACCAAGAGGACCAGAACAACTCAGGCATTAGCATCAGCAAAGCCTTGTATTCTATCTCAAACATCACTAAAGAAGACGAGTGTCATCCAGACATGACTTACAGAGCATGCAGCTATGCAGCTATGAGGTCCATGTCTTTGAGCAAACAGCATGTGTCAAAGAGTAGCCTTCAAATGAAACCCTATAGGACAAGGTTACATTCGGGTCAGTTGACGAAGATCTGAGCAAGAACTTGAAGGAGCCTAACACTGTAGCTCCCTTAGGAACAACTATTCTGTGAAAAGGTACCCTGAATCCCTAGGGATGCACTGCAAATCCTCCCAGACCCCTGAAAGTGAAGCTTGTATTAAACTGTGTGCATGTGGTATGGCCTAACATGTTTAAAAGGAAGCTCAACGTGCAAATTAGATGTAGATTAAGAAACAAGGCCAGTAATTCAATAGACTGATTATAAGGATATATTGTAACAAATGTTATTAAAACCTTATGAGATGTCTCTGTCTGGAAATTTCTACATAATTTTTTCAGGGTATGGTTCAACAGGGGACCCTGAAACAGTGGAAAGTGAGACCCTGGGTTGAGAAGGAGCCTATATTTGCTACTTTTGAGTTTCAGTTTGGAATTGGTGATTAAGGGCTGAACTGAGAGGGTCCAGATTTTTTCCATCTTATTCAAGTGAAATAAATTCACAAATAGTGCCAAATAGAAAAAAAAACTTTATTTCAAAGGCAAACAGTAGCACATATCAGAAAGAAATGTGCAATCATGAGTAACATTAGACCCCAGGGAGGAGCATGCTCCATGGCCCTGATTTGTGAATGGTTCTCTTATTTGGATCAATAGGTTTGGATCATGTAAGCCTTTGCTCATTGCACATGTCTCTTCCTATGATGCATCTGATTCTAATCATATTCATGCCCAGTTATGCATAGTCATGAGGTGATAAAATGGGGGATTCCCCCAAAGGGTCACTCAGAGGGCACAGTGTGTCTCATTGCACATGTACCCAAAACCAGTCTAAGACAAATTGGCCTCCTGTCTTCCATACCCAGATATGCTCTGAAATATGTTTGAATATGTTTTTGACCGTGGGTAGGAGAGGGAGAGTTATCCCATTGTTCTGAGGGGAATGTATGTGCAGCCCAGTGCAGATGGGGCTCCTGGGGCTCCAGTGTACTGTCAGAAGTGATGTCCTGGTTGGTTGGTTGTCAACTTGACACAAACTAGAAGTTGGGAAGAGGGTTGTCAGTGGAGAAAATGACTATTATATTGCAGGTAGGCAAGTCTGTAATGCATTTTCTTGATGAATGGTTAATGTGGGAGAGCTCAAGTCACTGTGGGCAGTGCCATCCCTGGGCAGGAGGTTCTGGGGTATATAAGAAGTAAGCAATGCCTCCAGTCCCAGAACTTGGAAGGCAGAGGCTGGAGGATCTCTGTGGGTTTGAGACCAGCCTAGTCTATATAGTGAGTTCCAGGAAAGCCAGGCTTACATAGTGAGACCTTGTCTCAAAAACAATAAAAATATTAAAAAAAGAAAGAAAGAAAGGAATAAAGAAAGAACGAAAGGAAGGAAGAAAGAAAGAAAGAGGAAGGAGGGAGGGAGAAGGGAAGAAGGAAGGAAAAAATGAAGGAAAGAGAGAACAATCTGTGAGTACCATCCAGTAAGCAGCAATCCTCTATGGCCTCTGTTCCAGTTCTTGCCTTGAGTTCCCTCAAAGGTGGGTTATGATAAGGAAGTAGACATATAAACCCTTTCCAGCTTGAGCTGCTTTTGGTCACGGTCTTTAACATCACAGCAATAGAAGGCACACTAACACAGGGAAACACAACCCAAACCAAGTACAGTTCTAGGTCACTAAGCTGTTTTCTCTGCTGCCTGCCTAGCACACTGCTGTCAACCCTCCTTGTGCTGCAGCCCTTTAATACAGTTCCTCATGTTCTGGTGACCCCAACCACACAATTAGCTTCGTTGCTACTGTATAACTGTAATTTTGCTACTGTTATGAATTGTAATGAAAAATCTGTGTTTTGTTTTTTGGTTGTTTTTTCTTTTTCTTTTTTTGAGACAGGGTTTCTCTGTGTAACAGTCCTATCCTAGCTGACCTTGAACTCACAGAGGTCTGCCTGCCTCTGTCTCCTGAGTGCCGGGATTAAAGGCATGCAGCACCACCGCCTGACTGAAAATCTGTTTTCTGATGGTCTTAGGCGACCCTTGCAAAAACCCCCAAAAGGGTCACCACCCACAGGCTGAGAACCACTTCATTAGATGCAAGCAAGCTGTACTTTAGCTTAGGTATTGTACACTGAAAAGCCTTCGGATGGAAAACACCGTCCATCGTCAGCAAGGAATTTCTGGTGAAACACAAAGACCAATGTGCAGCTCCAGTAGGATCTTCAGTCAGTCAGAAGCATGACCAACCTCCTCCATCCTTCCACAGTTCTGTCCAGTCCCTAGTGGAAACCGCCAATGGCAGCGTCCCTAGAAGGAAACTTAGAAGGCAGAGCTGCATTCACGCTGGTGAGGAACTCTGAGAGGTCTTTCCCTGACTCACATTCAGTCGAGACCTACTCAGAAACATGGTGCTAGAGGCTGAGCTACAGCTCCATGCGGGAGCACGCACTTGGCAGGTACGAGGCCCTGGCTCCATCCTCAGCATCTCCTAAGGAGCATAATCAAATAGACCCCAATTTGTGATTGCACTTTCTCCAGCTCCAGTTTCCCATGGCCAACCACTGATAATACGAAACGGAAAGTTGATAAGGCTTTTTATTATTTGTTTTTATGCATGTGGGTGTTTGGCATGCATGTATGCCTGTGTATGATGCGCATATACCTAATGCCTGAGCAGGCCATAAGAGGTTGTCAGATACCCACAGTTGGAGCTACAAGCAGTTGCTTGTGTGTGGGTGCTGGGAATCAAGTCAGAGTCCTCCAGAAAAGCGATCAGTGATCTTGACCATTGAGCCACCTCTCCAGGTCCTAGTTTATAAGTTTTAAATGTTTTTGTTTGCTTGCTTAGTTGGTTTTGGTTTTTCATGACAAGGCTTCTCTGTGTAGACCTGGCTGACCTGGAACCCACTCTGTAGACCAGGCTAGCTTCCATCTCAGAGATTCACCTGTCTTTTTCTAGTGGGTGCTGGAATTAAAGGTATGAGCCTTTATATTGTATTTATATTATATTATAAATTCTATTAGATGCACAGGGTTATAATTGTTCTGTTGATTATCAATTGCTATTGCTTGTTTGTTTGTTTGTTTGTTTGTTTGGTTGGTTTTTTGAGACAGGGTTTCTCTGTAGCTTTAGAGCCTGTTCCAAAACTTGCTCTGTAGACCAGACTGGCCTTGAACTCACAGAGCTCCACCTGCCTCTGCCTTCTGAGTGCAGGGATTAAAGTGTTGGACGCCACCACCACCTGGCCCGTTATTGCTAATTTATAATTTACAATATTCATCAGGCAGGGAGAAACAGCACGGGCAGGGCATGCTTTGTCCTCATTTTCTGGTATCCTTGCCTTGGAATATGTGCCTCTGGGGGTGGGGGGGCTGGACAGACAGACTTTCAAGCAAGCTCATTGGATGCTTTTCACCCAGCAACTTGACTCTCTTCTTTCGCGAGTCTGCTTGGAAGCTGGCTATAGCAGCATCTGTGTATAGTCTCAGCACTGAGGTGGTGGAGGCATAGGCAAATAGAAATCACTCTAGTTGATCTTCAGTGAGAACCACCTTCATATGTCAAGGGCTTATCTCAGCGGCATCACCCACAGCTGTTGGTTGAACACAGCTTTAGCTGATGTCAGAAAGATCTCTCTAAATTAGTGGTTCTCACCTGCAGATCTTGACCCTTTTGGGGGTCAAACAACCCTTTCACAGGGGTCGCATATCAGATATTCTGGATGTCAAATATTTACATGATGATTCACAACAATAGCAAAATTACAGTTATAAAGTAGCAATGAAAATAATTTTATGGCTGGGGGTCACCACAAAATGAAGGACTGTACTAAAGGGTCACAGCCTTAGGAAGGTTGAGAACCGCTGCTCTAAGAGATAGAAGTTGTCTAATCACAAATACAAAGCTCAAGGACAACTCCAGCTACCGCAGTTTGGCCTTCTTGGTATTTTCAGGTGCCACGGTAGGTTAAGAAGAAATTGCACTTCTATGTGTCCATCTCCCTTGGCATATGTCCCTACTCCCCATACAAACAGAGAAAAAAATGAAACATTCCAGTCACACTGATCTTATGCAACCTTTAAAAAAGAAGGAAAAGAAGTCCATGTCTAGACTTAGCCTGAGAACTGAAGGGTACAGCCAATTCAGCATGGTTATTAAATATACTCACTGGAAAATCCATCACACACACACACACACACACAGGCACACCGCAGCATAAAGTTCCCACCCCCAGCCCCCAGGTGCAGCATGCATATTATGTGACGTGATAGCTCCCAACTCTAAAGAGATACATTAGTAGATTGAAATAACACATTTTTCCTTTGAACTGATGAAAAGATCCCAGGGCAATTTTGAAGGCTGGGCTGGGTGTTTGTGAAGAGTGAAGTAATTCACAAGAGGTTTGCTAGGCTTGTGCAAATACACCATGGGAGAGCAGAAAGCAGATGTGAAGCCTTGGCTTCCTGGGTATGAGCTTTTTCTCCTTGAGTGAGTTTTCTGGAAGTTCTGCAGCGTCTACGTCCATCCCACAGATGCCGAGGGCTCTGGGCAGCTGGGCTCACCAGCCTTCTTTGTGGACAACATGTGCCAAACCAGAGAAACCCAGAGCCTGATGCCTGTGGAAGGAAGTCACAGGTAAGTGCTTGGAGTGGGTCCTAACTGCAGGCTACAGGACAGCACTGGGAACAGATCCTATTCAGGAGGACTGTGATGGGGACCAGGAGGTGTCCTCCCCTCCTCCGGCCTTTTAACAACAGGAATGGATCTCTGGGACAAGAGTGGCAGAAACAGAAGAGGTCCCTGATTTCAGTGGTTTCAGTGCCCTGTGCTTGCCTCTGCAGAAGTGGGCAGCGTACAATATTTCTGTGACTCCTAGGGGTGAATGCAGATTGTGTGTGTGTGTAGTGTGTGTGTGTGTGTGTGTGTGTGTGTAGTGTGTGTGTGTGTGTGTGTGTGTGTGCACGTGCACGCGCTCATGCATGCATTCATGCTTTCTAAAGTTATCTTTATTTTACTGTCTTTGAAAAATACCTGGGAATAGGGAGAGATAGAGAGATGGCTCCAGAGTTAAGAGCACCTGATGCTCTGCAGAGGGAGCCGGGTTAGACTGCCAGCACCCACATGGTTAGAGGTTCATAATCAACCACCTACAACTCCAGCTCCAGGGGATCTGACACCTGATTTCCCCAGGCACCTGCACACAAGTATTGCATTTACACACATGTAAAGAAGACACTCATATGCATAAAATAAAGAAATCTTTAAAAAGAAAAAGGTCAGCCTAGAAGCATAGGTCAGCCTAGAAGCATAGGTCAGCCTAGAAGCATAGGTCAGCCCAGGAGCAGGTTTTCTTGGGCTGCTTCTCAGGCCATCAAGGAGGTAAATTTCTCTTGCTGGAGACGCTCCCCATTAAGAGGGCACACGGGCCCTAATACATCTGGCAAGCTACAAGTCTGTCGAGCTAAAACGCAAACCTGGGAAAGTACTGACATTGAAAGTTTCCCCTTGAGAGTGGGCAGGCTGCATTATGAACAACAGGATCCAAGGTGGGCTGTGCTGTGGCTGAGGGATGGCAGTGACCAACTTGTGCCAGGCCCTGGGTTCCAGGGCCACCAGAAGAAAAAAAAAAGGGTTAGTCTTCCAGAATTTCCCCGTGTAAACATGAGGAGGAAAAGCCGGCCCTGCCTCCTCTTTCAGAAAGCTGGAGGGACAGGGACATCTGCTGTAGCCCGGGCTTCTAGCATTCCTAGCAGACAGGTTGAGCTGAAGGGAGCACAAGTCAGGGAGCAGGCGCTGTGCATCTTAACACACTCTGCCACCAGGAAATCCCTGGGCAGGCATCCCCCAACCTCGACAGCTGGGCAGGAGAAGCCATTGGCACCTCATTCTGACACCTGGCGCCGCCCCCCCCCTCCCCGCCCGCCACCGCCAGGTGAAGAGCCGCCCCAGCCCTGGGCATGTTTCCTCAGGCTGCTGCCTCTGGCGGGTCTGTTGCTCTGCAGACTCACTTAGCTGGTTCCTGACTCTACCTGGGACTCAGAGTTTTCCGGTATCCAAGATGAGCAAAGCAAGCTCCTGGAATCCAGAACCCTGGAAATCAGACAAACTGATCAGTCTTTGGGGCTGGATGTGGCGCAGTGGTGCAGTGGTAGAATAGCGTCCTTGTACACATGGGGCCCTGGATCTTGGAATCCAGTGCGGGGGGGGGGGGGGGAGGGGAGCAAGCAAGGAAGGGAGGAAGTCAGCCTTCTCGCAGGAGGGATTAAATTAGTCATGCTCTGTCTAACCCCTCAGCCAAGGAAACAGTTTTCAAAACTACAGCCACCCCAAGGTCGCACTGCCCTCTGCCTGTCCACCTGAGCAGAAGTCACTTTCTGGGCCAGTATTGTGTGCCTTGTGGCAGTTCTGAGGACAAAAGGAAAGACAGTTGGTTGAGTGCACCCTGTCACCTGACACCAGGGATGCTCAGGAAGTGAGAACTCAGACCGAAGAGGCCCCAGGGAGATGAACTCACACGGCTGAAAGTGGCCTTCCCATAGTTCTGGCATCATCTGTTTTGTTTGTTCATGCGTCTGTCCTAGTTCAGTGTTCTGTTGCTGTGATAGAACTTTGACCAAGATCACCCGAGGAGAGGGAAGGCTGAAACCTACTTCATCTTAGAACTCCCAGGTCACGATCCATCACTGAGGGATGTCAAGGCTGAAACCTGGGAGCAGGAACTCAAGCAGAGACCGTGGAGAAGCGTTGCTTGCTGACTGGGTCTCCATGGCTTGCTCAGCTTGCTTTCTTATACAACCCAGAGGCCCAGCCCAGGAGAGACACCACCCACAGTAGGCTGGGTCCTCCTTTGTTAACTATTAATCAAGAAAATACCCTACAGGCTTGCCTATAGGCCAGTCTGTTGGAGGCATAAGTTTCGTTGAGATTCCCTTTCTCCCAATAACCCCAGCTTGTGTCAAGTTGATAAAACCTTAGCCACCTTGGTGGCTGCTCATGGGAATAATTCTGGTCACTCTGCTGGCTGGATCTTTGGTGGCACATGTAAATTTACAGCTGCCAAGATGCTCAGAAAACCCCAGACAGCTGTACTGAGCTGGGCAGAAGCATCCCTGGCTGGGATACAGCCTGACCAGGCTGAGTGGCTTTCTGCCCCCACCTCCTCTGTCCAGGTATCTGAGTGAAATGAAAACGGCCCCCTCCTAACGCAGACGCCTCCCTGAGAACACCATCTGGAAAGGTGTGAGCTTTGGGGTCCACGTGCAAGGGCAAGGGTGGTTTTAGAGAACACTAATATAGCCTCCCCTGAGACTCATTTACCTGAGGCTGCTCTTTGGACGTCCTTCCCACTCCTGGCCTGAGCGCAGGGACAAGCTTGGCCCACCCACATTCCATCTCCTTCCACACCAAAGAGACGGCTTGCTGCGGCAAAAGCCCAAATATTAGTGTGGGGAATGCTGTGACCTGGTGTGAAGTACAAGGGCAGACCAGTCCAAAAGCCCTGTTACAGCATGCACAGCTTTGCACCCCTCCAAGCCCCTGGTGCCCATGGAAACAGATGTTCAGAACCAAGGCCTGATGATTCACTTGGTTTTGCCCACCTTGGAGAAGCCACTAGAGGAGACCTCACTTGGATGCCACGGTGTTCGGTTATTCTGATGGCTAGACTCTCTCTGAAGATCCAACTTTAAGCCCAGGAAGTTTGTTGCCACTCTAGACCCAAGGGGAAAACTGAGTTTACAAACAGGCAGCACAAAGGTTTTTTGGGCAGCCAACTCCCGATGTGAAGCATCTCGGACTTCCACATGCACAGTTGCTTTGCTGCCACTAGATGACGCCAAAGCTCCACTCCAGTCCCTGAAGCTGGTCAGTGAAAAGGGACCCGCTGCCTGGATTCCTGGGGGAAGAGAAAGAAAACAGAAAGGGAGATGGGAAGGTGAGAAATAACTTCGACGCATACCTAAACTCGCTGATTGCTGTCTCCACACTGAAGTCCGATTATAGTTTATTTTGAGCCATAAGCAGACACACGGAGCGGCAGAAAACCTCCTAACAACAAAACTTACAGCAACTGCTTGTGCGAAATGGAACATGGAACCCTAATCAAACAGAGCCAGGGGCATTCTGTGTGTCGAAAATAGGTGCAATGGGTTCTTTGAACGACTTTTCCCCCTTAAATGCTAAAGGGCTATAGAAGTCGTTTTGGCTGCTACTGAACAAAACCTCTTGATGATTTTCTCCTTTCCTAGTCTCAGAATAAGACTTCTATTTAAGATGGATGGGGTTCTATATAAGAACCCCGGCTCTTCCATCCCCTGTAACATGCCAGCAAAGTTCCAACAATCAGCTTGACAAGGGACAAGGCCTCATGAAAATTCCCCTACTGAGGAAGCCAGGGTCACATCTGATGCAGACTCATGGACACACACACAGAAAAACCAGAAGAACAGCCCAGGCACTCCAGGCTGACCCCCTCTTCTACCACAACCCAACCCCCTTTCCTGCTGCCCTGCTCCCAACAGATAGTATTCCTACAAAGGACAGGAGAAGCCCCTGAGCCCCTCTCACATTAGGTTAATTCACTGCACCTTCATTTTGTGAAGCAGCAAATGTTATATAAACGATTTACCATTTTCAAGCTGTGATAACATCAGACCCTGGGAAGATAAAGAGCTCTCTGTGAAATCCAATGCCCAGTGTTGGGAGTAAGCAAGGCTCTGCTCCTAGCTGCAGGGGCTTTGGGTGGGTTTATCTCCTTCTCAGGCATTACTTCAGGCCGTTCACACCTCTCCTTCCCCCACCAACACTGGCTTCATTCTCCTCCCAGCCCTCACTCCCTTGTTGATGGGGGACTTTCTGGAAGGCTCTAGATGGGATCTTGTGTCTCAAGTTGCAATCGGTCTCCCAATTCCATAGGCCTCCTTTGTAATCAGCAACCGACACCAAAGCAGTGTTTTCCAGGGGCCAACACACCCCGCCCCTCAGAGCTGTAGTTTGCCTTTTGACAGCTTTTGCCTAAAGGAACCTAGAGTCCACAATGGGCAAAGTGTTCATCCAGCTCAGGAAGCTAATGCTTTTGTTAAGGCATACATAGTTGACTTCATTTTTTTTTTTTTTTGTTAACAGTTAAAAAAAAAGTTTCACATGTATGGCTGGGAAGTAGCTCACCCTGGGTTTGTTTAGTGTACGTGAGGTCTTGGGTTCCATTCTGCAACACTGCAAGAAAGGAAAAAGATTTCATTCGTGTGCCATCCAGCTCACGCTACGGTAGACATGTTCTCACTCGTGTGCCATCCAGCTCACGCTACGGTAGACATGTACTGGTAATTTATGGGCATTTATAGATCTAAGTAGCCACTGAGATATGTAAAGGACTATGGTCCCCAGCCTTACACAGCTGCTTCTGGTAAGTTTCAGTGACTACTTGGAATGTCACAGAACCTTTTCCTCGTTCATCGTAATCTTTATTTTAAAATGTCCTGTCTTTGCAATTTTGAGAGTATTTTGAAGGTTCTCTCTCCACTGAGAACCTGTCATGAGTCCCCTCCTTTGGGATTTCAGTCAGACACACGTATCATTGTAAACGGAGGCACACCTGAGCACTTCATGCTTGTGTCTACCTGGCTACCAGAGCCGTGGAGTGGCAAGGATAATGCTACGTTCACCCATAGGGAGTCTGAGCCCCTGGACACATCCCTGTCACAGTCACCTGTGCTTTAGCTGGGGAAGGGTTCGTTTCCCGTCAGGTCTGTTCTGACCCTGCTGACCACTGTGTTCCATTGAGATTGTGGGGACAAAGCTGCTTTCCCCACAGGCATTCTGCCTTCACTTCGTTGTGTGTATTGGTTTGGATCTGCTTCAAAAAGGAAAATGGCCTTTCATAGTATGTTCTGCATGTGGGCAGAAATTGGACCAGGCTCTCGGAGCTCTGTGCCCGGATGGAAACTATTCATAAAGAGCACCCACGCTCTCCCCAAGAGGGGGTGAGGGACTTTCGGCTGGAACCTCTAAGTCATGGCACCAAACTGCGGCCCCACATTTGCTAGACGAGGGGACCACAGACTTCCGCATTACCCAGAACGTTAGTGGGAGGGATTCTCCTGCCCAGAAGCAAAAACGTCTCAGAAGTTTTTCGAATTCTGCCAGGTATGAGCCTGACTTCCAAGGGCAACAAGGGGACCACAGATCTGCTATCTGTTTGGTGTGCCACCAGCTCCTACTGGCAAGGCCTAATTTGGATCCCACGCTCAGATCACAGTTGCCAGGACAGTGGACATGGATCTTGCTGGATCTCCCCAAACAGGATCAGCTGTGCTACCCC
The DNA here is from genome assembly GCA_004026605.1 of Ondatra zibethicus. Classification (NCBI taxonomy): domain Eukaryota; kingdom Metazoa; phylum Chordata; class Mammalia; order Rodentia; family Cricetidae; genus Ondatra; species Ondatra zibethicus. Next base: position 150,933 of record PVIU01002115.1, on the reverse strand, counting down.
AGTCTCGCCCCCTTCCCTTCCCAGGCCCAGAATCCCTGATGAATGAAAGCATTAGTACAAAAACAGCTTGCACTGATCTTCCAGAGACACCATGGAGCTTTTGAAAACAGAAGAAAAGCAGTGTGTGTGGGGGGGGGGGATGGAGGCTGTTCCAGGGACAGAGCCTGGGGCCCTGGATTCAATTCCAAGCCCCTCCAAAGCAAAGAAAGATGAAGGGTCACACTTGGGGGGGGAGCCCCTACTATCCCAGGAAAGTAATTCAGCTAACCAGGGGGAGCATCCTGTGTCCCCTGTGCCCAGTCCTAGGGACTCCTACCTAGCAGACCCTAAAGCACGCCTTCTAGATTCTGCCTCAGATGTCTACTAACAAATCCTTCAAAATATGAGAGGTTTCACCGTTCTCCTCATTCTCTAAGAGTCACTGGTGTCACAAACCACCCAGGCACATTGTACATCTGCTAAAGGTGCCTGTTGCCAAGCCTGATGACCTGTGTGCATGGACGTAATAGGAGAGAACCAACTCAGGAAAGTTATTCTCTGACCTACACACACACACACACACACACACACACACTCATACACATACACACAATCAGTTTACAAAAAAATTAAAATGTATCCACCATGTTTCCTTCAGAAACATGGACTTTATTTTATTTTGTTTTGTTTTATTTAATGTGACACACAAAAATATCAACACCACTTGTATTGGTGCATATACAAGATATTGTTATATTGTTGCCTATAGACGGTGTTGTAACCACCTCCCTTGATCTTCCCGGCCCCACCTTCCTTCTCACCTTCCACAGCCCCACATCTGCTTAACAGATTGTTCTAAAGGTAGTAAGAAGCTGGAAATGGGTCACGATGGGGGATGGTTATGAGAACCTAGTAAGATGTACTAAAACCTGGTAAGATGTACAAAACTCCATAAATTTTCCTAAGAGCACATTACTCAGCCCAACACTCTTTTCCCCAAATATAGACGCACTATTTGTTTGGTGGGCAGATGGGAAAGCACTGCCAAGCGCCTCTGCAGCCAGCCCTTGACCTGTGTCTAATGTCGCTTGGATCGGCTTCGGAATGCTTTCTGCGTTCTAAATGCTTTCTTAGAAAATGTCTGCAGAGCTGCAAAAGGAGCTCCGACTCTTCTTTTAGGAGATTTACAACAGACTGTCAACACCATCTGATAGCTGATTCTCCTGGAAATTGGCAGGGCCGTATAGATATCATCAGAGTGCTGATGTACAAGCCATCAAGAAAGGAAGAAACCAGGAAGAGAAAAGCATGTACCACCAGGGAAACACAAAATTTGCCAAATTCAACTCAGGAGAAATAGGCTAAACCGGTTTCGTTTTCAACTTTCATTTACAAGTAAAAACTGTTATCATAGTGCACTAGACATCTGGTATTTACTTTTTTCTTTTGTGTTTTGTGGTGTTACATTTGGAACCCAGGGCCTTCCACAACCAGGCAAGAGGTTTTTGCTGCCAGACAAACCCTTAGCCAAAGAACTTTGGGGTTTTTTTTCTTTTTAATTCTCATTGAATTTTCCCACCTGTATATGGATTCCTCAGTGCATAGAATATCATATCTAAAATGCATACACACACACGCACGCACGCACGCACACACACACACACACACACACACACACACACACACACACACACACGCCGGGGATTGAATCTGAATCCTGGGCCTCATACATCTCTATCACCGAAGTACATTCTACCAAATCTCTTAAAATTGCCAAGACAAACTAAAAACTGAAGTGAACAGTGCATTGTGGAACCTGAGCAAATCTGTGAGCCCATTCCAGGAAAAAAAAAAAAAGCAGTTGGCATGCATGTCAGTGGTGTTTACTAGAAAACTAGCTCGCTTCCAGCACACAGTAGACAATGCAGTGATACTAAAGAAAATGTGTGAGTGTCCTGGCCTTGCTGTCAGGAGGGCTGGCTCCACAGGCCTTCCCTGCCCACTGCCAAAACATTTCCCAGCGCCTCGTCAGCCTGCCTTTGGACACGTTCCTTACTAAAACAAATAGGTCTAACAAATAATCTTTGATAGCAAATACTCATAAAGACAAACAATGAAAACTACTATGTTGTGTGTCTTAGGGCAGCCGGCACGCTGTGGAATTACCACACAGAAGCAAAACAACCAGACTTGCCAAGCCAGCTCCCAGAAGTCAGTGGCTCATAGCAACTTGCTCCTTTTGGGTGAGTAATTTTTTTGGCTCTGGGCAATGGTGGTCTTCTTGTTGGGCAGTCACGGTGTACCTCTAGGTTGTCTGTTTGTGAAAGGAGGGAACTACCTAAAAACAAATTGAATAGTGGCACGCACCCTGGCAAATTGAAGGAGCTCGTCCCGTGGGCCATTGCTGGCACCTTATGAAAGCATGTTTAGCGTTATCTAATCGGGTGCCTGTTTCATCACAAGGGAACCAATAATGTAAACCTTTGTGTTGAAGGAAGGAGGGAAAGAGCACCTAGCCGGCCTGGCGGCTCCCTGGTGACCCAGCCCCCACTCTGCCCAATAGTCAGGCAGGAGCTTGCCATCCCCGTGATGGTAAGTGCGAAAATGATGGATGGGCAGGGGTACTGCGAGGCAGAAATGGCTAAGAGACTCGTTTCCTTTTCCCATCTGTTCCGGAAGGACGTCAGCGAGGTAGACTAAACACAGGTCTTGCTCAGGGTTCCGAGTGCGTGCCTGTGACCTGTGTGAATACAGCAGCCGCCTGCAAGGAGACCTTCCTCCAAGCTGTGGCAAACAAAGGCACTCAGATGCCAGCCTGCTGGACTTGAAGAGAAGCAGGGCAGTCCCAGACTGTCACATTAGTCAGCAAGGACTGAGGGAGGCTCCTCTGGCAGCCTGGCTTGGTAGTAGCCACAACCTGTACTGGCCAGCAGTGAAGAAATACTCTGGGTCGAGACTGGGACTCATGGGCCCTTTCAGGTCCTCTGGGCATCACCGTAATGGTCACTGCACCCCCGACACAGATACTGGTCCATGGGAAAGCAGAGCCCCTGTTGCTCTTTTGAACAGATAGTGGTGGCCAAGCACCTCCACTCCAGCATTGCACTGGGCCCTGGACCTGCCTGAGGTTTTCGGGCCTCTTTCAGTCCTCTACCCCAGGTGTCCGCACCCCATTGTTGGCTCAATCTTCCAGATCCAGACCAAGCCCTAGTTGAGCAGTGGAGTATTTCAGAGAAAAGGCCGTGTGCTGTTGACTCACCTTCTCCCTGGTCCGCCTTCTCCATTGCTGTGCCCTGTTCCTACTCTCTTCTCCAAGCAACCTAAGGCTGTCACCAGCATCAGACATTACAGCCTTGGGAGGACTTAAGGTGGAAGAACTCAGTGATGTGTCATGGCAAGGCTGGACTGAACTTTGCCACTACTGAGTAGGAGGATCCCTGCCTTATTGTGGGCCAGCTTACTCTCCCAAACCTCAGTTTCCCTCCCTGTGATTCCAACACTCTGACTTTGATGCTTTTGGGGGCCCTGGCATGAGGTCCTAAAGACAACCACAGCTATAGCAGGTCATGCCTTCCCAACCCTCTTTGCCTAAAGTTTGTAATAAAGATTGAGAAGAATGTTCCGACCCTTGCCATGGGGTTATGCAGCTTCCTAGGTACAAGGTCCTGTCTGGTGGGTCCCTGAGATGGGTAGCCAAGTGTAAAGACAGAGACAACGAGACTGGAGAGATAGCTCAGAGGTTAAGACCACTGACTGCTCTTCCAAAGGACCTAGCACCCACATGGCAGCTCACAACTGTCTATAACTCCATTATATGGGATCTTGTAAACAGAGTCTGTACTTTTGTTTCCTGGCCACCCAGACCCAAATAATCACACAAAACCTTATCAATTACAACACTGCTTGGTCAATGACTCAGGTATATCCCCAGTTAGCTCTTACATCTTAAATTAACCCATTTCTATTAATCTGTTTATCACCAGGAGGCTGTGGCTTACTGGTAAAGTTCTGGCATCTTTCTCCTTTGGCAGCTACATGGTATCTGCCTGACTGCCTTCTTTCTCCAGGCATTCAGTTTAGTTTCCCCACCTACCTATATTCTGCCCTGCCATAGGCCAAATCAGCTTCTTTATTAACCAATGGTAATAAAACATATTCACAGCATACAGAGGGGAATCCCACATCAGGATCTGACTCCTTTACATGGACATACCTGCAGGCAAAACTCTAATGTACATAAAATAATAATAAAATAAATTTTTAGAAAGACAGAGACACCATGGAGGTGAAGGAGGGAAATTCCTCTATTCTCCATTAGGTGTGCTCACTGGAGAAACAACCTTGAAGAAACTAAATAGGGAGAGTCACCCAATAGCTTCCAAGGAGGAGAAAATGCAACTGTTAGCAGGATTTTCACCTAATCACCCAGGTTCAGGAGGCCAAGGAAAGGAAAGCTTGAGTTCAAAGCCAGCCTGGGTAAATTAGTGCTGAGACACTTGCCTCATGTGTGCAGCCTGGGAAAATTAGTGCTGAGACACTTGCCTCGTGTGTGCAGCCTGGGAAAATTAGTGCTGAGACGCTTGCCTCGTGTCAGTATCTCTGAAGTCATGTCTAGGTGTGCACATAAACTAGCCCAGCTCAAGTCCAGTGCATTTAAGGACTGACACGTGCAGGTGTTCTTTCCGTAGTTATCCAAATAGAGCTTCCCAGAGAAGTTCCACAAAGGGCATCTGCTATGTGCCCAGTTGCTAGAATCAGGCCCAAGGAAAAAATAATACCCCATATCTATGATGACGAATTGCTTAATAAATGGACCATTGATCTGAAATGCACTTTAAAATCGACATCTGAAATAAAGGTAAAATTTGCCATTTGTGACATTTAATAATTTAAACTTCCCTCTCTGATTGGCACATAAAGTATGCATTGGCAGATGGCATGCTAGGGCCCAATGAGACACAGGGAGTCCACCTGGGAGGTTGTATGTCCTGTTGGCGGGTTATTTATTCTCTTTAAGCTTTTCCCTTACTCACGTGTAAGATGCAGATAATAGCATCAATGTCAGGGTCCTTGTGAGGGTTAAATGGAACGCTTATTTGTAGCACTTGGCAGGATGACAACCTAAGTGCTACAAGCATCTTAAGTATCCTTATTAGTGCGCTTCTTAGTGTCTGTGCTTAAGAAGAGAGAACCGGCCTATCGAACAAGTTCTCCTTTCATTAGCCTTGGTAGTGCTGCCCCAAACCAAGCTTTGGGGAAGGGAGGAAAAAACAGCTGCTTCATTCATTGAGTGGAGAGATTTTCTAATTCCAGCTGGTGTCTTTGTGACCTCAAATAAAAGGAGACCTTTCCTAAAAGTAATTTGAGGTACAGTTGGGGGTGTAATTCACGGTTGCAGCCAGGGCTCACTATGCTAGAGGTCCTGGGGCTCAATGCTCAAGCTCAAAAGGGGAGAAAAGCCAATTCTGGATTTGTTGCCTTATCGTATAGCTGAACCTGGTCAGCTACTGGTGTTAGAGAAAAAGGATTGCGGCAACCATAACTAGGTACTAAACGGAGTCAATGTCTCCTTTCTTTGTGCACATTTATTTCTATCTAGTATTCTGAGGCCACTTGCTTTTGTATTTGCTGTAGTTTCTCTTTTCTTATAGCTTCACTTCCAAACTAAACAGCACTCACTAATCCGAATGCATACCTCCTCAGGTGCCAGCGCTGAGCCTGTGTCTCTGTCTGCGGTGTATGTAAATACTGGCGCGCCTCTGCATTGGTAAGGCCGTAGGTGTGCATGGGTTGTTCTCACGCAGCGAGTTCGGGTGTGTAAACGCATGCGGGGGTGTGAGACCTCACCAGCAGCCACCATCACTGCCACTCACTAGTCCTGTTCTTTAAACCGGTTCTTTGGAGGTTCAGTTTTTGGTAATTAAGACTAAGGAGTGTTTTAAAAACAGAAGTACATTTTCCTGGAAACCAGCAGTCTTCATTTGCAACTTTTATTGGCAGACCTGGCGGCCAGTAAATGCATTCCTTGGCATCTCCCAGAAAGTAATTCACTCGGTGAAGCTGCTCTGCTTTTTTTGTAAATGTGTCCATCAATTTAAAGGGGCCTCCTGGAAGGAATGTGTCGCCGGTGGCGGAGAGCCCCGATCTCAGGTCACTTCCGGCTCTAGGAAGAACGTTCCAAATCTATGCCTGGGGAGACAGATGCTCCCCGGGATGGGGGGGTCTCTGGGGAAGTGAGAGTTGCTGTCTGCGAAAACAAAGAACCAGAGCCTGAGGGGGCTTCCTTCCAGCCTCAAGATCCTCGGTCTATCCGCTTCCCCCAGAGGCTCCGGAAAGGAAGGGACGGTCCTCCGCGGGACTCTGGAGCCCCGGCGACCACAGAGGCGACGCGGAGGAGAAGCCGTGGGCGGCAGGGGGCGCTCAGAGCACGCGCAGTGTCCGGAGTCGCTCTTGCTGCTTCGGAGGCACTAGACTGGCGGTGAGATCGCGCGCCCAGCCTGGGAGGCTCGGGGCTGCTCAGTGGCCCGGGGCTCCACGCGTTCCCTCCTTTCTTGCCTTTGCCACCCCGGTAGCAGACAACATGCAGAGGCGGGAAGGAGCTGCGGGTCCCCGCGCCACCAATTCCGTCTCAGATCGCCTGGGAGCGTTTGACCTTGAGCGAAACTCAATGCTAACTTTTTTGTGTTGTATCTTAAGAGAAGCAAACACCCAGCTTTAACCCAGATCCCCCCTCGGCTGCCTCCCAGAAAAGGAGGGCTGTGAGGTAGACCTTCTTGGGCGCTCTAGATCCCCAAGGCTGCTGGTCTCAGGGTACAGTGAGGTGCACTATGGGGAGCGTCCCAGAGCCTGGACCAGTGTGGACGGAGAGCAGGCTGGGAGCATCTGAGAAGGACATCCTGGGAGGCAGAAAGAAAGATTTGCTGTGGCACTGGTGCTTGGGTTTTGTGCAGGTGACCTGGGACCAGCCCTCGGTCTGCAAGGTGCAACCATCTTCACTGGCCTGGCCATGCAGAATCACTTGTGGGTCAGTCTCTCTGAGCACAGCATTTTCCCCGCAAAGCCTATGGCCCAGCGGTGTGGGTTCAGGAGTGTAAACTTTCCTCTACAGCGCGGGGAAGACGCTGGCCTTCGCCCCACTGCCCGACAGCCGGCCGAGCCAGCTCGAACGGCAGTCTCTGAAAACGCCAGTCTCCAGAGGCTGGGGACCTGATTGCATTTTACAGATCACCAGCGATGAGCGGAGGTTGGGAAATGAAGGGGCCTCTGCCTTCCCGGGCCCTAAAATTTGGCTACTACCATAAGTCTGCTGAGAATCTGGATCATAAGGAACCAAGGCGCGGGCATATGCAGTCATACACAATCCACCCTTTCCCATCGCCCACTTTTCTTCTTCTTCTTCTTCTTCTTCTTCTTCTTCTTCTTCTTCTTCTTCTTCTTCTTCTTCTTCTTCTTCTTCTTCTTCTTCTTCTTCTTCTTCTTCTCCTCCTCCTCCTCCTCCTCCTCCTCCTTCTTCTTCTTCTTCTTCTTCTCCTTCTTCCTCTTCTCCTTCTCCTCCTCCTCCTCTTCCTCCTCCTCCTTTTTTCTTCTTCTTCTTCATGACAGTTTGGTTCTTTACCTACCTCTTCTAGATAAAAAAAGGCCGAGTCTTATATCAGCAGGCTCCAAAGTTAAAGATTCATTTTTCCCATGCTTTGTGGTCCCTTTATGGCTCGACTCCGCTCTGAACCAGGAAACCGCTCTGGAAGATTGGCACTTTCCCGCAGAGGGGTGACAAATGGGCCCACCCCAGGGGTTAAAGTGCAGGTGTTCTCTGTCTGTCTCTGTCTCCGTCTCTCTCTCTCTCTCTCTCTCTCTCTCTCTCTCTCTCTCTCTCTCTCTCTCCCTGTAAGCAATTAGAGAGACCAAGAAGACTAACCTTGAGAACTTGGAAGATGACATTAAATTATCCGTACGAAGTTCCCGTGGAGGGCCATGTCTAAACGGGTGATTATCCGATTAATTCAGCCATAGAGATAAGCATGTAATCATTTGTGTTTGAAGTAATCGAAAGACAAACGCTGCTTTCGTTTTTTGTAGGAATTATTCAAAGAAAGGGTTGAATTAGAGAGACCTCGTTAAGAACGAATGTTCTGCTGTCAAGCCTCCTATGGAGGTTGTCGACCGGCCCGAAGTCGCAGCCACCCCTGCCTCCTCCCTCTGGTGAAAAGTCACACCAATGACAAACTCTACGTGCGGCCTGACAGTTTGATAACGAATAACGGGCTTTGACCCCAGGACATCCTCCCCTCCCGCGGGCTTCGGGTAAAGAAAAAGGCCAAATGGAGAACTAAGGAAATTCTCTAAATAGCTGAAAAACACCTCCAAACGGACTTTGCCCTACTTGTCTGTCGTGGTAGCCTCGTGGGAAATTTTTCATACGCACTTCTGGAACAATCGTCCATGTCCCATTTCATCTTCCAGCGGGGATGCAGCTTCTACTGAGCCCAGCCTCCTGGGAAGCCCCGCATTTGCCCCTTCTCTCAACTCCGCGACTAGGCAGGGCCACTGGGTCCAGCACACAGGCGTCCTGAACCTCAATACCCACTCATGAGCTTCCAGGGTTAAACTCCCAGCCAAGGAAGGGAAACTCCCCCCAAAACGGGCGAAGGAATCATATAGGAGGGCCTGGATTGAGTGGGTCCTGGAGGGTACCGCACAGAGAACCCAAGTGGATCTGCTTCACACTCTGCAGAAGCGTTTCTATACTCGTCCCCTAGTCCAATCCCTACTCCCTTAACTAAAAGACGGAAAATAGCTTTTCCAGGTTCTGGTGACCCGCCTTGGTGTTGCTGGCCCTTGGCCTCACTGCCCATTCCTGTGGTGTCACCACGTCCCCGATCCGAGCATTCCAGGAGCTCTTGCCACTTCCCGCTTCCCTGTGTTTTTGTGCAGGAGGGGTCCACAGAGGCCTTGTTTTTCAACCATTACCGTGACGTCATGCCCCCTTCCCAAAGTTAAGATTCCTTCGGTGGTCCCGGGGAACTATAACCTCTCCTGGTGGGTCAGAGAGGGAATGGGGGTCGGCTGCTCCCAGCCACCATTCCGCCAAACATTCATTACCGCTGTCGCCTGTGGGGGCTTTCAAGCTGCCAGTACCTAAGGTGTCAAAAAAGATGCCCAAGGGGTTCTGGGGTATTTCTTCCAATCAAGTCACGGGTTGTGGGGAGGCTGCAGAGTGATTACCCGTGGAACAACAGAAAAGGGGTACTCAAACTTCAACTCGAACCCCACCCCTCAAGACAGCATCTTCACGTTCAAACAACAGCCAGTAACAACGATAATAAAATAGTGAGTGCTTGAAACACAATCAAACCGTTCACTGGAGGTTTGCTTCCGAGTAAGCATATAAAAACCAAATGCAAATATCTTTTCCTGGCGATTATCCAGAGCCAAACCATGGAAAGTTGATCTTTGTAAAACCGAACCCCCCCTCCCGCATGCCAAATACGAATTTCACAATGGTAATTTTTATACCCAAAGCCGGCAGTGCAACAGAAAACACCATTGCTGCTCGAGATTTGTTGTTCATAGAAAAACTGTTTACACTTCTCTGTGCTGGGGATTGGGGAGCAGCTGCGGACTGGCGGGGAGGGTAGTCCAGCACATTGTCTATTGCCGAACCCCTCCCGCTGGAATGTGGAAACCCCACATTCGGAAAACAAACAAGTTGCTAAAAGTTGCATTCATGGCCCCGCTCAGCCACACAGCCGGTTGTGCAAACACACCTTAAAAACCAAATGCCAAGGTGTCGAGGGCGATCACTTTCTAATTGTACTCCAGCTCCAGTCGGACCCAGAACTGAAAGCCACAGTTGGTGAGTCCGTCAGTGACACAAATTTAGTTTTTAAGGCTCAGGACTTTCACCATACTCTTTCCAGGTCCAAGTGCCTTTAGGAATCAACTACTGATTCCTAATTGTCCGCTGAGAAATCTCGTATTGCTCCCCATCCAACAGTGCCTTGGTCTTGCAAACTTCTGGGTATAGTGTCTCAAGTGAGCCCAAATGTGCTGGGGGCTAGGATGCAACTTTCTACCGGTGTGTGTGTGTGTGTGTGTGTGTGTGTGTGTGTTAGAGAGAGAGAGAGAGAGAGAGAGACAGAAAGAGAGAGAGAGGAGAGTTCTAGAAATACAGATCTTCCTCTTCCCTTGATATAAATGCCCATTTTGAAATTACATATACATGTATGTATGTATATGTTTAAGCAACACTGAGCTGTCCCTACTATATAAATCAGTACACTTGTCATCTACCAAGGGAGCTACAGGGTGTGTGTGTGTGTGTGTGTGTGTGTGTGTGTGTGTGTGTGTGTGTGTGTGTGTGCAGAAGTGAGGGAAGGAGGATTCAAGCCGGCAAGCCAAAAGGGACTCCTAACAAGTCCTTGAGTTAAAGATGACCAGAAATCAGAGGGCCCGAGGTGTGAAGTGCTCACAGACACTTCTTCACTGGCTCTCAAACCCGTCATCCCCCTGCTTCTAGTAAATGACCAGGTGTCTGCTCTGGGCCAGTTTTTTTCTTTTTCTGCAACAGTTGCTGAAATGCAGGGTGGCTTTGTAGGCAGAGGGAGGCCCGTCCTCTCAGATCCTCCATTTTTCCCTCTCATCTCTCCCCATCCTGTTCCATTCACCCAGAGGGTGCAGACCTTAGATATAATCACGAATATCAAGGATCATTCAGGGCTTATCTCCTCATAATCTTGAGCCGTCTTGTAGGTGCAATTCTGAACATTTTTCCCAACACAGACTATCTCTGGGAGACAGCTGCCCCGGGATGGGTAGAGATGGAGGGTGGCTTGGAGAAGCCTTAAGCTCCTGGACATATTTTTCTGGCTCTTTTCATCATCACGCCTACTAATGTCACCGAGTCCTTTGAACTTAACTGGCCCTTTGAACCAAACTGTGCTGGACAGGACAGGGGGTAGTGCGTGGTTTGCTGAAGAAACTTCTGGAGTCCTTCTAGCCCGAACTCTCCGGCTCCTTTAAGTCCTGGAACGCCCAAGAATCCCTTGTTCCTCAATGTGGCCTACACAATCTATCAGCTTAACAAACGTCTGAAGTTTCAAGAGGTTTCTATCCCCTCCTCTTACTGTGAGTAGGGTGGGGGGCAAGGCACCGAAATACCGCCTTTTCCTCACTGGAAACCCCGCGGCTGTGACTGAACCTTCATAACCTAGAGCGGGACTGGAGAACCTGCGGGCGAAGAACCGGTGGGATGACGGTGTGACTGAAGATAGCAGGGGGAGGGGTGTTCAGAATAGAGAGGCCAGGGAATAGGCGGAGGCCTGGGAAGGCCCGGGAAACCCGGGAGCTGGAGAAAACCCGACAGACTAAGGATCGAGGCAGATCCTGTGCAGGAGAGAATCGAGGGCTCCGTGGAGGCCTGGGAACAGCGGACGCAAGAAGGGTCCTGGGGCCGGTGAGGACTCGGAAAGTCTGCGGGAACAATGGGAGCTCTGAGAACGGCAGGGAGCGAGGGGCAGTATTTGGCAGCGAGTGGGTGGGTGCTATGGGAGAAGCGATCGCAAGCTGCGGGCAGGGGCGCGGGCGCCGGGCCCTGGCAGCCGGCGCGCGTGTGGTCAGCCCCGCGGTCCTCCAGCCGCCAGGAGCGGGCCGGCAGGGCTCGGCCTCTGGCTCATTCAGAGGCGGCTCTCGCGTCCCATTGGCTGCCGCCTCGGTGGCGGGGCGGGGCTCCGCTGCCCGGAAAAAAATGTAACTGCGTAAAAAAGTCCTCGCCTGGGTGACGGATGCTCAAAAGTTCAGAAGTTTTCCCAATGCTTCCTTAAGCGGCCGGCGCAAGAGACTGAGAAAAGGTGACGCGGGGGCCCGGGAAGGCGGCCGGCGCGCTGCCCCCGCCCCTGGTTATTTGGCCGCCTTCGCCAGCAGCCTCGAGCAGTGTCTCCTGGAAGGCGCAAGCAGTGTGGCGAGCCGGGCGCCTTCTTGTTTTTTTGTATTTTTTTTTTTTTTAACTTTTGTCTTTTTTTTTTTTTTTTTTTTTGTCCCGACTGCGCCTGGAAGTTGCTCTGCGCGTTCCTCCGAGGCGGCTTGCGGCGGCTTCTCGTCCGGTCCCCTCCCAGTGCAGCCACCCTCCCTAGCTGCCCGCGCGGGAACTGAGGGGGGTGCGAGGCGCCAGGCGAGCGCTGGGAGAGGCCAAGCGGCCCCGGGCGCAAGGAGGCGATCGCGGCCGGGACAGACACAGCCCGGCGGGGCCCGCAGCAGCTCGGCGCGGCCCGGATTCGGACTCGGACTCGGTGGCCGGTGCGGCGCGGCCCGGCCCGAGCGAGGGTGGGGGGCAGCGGGCTGCGCCGGGCGGCGGCGAGCCGGGGCCATGCAGGCGCGCTACTCCGTGTCCAGCCCCAACTCCCTGGGAGTGGTGCCCTACCTCGGCGGCGAGCAGAGCTACTACCGCGCGGCGGCGGCGGCGGCCGGGGGCGGCTACACCGCCATGCCGGCCCCTATGAGCGTGTACTCGCACCCCGCGCACGCTGAACAGTACCCGGGCAGCATGGCGCGCGCCTACGGGCCTTACACGCCGCAGCCGCAGCCCAAGGACATGGTGAAGCCGCCTTACAGCTACATCGCTCTTATCACCATGGCCATCCAGAATGCCCCGGACAAGAAGATCACCCTGAATGGCATCTACCAGTTTATCATGGACCGCTTCCCCTTCTACCGGGACAATAAACAGGGCTGGCAGAACAGCATCCGCCACAACCTCTCACTCAACGAGTGCTTCGTCAAGGTGCCCCGCGACGACAAGAAGCCGGGCAAGGGCAGCTACTGGACGCTGGACCCGGACTCCTACAACATGTTCGAGAACGGCAGCTTCCTGCGGCGGCGGCGGCGCTTCAAGAAGAAGGACGCGGTGAAGGACAAGGAGGAGAAGGGCCGCCTGCACCTCCAGGAACCGCCGCCGTCGCAGGCCGGTCGCCAGCCCGCGCCCGCGCCCCCGGAACAGGCCGAGGGCTCCGCTCCCGGGCCGCAGCCGCCGCCAGTGCGCATCCAGGACATCAAGACGGAGAACGGTACGTGTCCCTCGCCGCCCCAGCCCCTGTCCCCGGCTGCCGCCCTAGGCAGCGGCAGCACCGCCACGGTGCCCAAAATCGAGAGCCCCGACAGCAGCAGCAGCAGCCTGTCGAGCGGGAGCAGCCCCCCGGGCAGCCTGCCTTCGGCGCGGCCCCTCAGCCTGGACACTGCTGAACCCGCGCCGCCTCCACAGCCCGCGCCTCCGCCGCATCACAGCCAGGGCTTCAGCGTGGACAACATCATGACTTCGCTGCGGGGGTCGCCCCAGGGCTCGGCCGCGGAGCTCGGCTCAGGCCTCCTGGCCTCGGCGGCCGCGTCTTCGCGTGCGGGCATCGCGCCCCCGCTGGCACTGGGCGCCTATTCGCCCGGCCAGAGCTCCCTCTACAGCTCCCCCTGCAGCCAGAGCTCCAGTGCGGGCAGCTCGGGAGGCGGCAGCGGAGGCGGCGGCGGTGGCAGTGCCGGGGGTACTGGGGGCGCGGGCACCTACCACTGCAATCTTCAGGCCATGAGCTTGTACGCGGCGGGCGAGCGCGGCGGCCACTTGCAGGGTCCGTCCGGAGGCGCGGGTAGCGCGGCGGTAGACGACCCCCTGCCTGACTACTCGCTGCCCCCAGTCACCAGCAGCAGCACTTCGTCCCTGAGTCACGGAGGGGGTGGCCAGGAGACCAGCCACCATCCAGCTGCCCACCAAGGCCGGCTCACCTCGTGGTACCTGAACCAGGCAGGTGGAGACCTGGGTCACCTGGCGAGCGCGGCGGCGGCCGCGGCGGCCGCGGGCTATCCTGGGCAGCAGCAGAACTTCCACTCGGTGCGGGAGATGTTCGAGTCACAGCGGATAGGGCTGAACAACTCTCCGGTGAATGGTAATAGTAGCTGTCAGATGGCTTTTCCTGCCAGCCAGTCTCTGTACCGCACGTCAGGGGCTTTCGTCTATGACTGTAGCAAATTCTGACCCCATCCCGGGAACCCTCAGAGCCGAAGGGAATGGAACCCCAGAGCAGAAACAGTAAAAGAACCCAGCAATGCAAAATCGAAACTAAAAACATACAAATTTTAAAACTTGAGAAAATTCATCACACCAGCGAACAGATTCTCTCCCGAAATTCAACTCACCAGCTCAAAGAAAACCTATTTTTCTAAAAGATTAATGCAGAGCCTCCTCCACTATGCCTTATCTAAGTAAGCAAAACGGTAAACTATTTTGTACAGACAGCAAAACCATGGTTTATTAAAGGACAGGTTACTGCAGATGCCACGTAAGTTTCCTCTTGCGTTCAGAGACTTTCCTGCTCCTTCGTCTTGTCCCTCTGCCTTGTCTCTCACCTGTAAGATAATATTTTATCCTATGTCGAAAGAAGGGGAAAGTCCCTGTTTATGAAAATCGCTTTCTTTTTATTCATGGACTTGTTTTTAAATGTAAATTGCAACATAGTAATTTATTTTTAATTTGTAGTTGGATGTTACACGGACCAAACACCAAGAAAGTGTTCCAAAAGCTTTTAAAGTTAAATTGCCTGAAACTTTAAAATGTGCCTTTTCTCTCGTTATAAAAAGGGAAACTGTATTAATCTCATTCTATCATCCTTTTCTTTTTGTTGATCATATCCATTGTTTGTTTATAAATAAATTGCCATTCAGTTTGAATAAGACCAATATGTCTGGATACTTTAATACAGCTTTAATATAAAGAAAAGATTTCAGAGCAGACGTTGTAGAGTTCCTTAGCCTCTGCCAGATCTCTGAAATGTGGAGAAAACCTCCTCTAGTTCATGTCAAATTTCGCTAAAAGCATTTTTTTTGTTTAGTAGAATTTTTTCTACAGCATTTTTTTTTTTTGCAAAACGTACTATATAGTCAGCTTGCTTTGTGGCTATTAAAAAGATAATTTCCTAAACAGATCTGAGTTGGCATATGAACAAATACTCCTCAGTAACTACAAAACATGATTTGGCAATTTGAAGTTCATGAATCAGCAGCACGGTTACCACAGTGGTACCTGTGCGCAGACATGCAGCTATGCCTCAAGATACTCAGATGAGTACTGGCTTTCCTGCCCCACACAGATTGCAGTGAGTGTTATACATACCTGTGAGCCAGATGCCGAATAGATTTTTTCTATTAATTTCATTCCTTTGTAAGAGGAAAATAAACTAGTTTTAAAATGTATGTACATAACTCACCCACAGTTTCAATTCTTCATGTATCACACAGAAGGATTTAATATAAGTATACTGTGGGTTGGAAATGAATATTTAATCCTGGGGAAATTTTTAGGAGATATGTTTGTAGAACAATTATTTTTGAACATTTACAGCAATAAGCAGAAGGAAGAGTAAGAAGGCAGAAAGAACATTAGTCTAGGTTGGTTTCTTTTCAAACCAATTTTTCTTGTTAATTTACAGTTAAACCTAGGGGGCAATCCGGACTGGCCCTCCCCCGTTTTGTAAATAACCCAGGAAATGTAATAAATTCATTATCTTAGGGTGATCTGCCCTGTCAATCAGACTTGGGGAGATGGCGGTTTGATTACAGACATTCAGGCCTTCAGTTTGTTTTCGAGATAAAGCAGGTTCCTATCTGCCGCTCCTATCTAGAGGCAACACTTAAGCAGTAATTGCTGTTGCTTGTTGTCAAAATTTGATCATTGTTAAAGGATTGCTGCAAATAAATACACTCTAATTTCAGTCAAAAACTGCCTTACGTGGCCTCTGATTCTCTCGGTTCCCGCCGCTCAGAGCGGTAACCTAATAGCCAGGGAAGCTCGCTGTGGCGCTGGCAGGGCGTCTCCTCCGGGCAGGCCGGCTGGGGCTGGCCTCACTGCAACTTTAAGTGTTTTCTGGGTTGTCCTAGCTTTGAGTGCCTTGGCTGCCCCCCTCCTCCTCAGGTTACCTCTTTCAGAGGATGGGGTGGGAAGGGGAGAAGGTTGAGTCTATTTACAAATCTCTAGGAGTTGGAATCCAACTCTACTTTGGGGAGTCCTGCGCTGGTCACCCAGAGTGGTTGCCTGAGCTGGACTGTCTAGGCCTATGGGAGACCTGAGCAGGTGACCGATGGCCCTGTTCCCTTGGTCGAGCGACCCAAGGCCGGACCGGAGGAGGCAGGCCGGTTCTCCATCTGTTTGGACTAGGGGTGGCGAGTGGAGACCCGCGGCCGGCCTCCTGCTTTCCGGCTGGGCCCCTCCTGGCGGCCGCGCATTTCGGAGTGGCGTCCAGCCCCGACGCCGGCCTCCGGGACGCCGCTCGGGGCCCGGAAGGCTCCTGAGCTAATGAGCTGTAATTACCCGCTGCGGCGGCCGGCTTCTGTTTGCGTTCGCAGCGGCTTCCTCCTCCCCCGCGCGCCCCCGCCCCGCCGCCGCCCTCGGGTTCCCGCTCGCGTCTCCGCGGCCTCTTCCCGAAATAAGTAGTCTGTGGGGCAAATGGCGTCAAAGGAGACCCCCGCCCCCGAGCGTGAGTTGGATGGGTTTATCACAGTGGTCGTGGGAAGGTCGGGGGCTGGAGCGCGGGCGCCGGGGACCGGGGTCGCCGCGGCGGGAGCTGTGCCTCGATGGCCTCGGGGCGGCCGCTCCCTTCCTCGCCCCGCGGCTGGAGCTGGGTGCCCGCGCGGCCTCGCCGCTCCTGTTTCCTCGTCGCTCGCCGCCTTTGTTTTGGAGACACACGTGTGTTTAGGAGCCCGGATCGGGTGGAAAGGTCACAGTCACTTCATTGCTCACGGGTGACAGCGGGTCCCGCAGCCTCGGCAGGCGCACGAGCTCTGTCGCATTGACCAGCCACGAGCCCGGCCGCACCGACCTGCCCCAGCGACCTAACGCGGTGTGTGACCGGGACACGGTTTACTTGAGCCACAGATGCCTGAGGCTGGAGGAGAGTGCGTGGGGTTCAGCACCTTCGGGTCTAATTGCCTGCGACTCTCCGCTTAGGCCTGGCGGCCCTGAGGTCGTCTAGGCCGCAGCTAGCCGGGTCCAGGCCCAGGCGACCAAGGGAAACCTGGCTGTCCCCGAGCTCTGTCGCCCTTGCAGTGGTACCAGGGTGCAGCAAGGGAAAAAAATGTATGGCTCCTAGGAGTGGCGTTCTGTGGGTGCCCCATGCTCTTCCTTTTCTGGGTTAGGTAGCTGGAGGAGCAGGTTTCTTGTGTGAGCTTGTGGGTCCTGAGAAGCCCCTAGCTGCAGCTTCTTCGATGTTTTCCTATGTCTGGAGGAGAGCTTCCTCTTCTGTTTGGAGGTTTGAAAAATTAAGAATGGAAGATATGTGTGTCTAGGAAGGTGTTTGTATTATTCATACATTGTTATTACTGCAAGAGTTGTCGCTGTAGTAGTTCTGAATCATGTGCTAGTTGAAGAAGAGGGCTACTCGTGATTTAAAAAAAAATGCACGTGTAATGTTTTCTACACTTGCTTTCATATCTAATTTAAGAGAAAGAAACTATTTCTGCCATTCTTTTTTGACCTGGGATGACTTATTCCTTAGTGGCTTGTAAGGTTGGTTTGCAGTTTTTCTGTTAACAGATAGCCAGCGTACTTGGAAATTAGGCTGTATTAGTCCACTGGTGGCATGCAGTACCCAGGTGACAAGTCCGTTCATTTTGTAAATTGTCTCTGTAGATATCGTTAGGATAGTATTTTGTCCCAAAAGGAGAAGCATAGGACATTTATTTTCTTAGCAATTCATACGCAAATGCCAGCGTGGTATGTGCCATGTAAAATCTTGCATTTGGCATCCTACATGTGGAAGGAACACGTGCTGTTTTCCAGGACAGCGTAGTTAGCAGGCCCTTTTCAACAGGCTGCATGCAAACAACCATGCATTTTACAATTTATCATTCCACGCAGTTTGTGTCATTAATAATAGATGCTTGCAGAGTAATAAGGCTCGATTGTGCTGGTCCTCTGTGAGCGCTTGGCTGCTTTCTGCCTCTGGCGTGTCTTACAGCCCTTTTGGGCTTCCTTAACTTTGAAAGGTGAAGAACGCTGCACCTTTTTTTGCCCCCTCCCACCCTGGTTACTGGGATTCTCTGTCTTTAAAGTAGAGGGCCATATGTTTTGGTCAAAGTGTTATAAAATCCCAAGGCCCCAGACTCTGCTGGTTCAGGCCCCCTGGTCAGGCAGCCCTGGAAGGCCTAGAGGAAACCTTACTGACCAGGCCTTAGGTACCCAAACCATGTCCTCTGAGGCTGTCAATGGCATCCAAGAAAGAATAGTTGGATTAACAGGTTCCCTCTCTTCTTTCCCACATCTTGAATTATTGAGAAGAACCTTCGAGTCCCGACTCTAAAGCCCCGACCATGGAATATTGAGTGGTGTTATAGGGCCTTCATTTCTGATTCCTGTCTACTCCTCTTATGTCTGCTTCATGAAGCCATTAGCTTTTCCCACTAGTATATAAACAAGTAGCCTGTTAGGGATACAATTGATGAGACCTAAGTAATAAAGCTGGCTAGGCAGGGCAGACTATGATGGAACCAGTCAGAGAGATTGGGGCTTGGGAAGGAAGGGACCCAAGGACATGCCAGAGGCCTCTTCCCACTGCTTGAGGACCAGAGGCAGAGAAGAGACGAGGGTTCCAGAAGCTTCAGGCCCTCAGCAAGTGAAATCTGATATATTCAGATAGTGGACACTTGGCAGGAATGGAAACCCACAGAAATTTGCCAGAGGAACCAATTGCCAGCTTCAGAAATCCTACTGCCCTGGATTCTTCTATCCGGACTGATACTGTGGCTCAAAGCCTCCCCACCTCCCGGACAGTTTTCCATGCTATGTATGCTCTACAGTCACCACTGGAACTTCTCTGTGCTGAATTCCTCACCCCTTTATTTCTACACCTTCTTTTCTATACACCATTTGATTCTGTGTGTTTACGTCACTATCGGTTTGTCTTCCTGTCATTTTATCCCATCCTTCCTCTTTCTCCATAGAAAAATCTTTGGGTCCCCAAATGGTCTCTGAGTGCGAAGCCTGCACTCCCAGCCTGTACCATCTCTGGTGTGCCCTCCACTAAGACTTCTGGGTGGTGGGCTGGATATGATCCTAGTTAGTGTTCAGGTATGGGATAGAGCTGGGGCCAGAGAACAGGATGGGCAGGTGCTGCATCTAAATCAAGTTGAGAAAGGAACAATACCCAATTAAATGACTTCCAGCTCCAAAACCCATCCAAGGTTCTCAACGTGATTAGGGGTGGAAAATTGAGCAAAATGTACCATGTCCATCTTATTGGAAACCAAAATAAGGCACAGAGAGTGCAGCTTCAGACCTTTATTGCCTCCTTTTCCATCTTACCTTGCTTCCAAAGAAACTCTGTTTTATATTAGTTTTTTTGTTGTTTACTTGATTTTTTCCTTCACTGGTTTTAAATTTTTAGCATATTGGGCATATTATAGGCAATGCAGTAGGATCTGGAATTTCCTTCCACATACGTGAGGGTTGGATCTGTCCTAAAGCGGGGAGGTCTGGCTGCTATGACTTGAGATTGGGCCTGGCATTGTTTCCAGCTCAAAATCTCTGGGCCTGGGTTTGAGAGTGACTCAAAAAGTCATTGAGACCTTTCTGCAGGCTCTATGGTCTCAGAATAGCCTCTTCCTGTCTTCTCCCAGAGAGCATCCTTTTGTTCTACACTGCCCAATGCCTTCCATGTCTGCAAATGGTCTGCCTCATTTGAACTAGTCTTTCCAACTTCTTCCAGCTGCCCCTACAGAGGGCTCCTGAGAAGGGACTCTTGGCAAGTTGGTCCATCCTTAGCCTTAAGTGAACATAGCTTCACCTACGTGATTGGGCATGGAAGAGCAATTTGTGAGCTCAAGACCAGCAGTGGGTGAATCGTCAGGGTTGGGCGTGGAGGCCTGGCGTTTCAGTGTAAAGAGGCATAAAGGAAGGAAGGGTCTTGGTTGTGTGTGTGTGTGTGTGGGGTTCGGTTTGGGAAATGGAAGTGTTCAGAGGGCTTTGGGAAGGACCTAAAGGAGAGGAAAGAGACACCCTTCCATTTTCTACCCTAGCGTAAATGCAGGAAAAACAGCATGTTTAGCGGCTGACTGTAACTCTCAAGCCCTCCAAATTTCCATCATTATCAAAAACAAAACAAACACAGCCAAAACAAAACAAAACAAACAAACAAAAACCTAAACCAAACCAAACAACAACAACAAAAACCGGGTTCTTGTTCTTCTGTGCAGGGGTCTCTAATGGCTGCAGGCCTGTAAGCCATCAGGGGTATGGTACAGATTTCATTGCTGCGATCGCATTCTTTAAAAATTTGCTGGTAGAGGAGCGATGAAAACTGACCTCTGAGTTGGGCAAAATCAGCGCTGCAAGCTGCATAGAGGAGCCTCAGCAAGCCTGCCCCGGGAGGCCGGTTTGAGCAGCGGTTCCCAAAGTTGGGCTCAGCCCGCCTAAAGTTCTCAAGCAGCATGTGTTCTGGGCCTGGGAGATTTTTCTGGAGTCCCAGAAGCCACAGGGCAGCAGTTGCGCAGGAGCCAGAGGTGTCCTTGCTGCCTTGTAAAGATGAGTTTATTATACTACTTCGGAAGGACACTAGTGATGGCAAGAGAGGAGCGCGGCAGCCAGTGCTTCCTCTTAAGTGTCCTACAGAGAGCATTAGGGAGGCGCGCGTCTTGTCAAGTGCAGGATGGGCACTAGATTTTCTGAGAAAACTAGGTCCTACATTGAAAGTCGTCCCCCCCCACCGCCAAACCGGGCCCCAAGGAGCTTTCTATGAGGCCTCCTTGACCCACTCAGGCTCAGCATCCAGACAATCTGGGAGGTGCCGGAAAGTGATTTACAGCAAATGTATTTGGTGACAGTGGGAGAATGTGGCATTTCCTGTATTTGTCCGCTGGTTCCAGTGTAGGCCCTACCCGCCCGGAACACGCACGGTCACTACCCCTCGGTCCCTAGTCCCGGACCTCTACGCCAGGGAAAAGACCTCCACCCCCATCTCTCGGGCAATCATACTTAGCAAGCAGCGCTGCCAGGAGGGACGGGGGCGGGGGATAAAGTGGCACAACAGGAAAGCCAGAAGGCCCTTCCCAGTCAGCTTCCTCGCCATAAAAAGCCAGACTCCAGTCGAGGTCCTGACCCCTTCCAAATATACATTCCCTCGCCCATGGCCCGCCACTGCCGTCCGACTTAGGGCTGCGCTGCTTCCTCTCTGGTCAGCCTGGGCCCAGTGCCTCCCTTGGAGTAGTCCAGCTGGTGGAGTCTTAGTTTTCAGTTGACTTCCCAAGCCTCCCAGCTTTTTGTCTCCGACTGGGAGGCTGTGGCTCTCTCTGGTGTCTAGGACAGGGCATATTTTAGCATTCGGGGCTCTTTTCTTTTGAAGGACAGCGCTCCCTCACTGCCTCTCCTCTGCGGGTTTAGGACTGTCGAGTTTTGGCGGGGGGGGGGGTGAGGTTGGACAGGTGCATCTCCAGGAACCTTTGGTTGTACGGCCCAGTGCTGCTCCCCACTCCCTCTTCAAGGTCACAGCTAGGAAACCAAGAGACTCAGAACCTCCGTGAGCTGAGGCGCTCAGCAGAGGATGGCAGCAGGTCGCTGTTCTTCAACAGGAAACAGATGGGTGCACACAAGCCCAGCAGGCACCTTGGCCCAGGAATTCAGAGGCCAGAGGGGCAGCTGGGACTGTGCACTGGCTGACAGCATATGACCCCTTGACCCTGGAAAATGGGGATTAGGCCACAGGGCAAGGAGTCAGCCTGAAAGATCAGGTGGTCTGCTCAGAGAAGATCCTTTGGTGGAGAAGAGGAAAGGTCGTGACTGAAGGTGGGTGGGGTGGGACCTTGGAAAGTTCCTGGGAGAGAGTCCACTCTGAATACCATTGGAGGGAAGAACCTTCAGATGGGGTGGGGAGGGAAGGGCATAGCATCACCCTGTAAGGGCAGCCGAAGGTTTCAGCTCCAGTGGCCACAGTCAGGCACATCTTCTGAATGCTTGCTGCATGTAGCCGTCTAGGGAAACATGGGACCTCAAGACTTAGTCTCCAGTGCTCTCAGAAGACACTGAATTGTGAGAAGGCAGGGCTTTGGGGGTGGCCTAGTGTTCAGAACTGCAGTGTGTCTCAGATGTTATTGTTACTTGTGAAAGTTTTCAGTGCTCTCTGTGAGGAGAAACTCCAATTTTTGGAGAGGTACGGATGTCATAATGGGACATGTTGATCTCTTGTAAGACAAATGCACAGGAACATACAATCTTTGTGTAAAACCTGGGTGGAAGCTCTCCTCTGAGAGCTGAGTAGTTAAGACTGCAACAAAGATCCTGGAAGACATGAAAGAAGTAAATTTGGATACAACTAAATAGACTGCCCATTTTTAATCCCCAAATATGAAGAAGGTGCCTGAATGCTTTTCTCCCCTTTTGTGGTGGGACCTAAAAGTTGTTTTTAAATGATACCGGTAAGGTCTTTTCTTTATTTAGTGGTGTTATATGTATAAATTGACAGCCTATCTGCTAGACAAGTCTTCCACACTGAGATACACCCCTAGTACCAGGGAATTATTTTAAAATGAAAGTTGACAATGTTGCTTCTAGGGAAGATGGCATTCGTGTGTAGCCTGTCCCCTGACAGGCTTCTGTGGGGTTCTGAGACTGTCTCTGGAGAAGGTGATTAACGGCAACGAAAAGAAGCCCAAAGCAGTTCTGCTGGATGTGCCCCCTCGCCTCACACACCTTCCCTTCATTTAGGTTTCCTTCTGCCATGGAAACACAGCTTGCCAACCTTCCATTCAGATTGGCAGCCCAACTCTGCCTGCTCCCTATACAGTTACAGAAGCTGACAGGCCTAGCTCACTGTTTTAGGACTAAAGGCAAAGAGCAGCAGATGTTGCACAGTCTGAAGAGCACTAAACCAGTGGTGCCCTAGTACCCAAGTGCTTGACCTCTCTCTGAAGAACAAATGTGGACTTGCCTCTGGCATAACTGAGAGTACTAATAACTCTCTTAGCTTTTACAACAGTATCAAGCTTGTAGAGGTGTTATAATACATAAAAATATATACCCAATGCTTACAGAGTGGGGTGGGAGGAGAGAAGTGTGAGAGGTGCACAAAGATCACTGAAATCAAGATAAGATAGAAGAGACACTTTAATTAAGTCTTGAAGATGACTACATGAAATTCAACACAGAAATTTAACTTCTGGATTTACACAGCAACTGTTATTTTTCTCCCTGTAAACACACACAATCAAGAGTCCAAAGGAGCCCCCAACAGTGATGGAGAGGCATGAATAGTGACAAGGTTGCCATTAAAAAGATGTCTTCTGTCAGAAACCCATGCTCATGCCCATTGAGCTTCACTGGAGACACATGGAGCTCCTGTCCAGCATTTCTCCCTAAGGAGTTCATTTGGGAAAGAGAGCCACAAGACACTGGATTAGATATTGCAGGCCTGCAGGCCTTTGGAATGGCTTTTCTTGGGTGTTTAATGAGGGACTTAGGTGGTCAGAGGAAGGCTTGTGCATGAAGGCCAAGGCCAAGGAGCATGCGATTAGTTGTGAGACTTGAGAGTGTGTGATGGGACAATAGACTTCTGGGTATGTTTGCAAGATTTGTGTGTGATAGTGTGTGAGATGGTATGTTTGTGAGTGAATTTGTATATGTGAGTGGATGTATGTTTTAGGTTGTGGGTGACGATGCATGTTCATGTATGACAGCACATGTGTGTATGCCCCCCAGCCTTCCCAGTCCTACAAGCTCCACCTCCAAGAGACCATCTGCTTCCAATTACCAGCATCCCATTTGGGGATAGAAACAGCAGGCTCTTCTTGGGGTGGCTTCTGAGAACAGGGTGTTCCAGCCCGGCTGCCCTAGTTCTGCTTCATGGGGGCTGAGGCTGCCTCAGTCAGCATGCTCTCCCAGCATAGAGAGTCCACAAAGAGCCCTCTCTGCACCAGCCCTGGAGTCCCAGTCCTCCCCCAGATCATAAACCTGCCTGTGAAGACATTCGGAAATAGTTCACCCTCACTCTCATGCATGTGCAGAGATTGGAATGCCATTCGCTCAAGTTTTATTTTATTTTGCTTGGAAGGGGAGTGAGGGGGAGAAGAGTCCTGACCTAATTTGTTCTAGGCCAAAATACTACTTCATGTAAGAGTATATACCTGCAAGCAGATCCTTGCTTGCCTTCTGGGGGTGTTCTGAACACTTATGTATCACCTGTAGCTGCACAGCACACAGCTCAGAAATTCAGGCCTGTAGTCAGAATTCTAGCGCCTAAATGATAAACTCAGTGAAGCTGGATCCTGGGTTCTAAGTCTCTTTATCATAACTTCTAGCTCATGTTGATGGGGTTGAAGCATCAGCATAATATCTGGTATATATCAGGCACTGGATTGAATTAATGAGTCAAAATTCAGTTTAAAAAGGGACCTAGTACCAATGGTAAGAGATTGGAAATAAATATTGTACAAAAGACCATAGAAGAGGCTTAGGTTAGGGGGCTTCTGGGTAGCCCAGGGGCTTTCACATATAATGTTCCAACAATATTTACTTACCATCAAGTTTCTTCTTTTAGCAACTCCATTTCATGAGCCTTTTTTTTTTTTTTGAGAGGGTGAGAGCTCAGTGGTTCTAATTAAAATCAGCAGAGATCAGAAGGGGTATGAATGCTTCAATTCAGCAGGGATAAGTATGTCCAAGGCAGATAGCTAGCGAGGCCTCTGCTGAGGGCAGCTCAGGCTAGGGGTCTTCCCAAAAGGAGCTTTTCCAAAGGAACCAAGTAATATTTCATCCCTACCTGTGGATTTTGTTATTGTTTGGGGCCATAACCTGCCTATATTATAACCTGGCAAAAAACACACACAAGCAACACTGTTAGTTCTGGTTGATAGAAAGATCATTTAATAAGAAAAGAGAGAAACAATCTCAAGGCTCCAAAATTTAAGTTGTCTAGTGACATAATTTCAAGTAAAATGAATATGTGATTAACACTTCTTGATTTCCCAAAACCATTCAGAGGGGCCTTCGACAAAAGCAAAGTGGCCTTAGCTCTGGAGTGTCCCCTCCCGGTGCCTATAAATTTATACCTCAGCTCTTAGCTGTGGGGACAACACAGGAGGTCAAGGGTCTATGGTAGCAGGAGTGGCTAGACTCTGATTCGCTGGCTCTGCATGATAGGCCATGTCTCGGAATCTTTGCAGAGGTGCTCAGGCGTTGGGGTTGGTCCGCATGAGCTCCACGTCGGCCTGCACCATCTCCCTCACCAGCTCCTGCAAACGAAATCCAGGGTGGGTGGTGAGGGCGGGGTTTCTGCCACCCTCTTCTGCAACACCTCCTCCCAGGGTTCTGAAAAGTCTGCCTGACTGCAGTCCACCAGCAAGGGTTCACAGCTAACAGCTGTGAGAACTTGCATTGGAGACACAACTTACGTCAAAGGCAACGCGGGGCTTCCAGTTCAGTTTCTGCTGCGCCTTGGAGCAGTCTCCCTGTAGAAAGTCCTGCGGAGAGAGGGCAGATGAGGTGTGCTTGCAGAGTACCCCTTTCCCAATCTGTCCCATCAGGTAAGATATGATCCGATTTAAGCTAGGACCTTGCTAGGGAGACATCTTCAACTCTTGCCCACCCCCATAACTCTACCTCGTCCTAATGATGGCTTTTTTTTTTTTTTAAAGATATTAAGTTGTCAGGAGGGCGATTGGGAAAACTGTTTCGAAATACTGCTCTTCTCGGCAAAAGTCAGGGGTAAATCAAGCCTGAATGTCCAAGACACGAAGCTCACTGCACAGTGGCCGTTCCTGGTCCTCGACCTGGAGGACTCCGACCCATCTGTTGGGTCTGGTCCCTAGAATCTACACTCCTCCAATTCCGGCCTTAGGTCTACTGCCTTTGCCCTGTCCCTGCCTCCTGCATCTTGTCCTGGATTTGGAGTCAGGGGAAACCCCGCCTCTGGTCTCTAGCTTTTGGGACAGCCTAGGCGGGCAGGCACGCAGGCAGGCACGCAGGCAGGCACGTAGTGCGACCTTGGAGTAGCCTCCGCTCAACTCTGGCTTTGCTAAGGTGAGGACAGTTCTCTGCCAGCCAGCAGCGCACCCACATGCTCCAAAACCAAAACTTTCATTTCCCGGCTACTGTAGAGGGTCTGTTATAATCTCTTTCTTCCTTAGAAAATAGGGATTTTCTTTCTTGACTCATGGGACAAACACGGAAACCTCAGTTTCAGACCCTGTGCATCCGAGACCTCTGGTCAGCCCAGGCTCTTTTTCTAGCTCCTCTCACCTCCAGATGCTCCTTCAAGGCTGCTTTTAGAGGAGACTGCTGACCACTGTCTCAGCCCAGGACTGGACCTTACCAACATATACAGCTGAGGTCAAGCCTCCTGGTCTGCTTGCTCAGTTCTGACATTATGAGGAGGGGAACACAAACGTACTGGAACTTCCTGGATATCTAGCAAGAGCAGTTCACTTTCGTTCATTTAAGATATACCCTTGGAAGGAAGACTGACAACTAACAGGAAATGGTGAAGATGAAAATTCTGTGTCTTCACCCTCACACAGTTCTTTATTGTATGTCTCAAGACTAATGGGCATTATAAGATGGGTTTAAAGGGAAGAAAGGAAAGAAAGGAGGGAGGAAAGGGAAAAACCAAAAAAAGCCAGTTAGGTATATTCACATGAGTGCATCTACTGCTGCATATGCAGAGATGCAAAGTAACCAGGGACTGGGAAGGCAGGAGGGAAAAAGGGGATCTTTATAATGATAGGTACGTTATTAGGATACTGTATTTTAGCTGTGCACTATTAGACAAGTGGACCAGCCACAGATAACTAAGCTGCAATAAAAGGCCTCTCCTGCACTTGGCAGCCAAGGGCACTTTGTTCTGGATTTCAGATGGGTAGGCCAGAGTGTTAGGTACAAGCTGGTTGTGCTTCCCACGGGGTGCTCACCCGGGCATTCTCAGCAAGGTGGTCTGGTTTCCAGTTCCCTTCTCCCTGCCTGAGTCTTTACTCTAGCAGAGGGCATTCAGAGACTCTCGTTCTTAATCATCCATCATTGCTTTTTAGGCTTGAATAAATCAAATTCCCAAAGGCTTTGCATTTCACAATATGCCGAAGTACCCACTTCCTCCCCAGAGTGTTAACCAAAGTGAAGCAAGTTATTTCTGCTGACCTAAAAGCCCATTTCCAGACTCCCCAGGAAAGGTAGGGTGCAAGAATTAGTAATTAGCATTTTTAGCACAGTGTTACCTGCAGCTGCCAATGAAAGTGGAAAAACAAACCAAGTAATTTATTTCTCTTTACTCTCCCTAAATAAACTTGTATATACTTTTTACAATGCTTCTCTTTTAGTGTAAAAGCCACACAAGGTTATTCCTTCTTTTTCCCCAGAGGAAGCTGTGTAGTTTGGAGTCATGAAGCAATGTCCACCCGCCCCTCTCTCAGTCCTCAGCTTCAGGAGAACATGGTTACTGTTGACTCACATACCGCCGGCAGTAAATCAACCAGCACAGCATGGATGCAATTCATGGCTATGAACATACAGTTAAAAAAAGCCCTAAAACTCAGTTTGGTTTCAAATAATCTCAGTAGGCTTGGGAAAGGGAGCTTTGTATTGTAATTATGCTTCCTGTATTTTTCTACAAGTAGCTCATAATATAAAAACAACCAGGCAACTACAATTAAGAAAAAAGAAAAATGGTTTTCAAAAACAGCAACAGACACTACTAAATACACTGTAAAAGTATTTCATTGAAACCAGAGACAGGCCCAGCTAAACTTCCCAATCTAGTTTTGAGCCCTCTCTTAGACTGCAGCCTAAGAGCTTCCTTAGCCTTCTGCCAACACTCTTGTCTCCCTGAAAGCTAATTAGATCGAGAGGCCTTGGGAAGGGAGAGTATGCGGTCCTATCAGGACAAAACAGTGGCTCTTCTTGCCAGTTGCCACTAACATGGGCTAGTCAAAATGTTTCTATCTCTTCAACTTTTTCTTCTGTTAGGCAAGTGCTTTACCACTGAGCTCTACTCCTCATCAACTCAGTGTGCTTTGGATTTCACTGTCTTAATAAATTGAGGTGGTCTTGTATGCCCTTCATCCCAGCACGCAGAGGCAGGCAGATCTCTGATCTACAGTTCCAGGCCAGCCAGAGCTACACAGAGAAACCCTGTGTCAATATATATATATATATATATATTTTCTACCATGGGATCTTGCTAATGGTTTGTTCCATTTACAAGCTCCCTGGCTCAGGCACACTTCAGGGGTGGCATGACAAGGCCTGCGTGTGAAGGCACATGGTGCTGGACAGGAGGGCAGACAGGAAATGCTCCTTTAAACACCATTTCCTCTGACCCGCAGAGAAGTCCGGGTTGGGAGGTGGACTCCTGCAGGGAAGCCTGGAGTTGCTGTGCTCACACACGGATGTGGGGAGAAAGAAATGCCATGATCTGTACTCCTTTTATATTTGAGTCTTTTAAGACATTTGAACTTCCACAAAATCCTCCAATAGGGCCAAGCAGTTCCTAACGACAGATGAAAAGAATGAGTTTATGTATATTGCTCTCCATTTTGAATTATTTGGTTCTCCACAGAGCATACACTACCATATGACAACAGAGGCAAAACTGGAATTAAGTGATGATTTTATGTAGAGTTTCTACAGAATTTCTACAAAGAACTTCATGAAATGGGTGGTCTGGAGTTTTTCTGGAAAAAAAAAACAGGCAACAAAGCTCTAAGAAAATTTAAAGCATTTTAATGTAAATATGGCATTTCCTAAATCTGGCTTCTGGTGTCTTGCCATTTTCACTGCTATTCCTTAGGTGAACTATACAGTTACAATATGTAATTTATTATTGTCAAATTCAATTAGGCTTAACTAAGCATTTTACAGCAGCTAAACAGCACAAGGGACAGGGAAAGGCTGCAGACCCCAGCTCCTTTGCCTCTAGGAGCTGTCCTGCAGCAGGAGCACCCAGACATGGTGGCTTTTACGGCAATAGAGATGCAAGCGTAGCCTGAGAGGAGAGCATGTTTTGTTGCAACTAAATCTCAGGCTTTCCTGGCCATTGGTCTTGTTATAGTGGATAGATAAAGTGCCAGACCAAGTCCCGGGGAAGTCATTAGGCCAGTTCCTGAGCCCACAGCAGTTAACGCAATCCAGAAAAGGAGGGCTCACCCTGCCATTATTGTCTCCTCTAATTAGAGGCCACTTTTGTGAGATCTCTGGGCTCCCTGTACACTGCTGTCAAGATAACAAGACACCTTTCCGCCATACAGGTTCCTTTTCTCGCCGATGTGATTTTGATTGTTTTTATACAAATTAAGTCCCGTCAGTACACTAAACTGGATCATGCAGGATAACTCCAAGCTCACACCCTCATTTCTTTTTCTCCCCTTTCTCTAAGTTTGATTTGGGAAAATTATAACATTTAGATTGAATTACAAGTTGGATTGGGTTTCCTTGGCAGGTTTGTGGTAAGGTTTGTAGGAACATCTGGTGGGGCAGAGAGACTTTAAGAACATAAGAGCTCTTGGCAGGATGTTGTTAAATTTCTATGTACATATTGAAAGAAATTGATTTTTGAGTGCCATAGACAAGAGGGTGCATAGACAGGGATATGACTAAGGAAAACCTAGCCCGATGGAAACCTTGGCTAAACATCTTCAGGAATTTAAGACATGGAGCTGTGAGTGGCACAAAAATACTCACTTTCCCCTCCTGCTTTTCTAAGAAAAGGGAAATTGAAGACTAGCTTAGGTTCCAAGGGAATAGAAGAATGCCAATGAGTGAAGTCCTTGATCTGACTTTATGCTAATGGAGTGAGGAGGCAAGCTTCCCTCCCAGGGTAAAGCTTCTCCTGGGAAACACAGAACTGCTAAGAACAAAACAAAACAACACAACTTGAGGGAAGCCTTTGAAGTTGCACTGCATATCCCAACCAAGATTCTAGACAGGCAGGGAGGGGCATATGGAGGAAAAGGGAGAGAGTAGCCTGAAGAGTCCCCCAATTGCCCACCACCCCCAGCCTCCAGCCTGCAGTGCTCTCTGAGGACCTGTGTAGTTTTAGCTCTCATATGCTGGAATTTACTCCTGGCTTAATCCTACCCAAGGAGAGAGCTAACCTCAGAGCAGTGCAACGAGGAGGTGGCTGGGCATTTCCCTCTCCTCCCCTGGACTGCTTTAGAATAGCAAAGATTGAAGTCAACACCAGGCCTCTCCTTTAATGACAAGGGGCGATAAGAGACAAGGAGAAAACAGCAGGTTGTCTCGTCTGTTCAGGAAGTGGGCTCAGGGGACTGTCCATCCAGCAGGGCTGACAGAGTGCCCCAGAGCTAAACTGATACAGCTTCACTAAGCGCCATTCCAGAGTGTAGCACAGCATGGGACATAGAGAAGAGCAGCAGGCCTGCAAAAGCTGTTCCTAGTTTCTGCACAAAGGACACTCCAGGCCTATGGGCTATGGGCAGTCCCACATGGCCTTAGACTAAAAAAACCACTGCTTGGAGCTCAAGACTCAACACTGTGCACTCTCTTGGTGGACCCACTCAAGAACCTGTTAGTCATGCTGCCTGTTCTTCTGGATGGTACCTCCTCTTACAGGATCTTTGAGATCCTGTGGTTCCTTCACTGATCCCATTTTTCTGTGAGAGACTATTCAGCAGCTACTAAGAGGTACTAAACAAAGGAAAAGAAACATTTACTTAAATGTGGGCCTCACACACTTATAAAAGAGTCTACCACTGTTTAGAACTTTCTGAAAAGTGAATGAGGATGTATCTTCTTCCCAATGTATCTATCCATCAATATACCATGACATAAACAATATACCATGACATAAACACATCTTTTCCATTATATTTTAAAAAAATATAGTTAGTGCTAGGCAGTGGTGGCCCATGCCTTTAATCCCAGCACTTGGGAGACAGAGGTAGGCGGATCTCTGAGCTCAAGGCCAGCCTTCTCTACATAGCTAGTTCCAGAGCAGCCAGGCCTATAACAGAGAAACCCTGTCTCAAAAAAACCAATATATGTATTTAGCATGAGAGAAAAAAAGTTAGGCAAAAAAAAGGTTCTATAAGTTACACAAAAAACATATTTATCCTCCAAACCTGGGGATTTTGCATACATAGAATCAAGTAGCCATTGGTAAAAAATAACAGAAAAATAGACACCTGTACTGAAGATGTGCAGATGCCATGTTTGTCATTGTTGCCTAGTGATCATAACACCTGCTGGCAGCGTCTGCACTGTGTTAGACAATAACTTTCCTAGGATGATTCACTGAGTGGAGGAGGACATGCAGAGGTCTGCAAATCATCTTATACAGGGTCATAAGTTATCTGAGTATTTTGTCAGAGGGGGATTCTGGAACCAATTCTCTGAAGATTCTGAGGGATGACTGTATTGGGGGAAAGTATGGGTGCACAGATTATTAATTTTCCTTTAGAGTTTTAATGAGTCTTGAGAAAGTTCTCTCAGGCCAGCATGCTTGAGACATGGGTAGCTTTACCTCTGTGGACCAGATTACATACCCCAACATTCACACTAACCAAATTGTACTGTACCATCTCCCTTAGCAGCTTGGAATTCTCCACTACTGCTTGTCTGCCCATTACTACAGAGCTTTGAATGGGGTACAGAAATGGGAACCAACTCAAGAACACTCTTACCAGCCTGTATAACCTCATGGGACCCAGGCTTATCCCATCTAAATGAGCAAGCAAAGGAAAACATTTCTAAGGAGCAATGTCCAGTAGCTTGAAAGAGTTACATGCTCACAGGTAGAGGTCTAACATACATGTTACAGGTGAGACTCTGAGGATGTCACCTTGCAACATCCATATTTATGACCCCTTTGCACCTGTTCTATGTCAATGGTTGTAGTCATGGAACTTTTATTTTTCCTGTTACCATGGGGTTTTGAAGCCTAGTGCTTACAGGGAAAGTGAACTGAATGACTTACTATAACTGGAGCCCTCTGATCCTAACTCCTTCACTAAACTTCATAGTAATCAGCTGATGGGGGTGGTAGTGGTGACTCACACGTATAATGTAAGGGCCACTTAATGACAGGGAGATAAGATTGTTAGTGACTTCAGCATTCCAGGCTTCAAAGTCAGCACCATCTTCTTTGAAAATTACTGGCTACTGTTAATAACTAGATCTGGGGTGTAAAGATTTGTCTATGTTAGTAGAAGGTGGCATAAACCCCAGAGGAAAGGAGATAAAGCACCTTTAAGTGGACCGATTAGGGACTGTTGTGACATAATTGGCAAGTGGCGTTCTGGACACAAGATGCAGGCTGCATTTCTTTTGCCACTTAGCACTTTCTGCCCTCAAAGCACTTTGCAGAGTTCAGCTAATTAAACTTGAAGACATCCACACTCAAGATGCAACTCAGGAGATTTTATATCTTCTTCAGAGGCCTCTTTCTAGAGATGAAAGTTTTCTACAAAGTGTCTTGGAGCTCAGAGCCCAACTCTGTTATCCAGCTTATCTTGAGCCTGTACCCTCTTATCCAGGAAGGCAACTGAGGCCATGGGGCATCCCGGATTGCACAACACAAAGGCAATTTTCCTTAAGCTTGCTTCCTTCTTGTTTGTTAGGCAATCTATCATCTTAGAGAAAATCCCTACCCTTATTTTGAACACATACAGAAAAGGACATTGTAACAAATACAATTATCCTTACAATTAAAGCGGGATGGCTTTTTCTTTGGGTGTTTCTCAACTTATATAGCACATTGAGGTCTTCTAATTCAGAGTCTCTCTTCAATAACTTACCTATCTACCTATGCTTCGCCTCCTCCCTTGTCTGTCCCTAAACTAGATGGAACTGACTTAAGAGGGCCACATCCACATGTTCTATCACTACTTCCCTAGCAGCTTCTTGAGGGCAACTAACACAGAAGACCCTGCATTTGGCTGCTTCCTCAAGAAACTTCTTGAGGAGAAACGTAAACAACTACCTGGCATTTGTGAGTTTCTTGAGGAGCATAGAGGAAAGATAAGCATTAATTCAGATCCTTAGGTTTTCCACAGTTTGACTTACTTGTTTTCCCACCATCAAGCCTAAGAAAGATTTAGCAGGCTGTAGGGATCTATACTGCACAGCTACCTGTTACTCTTCCTTTCATTTTTTTCATGACAAGAACAGAATCCCTGTGTCTATCTGTTGAGATAGTTCAGCCAGATATCATGAAGCCATCTAGTGGTAGAGTCTTGGACTAGAAGGCAGCATCTCTGATTTTTAGTCTAGCAGTCACAATGTTCAAAGGACCAAGCCCTTCAAGGAAAACAGTGTACTTATGAAACATTAATGTGAGAGGCAAAGAGACTTCTAAATAATGTGTCAGCATATGATGACATCAGTACATGCCAATGGTGGATAGAGGTTGACACAGAAATCCAGCCACTGTGTAACTCAATGTATATGTTGTTATAGAACAAACTCAGCCACAGTGGTGAACAAGAGTAGTGGCCAAAGGGAGGACACTGACTGGCAATATTCAGGAGACCTTGGGGGAAATTAAATGAATGTTCCCTAGGTGGACAGAAGCATATTACAGAAGCCCATGCTCTTGTCAGAACCAATCTAACTGCAGTTAACATCTGTGCATTTCACTATAAATTTCATCTCAACCAAAACATTCTTAAACATTACTAAGAACACAGAGATATCACTGGAGGGAACTGGACTCCTGTCCAGGGCTCAATGAACTCAGTTGTTTCTGAGCATCTCTGAGTATGAGGTTCTAAATCTATAAAACTGAGGTAAACACTGTCTGTGCTACAGGATGGTTGTAAGAATTAAGGCTACACAGAAACAGCTGCTGGTACCAGATTTCTCCCCTTGAAGTACTGGAGATCAAACTCCATTCATGCTAGGGAAGCAAGCATTTTATCCCAGAGACAACCAGTCCCTGTTTCACTGTTAGGCTCAGGTCTTTGTTTGTCGAACAAATGTATCCAGGATTTTACACTGTGTTTTTCTCCAATTATTGCACACATTTTGCAGTTTTGTGGTTTGTTGCCAGGCACTGATTTTGTCAGGTACTGGGGAAGCAACTGTGGATAAGTCAAGGCCTTGACTGTCATGGCACCTGTGCTGGGTTGGGGAGATGGCAAGAGGTACACAGAGACACAAGGAGGATATCAGCTAATGGCAAGCATGGTGACAAGGCCATAGAGGTGGGGACTTGGCAAGAGTGGGACAACCCTGACAGTTAAGGGACATTCTAAAGAGTGACATCTGATCAGAGATCTGAATGGTAAGAAAAGATCTGGTTAAGAAGGTCTTTTGGGGGACACCATTGATAGGAAGTATTTTAGGGAGCAGAGCTTCAGCTCTGAGGAGTACAGATCAGGCCACTGCTTGTAGATACATGAACAAGGGAAAGGCAGCTCACGGTGAGGTCAAAGAGGTAAAAAAGACTTGTCATGATTTCAGGTCTTCCTCTATAGAAGCCATGTTGTGCCAAGGCTTTATTTTCTGAACCATACCTGACTGTCCTTAAGAGTCTAAGCCTGTGGGCCATGGTTAAAAAGTTGGCTGACTTAAATAATTTAGGTAGAAGCCTGAATTTTATGGGGGGGTGGTGGGGATTTTCAAAAGCATGACACTGACTTCTAGCTGTTCATACTGATTTATGGGAGAGTTGATTTTTCTCTCTGTACTAACTAAACTCTTTATTTTTATTTTTTTCCATTCAAAAATTTCCACTTCCTCCCCTCCTCCCATTCCCTTCCCACTCCCCCACTCCCCCTCCAGCCTTGCCCTGTGGGAAGTTCAAGGTCCTCCCCCCTCCATCCAGGCCTAGGAAGGTGTGCATCCAAATAGACTAGGGTCCCGAAAAGCCAGTACATACAGTAGAAACAAGTCCCAGTGCCATTATCAATGGCTTCTCAGTCAGCCGCCATTGTCAGCCACATTCAGAGAGTCTGGTTTGACCCCATGCTCCTAACTAAACTCTTACGTACAACCTCTGCTCCTCTTTGACGTTTGGGTATGTAACCTAACTACTCTGTAGGGGCTAGGTCTGGGCTACTACAGTGAAGACTCAGCACGATACCTAGATGGCTTTGGGAGGCTAGGAACCTGGCTTCTGTGCTCGGATACCCCCTGGAGTGTGTTAGCAAGGTTGCCCATCTTCTGGCCAAATGAGGACAGCAATAGCCTCTGAGGGTTAACTAAGATTCCTCCACCCTTCACTTCTTTTCTGGTTACTGGAAAGTGGGAGCCCTGAACACCCTGAGGTGGCTACGGAGCCGTTTTCCTGACTAGAGCTCAAGGTGGGACACATTACTGGAACCTACTTTCCTTTAACGAGTTTCACCACATGGTGTATGTGTTTGTGTTAGTACGTGTGTATCTTTGAAAGGCCAGAGAAGCGGTCCGTTACCATCCTATCATTGATAGCAGGGAGTCTGGACTTTGCTCTGGATCTTGGAGAGTTTAAGCACTAGAGGTTTTCACAGACATCTGTGTACTTTGTCTTAGATGAGAGGAGTCAAAGACAGGAGAGGAGACCAGTTAAGATGTCCAGGCCATAGAGGTGAAAGATGGGGTTTCTGGATGACAGACAGTGGTGGTAGAGTGTGGCCATGCAAAGATAACTGGGGAAGTAGAACACAGAAAGACTTATGGATTGATGGGATGCAGATAAGAGAACAAGGATCCTGGATTCTGGCTTAAAAGAGAACCCTCCCATTCTTTCAAAGGCATTTATGATTTTATAATGCTATGAGACATTCCATTATAGTCTCATTAGCGTTATTAGTTTCTCTGCTTCAAGGCAACTCCTTATTTCCAACATTATGAAACAGGGGCTCTCTGAAGGTTACTTTTGTTAAGCTGCTGATAACCCTTTCTATCATACTCCATGGAGAGGCACTTTCTGGTAATGACTTGATATGATGCCAAAGTCCTTGAGTCTACTTATCACCCAGAGAGCAATTCTGCTTCCCTGAATCCTGGCTATTCATGTGAAAGGAATACTAACCTTCTTCTGTGACTTGAGCTGGCGGACAAGTGAGGAAAGGGTTAAGTTAAGCTGTGTCTACTGTGCAATACCAACACGTCCTACTTTTATTATTCTCCACTTGCGGCTAGAGGAAGTCCGAGAGGTGGCCTTTCACATGACATCATAAAAGCCTGATTTATCGCCAGCCACCAAACATCGAGAAAATCATAACATCCTTTCAGGAAAATGCAGTGGAAAATAATCAGGCTGGCTTTGATGAAAGCTTTGGTGGGGACTCCAAGTGTGACACCCTGCACAGTCGCCCTTGGCAGGTGCTTTGTTTGCCCTCAGTGCTGGCCTTGCTGACAAGGCCTAGGGTCTGATCTAAATGACGGCCTGTGATGGAGTGCAGCTTCCTGTCCACAGACCAAATAAGTTGGGATCATAGTCTGCCAGCCTGATGAAAACAGCACTTCAGCGTATGTGAATGTGCTCTGGAGATGACAGCTCAGTCCGGATGTGAGAAATTATTGACTATGAGAGTATAAAAAAAATCATGCCTTCTTACATAATCTATTGCCACATGCTTTGAGGAGCATGGCTGTCACACATCCTGTATTGTACCAATAATCTGTCCTCTGTTTCTGTCTTTACTGATTGATTTAATGAATTATGATTATGATTTTTTTTGTTGTGCTGGGGATTATCTGAAAACCTCCTGCATGCTATACGAGAGCTCTACTGTGGAAGTATTAAGCTCTATGCCTGTCTTTAGGACACAACTCATCAGCTAGACCTTTTCATCTCAAGACATTTTACCCAGAACAGTGTTCCACTGCATCATGCTCCTAATGACAAAGGGAGCTAAGACATGATGGAGTAGAGATCTCTCCCCATCAAATGTTACAGGACATAAAGGGACAATTCAGTTCCTCATAGCACAAGCTATGCATTCAAGAAAGGGACACCTCCATATTGATTCTTTAAATGCTTAGTCAGTTGGCAAAACTACCAAGCAGGAGCCTCTTGTCTCTGATTCATATGATGTGTTCTGCAAATAAACCCAGGAAGGAAGGTCAGAGTAACTTGAGAGCCAGTATGGTTCTCAAATTATGGCCACATCCATTTTCCATAGGCCTATTAGTGGAAAAAGTTGGCCTATCTACACAGAGCAAGGTAAGCTATTGATGTCTTGAGTTCTGAGAAGGAAAGCTGCTGTAATGATTTATCCAAGGCCGAAAAGAGCTACTTTTCAGAGTTGAAAGTGGCACAGACGTTACTTTCACTGCTAAGTCATTAAGTGCTGCAACACAAAAACCTTGACTGGATTTAAGGACTCAGAAAGGAACACCTCTCTTGCAACCGTAAGCATTCCTGAAGATTGGTATTAGTGTGGCTCCTTAGGAAGGATGAGCTCCCTGTGGTTGAGGTGCTGAGCCCCAGACTGATACACCAGACATATCAATCATGGGCACACAGGAAGCCCATCACTGTATCTTTGCAAATTTAGTTTTTTTAACTGCTCCATTAGGTGTATAGTGAACCTGCCCAGACCATCCACACCTACTTAGGGCCACATGAGGAATGGTAATGCCCCTCAACTGCATGCTCTTGGCCTGCTTCTCCTTTACAATCTGCTATCAGAGCCTGCTCCAACACTTGGGGCTGGTATTGATCCCCATCTGCTGCTGTCAGCTGAAATTCCATAGCGGCTATGGTGTCATGCATCAGGCCTGCCTCATTTTCTTCCATCTGGCTGGACTGGTCAGTTCCCAGTATTGAGACTGAGTCAAACAGGGTGACCAGGGAAACCAAGTAACTTAGAACATTGTAAGCAGAGGGTGGTGGCTCAAGATAGGTTCTCTCTTAGTTTAGTAGTAAGGGAATCAGGGACCATTTAGAGTCAAGGCTGATTTATTGGGCTTCTCATTGGATCTATCTGTCCAACTCATTGTACGCTCCATGTTGTTTATCCCTGCTAAGAGTCCTACATGGGAGGTAAGGAAACATATGCCCAGCAAATTATATAACTTGCTCATTTTGACTTGGAATGGGGCCTGGACTCAAATCCAAGCCTGAATGACTGCAAGGGTTGGGCCTGCTAGCCTGTATCATGTCTCTCAGGAATCTTGTCTTGGTCGGGCAGTTGGGAACAATATACAATCAAGTGTTCACCCCCCCACATAGAAGCTGTAAGGACAAATTATGTAGCCAAGAAAAGAACTTAACTAAAAAGACCCAGATAGAGATATTGTGATAATATACCTATAATTCTAGCACTTAGAAGGTAGGGGTAGGAACCTCATGAGTTTGAAGTGAAAATGGGCTATATAGAGACTTGTGGACAAGCTTGAACCCTATAATATGCAATAAGACCCTGTCTCAAAAAAGCAAGGTCTGACAATGTAGCCCAGGGGTAGAAAATTTGCCTAGGAAGTATAAGGCTTAGTTCTCAGCACTACCAACAAAAAGAAAACAGAAAATGAATACGTTTTCACCCCACAGAGGTCCAGAAAAACCACGGCTGCTAGTAAACCACTTGTATCAATTAGGGTAGGTCCTTTATGGAGATAGAAATCTTAGCGAGAAAGCAAGAGTGGGGCTATTATGACAACAGGACTGACATCAGTGTTTTATAGCTTGAAGAAAGCTTCAGACCACAAAAGAAAAAAATAATTTCATCTTTACCCCAAGCCAGAAATGAATGGTTATGTAGAGGTAGAAGAGAAAGCATCTTTGATTGGATTACCTCAGATTCCTTAGGCATTATCAGTAATAGTTATGATCTTGAACTTTGTATTTAAAAGCAAACAAAGACCAAGTAATTTTCCCATGGAAGGGTATTTCTCTGCCTGGCAGCCCCTGGTACTCTAAGGCTAAGTTGCTCCCAATGGACATTCTCCAGTAGAACTAGAATCTTTAAGGATCTGCTTGCCTTCTAGGTCCACAAGGAATACTAAGAGCTGTTTGGCATGAAAACTTAAAGGGCTTGGGAAATGTCTGGAATCTGACTCCATCAGAACACACTTTTCTTTGAAAATACTTCAACACAGAACTAAAGCAAATGGCCTGGATTTTACTTATGCTATTACCATGACTATTCTTGACAGAAATAAATTGCTCCTAAGGATGCAGACTTCTACACTTTTCAGGGTCTACGGAATGAAGGAGACTGCACTGTCAGGGCCTCTGCACCTATGTAGTAGTAAAGAAAGTCTGGAGAATGCAAGGTAGGTAAGGCTTCAGCAAAAGCATCTTGACTTTTGGGCTTGGCTACTGAGAATTCAGATTTAGAAAGAAAGCATTGCCTTAAATTATTACTACCCTATAATGATATCAACAGTTACTACAAAGGAGCCCCCATCTATTTTCTCATTGAATCCTGGCAACGTGCGCAATATTCATTTATCCACCCATTATGCAGCCAGTGGCCATAGATATGTGAGTCCAAGCAGCTCAAAGTTAATGATGGAGACGAAGAAGCAGATGGTAATAATTTACAAATGTCATGCTCTAGGCAAGGGGAGGAACAGAGTGATAGAGCCAGAATGACTCTGACATGCAGGGTAGAATTGCAACTTGAAGAAGGTACATGAGGAGTAAGGAAATGAACACTGTACTGGGCAGTAACAGTACCCTATGTTTGGCAGGCTTCTTACTGAAGCACATGTGAAAAAACAATGGGATAACTTGTCAAGAACTCCCTCTGGGAAGCTTCCAGGATTTAGGTCCCTTCATAGGTAAAAGCGGAAGGGTACGCAGACTAATGCAGTGGGGGTACTCAGAAAAAACATTTTCTAGTTCTCAAGAGGGTAGTGAGGTATGAACATGAGCCAGGAGGACAAGGATAAAGTATCTAAGTGCAAGAATGTAACTCAAGGCCTAAGGAGGAGTCTGAGAGCCTTTTAGAAACTGCAATAAGGTCTGGGGGGGGGGCGGTGGCACAGGGTAGAGTGGAGCTCTCCCCTCTTCCTGGAAGTGAACTTCAGATGCACAGCAATTAGCACTAGCTTAGGACTTTGTTGCCAGATCTTTCTGTGCAGAATTTCAGTTCT
Organism: Ondatra zibethicus; assembly: GCA_004026605.1. Classification (NCBI taxonomy): domain Eukaryota; kingdom Metazoa; phylum Chordata; class Mammalia; order Rodentia; family Cricetidae; genus Ondatra; species Ondatra zibethicus. The sequence continues at coordinate 110,969 of PVIU01002115.1, read as the reverse complement.
TTCTAGTATTTTCTGGATGACCTGACCCTCAATGGGCCTATAATACAATACCTGTTGATGATAAAGAGGCAAGATAATGCAAGTGGCTGATGTGAGCAGATATTTAAATATTAGCTACTATATGTATATTTCTTTACAGCTTTACCAGAGCCACTAGAATCAAACTAACTCACTTGGAAGGACACTCGGGCTTTCAAAGCTGGGTTGTGATGTTAGCTTCAAATGTCTTTTTATATGAGCTCTGCAGTTCTAGCAAGCTGCAGTTCCTATATATATATTCGTGCAGAGAATTCTTTCAAGCTGGAACCCTCTTCTTCCTACTCATACATTTAACACCATAAAAGCCTGCTGAATCTGGGGTCAAAGAGACTTCATTTGAAATTCTAGATTCACCCTTCAATGTAGATTTAGCTCATTTGTTCAACTACCTGTTTCATGACATAGATGTTGACTTGCTGAACACTTTCCACAGTGTGAGGCCACATACCCAGTCATCCCCACTTCCATGTCTCTAGTTCTAGCCTCAGCCATTTCCCATGCCTACATCCAGTCCCACCTCCTTCCCTGTTATATATCCCACATAGGAAGCAAAGTCAGACAGGGCCATGCCTCTAGGTAACTAGGTAGTCAGTATAATACTTATGAATTTTAGGGTGGGCTGTCTCAGGAGGTGTGGTCTATCTACTTTAAATACATTTTGGCCACCCCATGGCACTGGTCTACTTAGCCAGCAGGTGGCTCATGCCCCTTGTGTTGTCACTCCACAAGCAAAGAGAAACTAGACAGGACTAAGTACTATAAGGGAAATTAAATACTGGTGGTCAGGAATGCTGCCTAGGTGACGAGAAAGCAGAGAGTCTTGGCTGACAGGATGCCAGAACTTCAGCTGGAGAACATGAACCTAGGGAGGAAGCCCCTTGGGCTGGGCCCAGGGGGTGGGGACTGATAATCAGAAGCCTTGAATTTCATAGAGCTCAGACTCTGAAGAGGAAGTTATTATGGGTGATAGTGACTCCAGGGTGAGGTAGTGATTTATGGCTTTGCCAAGAAAGATCTGTGAGCTGGGTGTGGTACTCCATACCTGCTATCCAAACTCTAAGGAAGCAGAGGCAGGAAGATTGTGAGTTGGATGCCAGGGTTAGCGACTTTCTCTCTCTCTCTCTCTCTCTCTCTCTCTCTCTCTCTCTCTCTCTCTCTCTCTCTCTCTCTCCCTGTGTATAATATATGTGTATATATGGTGAGGGAATGCCTCAGTAGGAAAAGTGCTTCTCTCTCTCTCTCTCTCTCTCTCTCTCTCTCTCTCTCTCTCTCTCTCTGTGTGTGTGTGTGTGTATAATATATGTGTATATATAGTGAGGGAATGCCTCAGTAGGAAAAGTGCTTGGAGCACAAGCTTGAAGACCAGAGTTCAGATCCCCAGACACAGTTGAATAGGCCATTATGGTTAGTGAGAAATTGTCTCAAAAATAAAGTGGAAAGCAACAGAGGAAGACATCTGATATCAACTTCTCGCCTAAGTATACACATATAAGGGTGAGCATACCCACACATGCATGCATGAACCAAATAAATCAAGAAAAAAAAAAACAAAAGACAACAACCTGAAAAACTTCAAACAAACCTTTCTCCTTCCCCAAAGACTTTGGAATAAATTTCTTTCTCTAGACACCTGTCATACTCTGCCTGTAGGTGGTCTTGGGGCCAATATGAAGAATCCTTGTGACTGACCTCATTTTAGGAGACCCTGGGCCCTAAGACAGTACTCTATCTGTAAGGCATTCCAAGTACTGGAAGAACTGAGGAGTCACAGGGCTCACCCAATTCTCACTCATTTTGGTGTATCCCATAATTCCTTAGAGGCATAAGCTGGGGTGGTGTTTTCATGTTTCTCAGGGACAACCCATTCCATATCACCACTTTAGCAAAGGAAAATGGAGGGAACAAGCTCAGCTAATTGATGGAATGCAGCATGCCACAGGAGACAACACCCAGGTCACGGATGAGGCAGGTCTTTCAAGAGAAAGATTTGTCTTTTGTTATAGGAAGGAAATACCTTTCAGAAAATCAGGGTGGTGTCTGGCACAGAAAGGAACTGCTGGACCCTAGTAGTGGCAGAACCTGAAGGGCCACTTTGATCCTTACCAGCTGACTCAACTTCCCAATTGGCAAAGATGGAGCTTCTAAGCAGGCACAGAAGGTGAAGGTAAGAACAATCTATCACCCTGGAAGGTAGGTGAGCAGCCCCGAGCATCACACTTCAGCAGCTAATCCCTTACGGCTTGTTTCTCTTAGACAGCTGTCCCCTGTCTCCCCCTTTGCTTTTTATGTTTTAATTAATTAATTTTTAAATTCTATATACTTTATTATAAAAAACCTTGCAGATAAATAAAAACACACTTATTCTAACTATATAATAGTTCACTGAGTTATATAGACTTTGGGTCTGGTTAATTTTGGTGTGTGTTTTTTAATTTAATATGTATTATTTTATGTCTTTATTTAAATTATCATCCAAAGTATTAAATTTCATTATGACATTTTTTTTTCCTGAGAAAAGGTTCCACTGTATAGTTCTGGTTGGCCTGAAACTTGCTATGTAGACCAGGCTGTCTCAAACTCACAGAGATCTACCTTCCTCTATCTCCCAAGTCCTGAGATTAAAGGCAGGCATCAGTATGCCCAGCTCCTCTCATTTTCATATTTTAAAACAAAATTTGTTTTTGTTGATTCCCCTCTTTCCCACTTCCTTGTATTTCCTTATATCATTCTACACCAGTTCTCTTTTTTGCTTCCATATCTCATGAAACCCTTCCTCAACATATTTTCCCTCCTGGTGATCTCCTTTCTAGTTTCATGGCCTATCCAGAACATATACTGGAAAAAGGCAGCACAGTCAGTAAAAGTTGAGAGAAAAACGGAATATACCCCTACAGAAGAATGATTCGTGTCTCTCACCCTGCACAATAGTCAATTCAAAATGATTAAAGATCTTAACGTAAAATCTGAAATACTGTCAGGTGTGGTGACATACACCTTTAACCCCAACACCCTGAGGCAGAGGTAGGAGTATCTCTGTGAGTTCTTCGCCAGCCTGCTCTATATAGCGAGTTCTAGGCTACCTAGGGATATACAGTAAGACTCTTTTTCCAAGGGCAAAACAAAACAAATAAAGCAACAAAACTCTGATACGTATAGAGTAAAACAGGAAATGTGACATAGCCACAAAGATTCTAACAGAACCTCAGTAGCATAGAATATAGTTTAAAAAATATACAAACAAAATGACATGAAATTAAAAAGGGTCTGCACAGCAGACAAAACTATCAGTAGAGTAAGCAGCTGGCCTATAGAATGAAAAAATTTTTGCAAGCCATACTCCAGTTAGAGGCTTAATATCTACAAGTAAAGAATTATGTATAAAAACTAAACACTAACCCCCCCCCAATACTAATCAACAAAAGGGTTAATGAGATAGAAAGTTATCCAAGGAAGAAAAGCAAATGACCAATAACTATTTTAAAAAGTGTTCAACATCCTTAGCTATTAGTAAAATGAAAATTAAAGTACTTTGAGTTTCCATTTCATCCAGCCATAATTGCTATCATTAAAAAACAAATGGCATGGCAGTGGTGACACACATATTTAATCCCAGCATTCTGGAGGCAGAAGCGGGTAAATTCAAGTTCGTGGCCAGCCTGGCTATACAGAGAAACCCTGTCTCAAAAAACCTAATAAAATAAAATAAAAATAAAGAAAAAAGAAAAAAAGAAGGAAGGAAAAAAAGGAAGAACAAATGGTGAGCAGTGGAGACAGCAATCCTTATTTACTGCAAGGGGAAGTGTAAATTAGCACAGCCATTACAGAAACCAGCATGGAGGTTTCTCAAAAAATTAAAACTAGAACTATCATTTGACCCAGCTTTTCCCTTTGCTTTTGAAGGGCTCAGTTTAAAGGGACAGAATTATACATGGGTCAGTCTGCTTACATTTGTGTTCCTGGAGGTTCTGGCACATTCTGGGTCCTGAGATGCAAAGGGAAGTAGGGCCGCAGCACACTTCTTTCCCCAGACAGTGGGAGCACATCAGGATGTTCCCTTACTACCTCTTCCTTGGGGTGCTCCTGGCTTTTCTGTTCCCTGCACAGCCTCCCTCTTTTGTATGTCTCCTCTATGCTTGGGAATTACACTCCAGACATTGGTGAACAGGATACACTTCATTTCAGGTGAAGTTTGGCTAATCTGTCTTTAAGAGTACCCCAAAGCTACTGGTTCTGTGAAACTCTTTCTGGTCCACTTGAAATTTTTGGATTTGTCAGAGAGAAAATGTATTCCTTCTTACAATCCCTTCAAGACTCCCCTCCCCACTACCTTGTAGTTAAGGTCCTCCTGCTTCCTGTCTTCTGCTGGAAAATGAGGTCTCACAGTTTATATACCACAATTATAACCGGAGCACCAAGGAGGCCCCATAACTGCTGGCAGTAGACGCAGGGTCCTCAGCCAGGCTGAATGAATTATATAGTCTCTGAGGGCCTCAGGAAGAACATTCTTAGGTTAGCTGCTTTATGAGGGCTGGGTAGTACCTTACTCAGTTTTGAGCCTACTTTGGTGTACACATATGTATTATAGGGAAAACAGAACCCTCTTTAAAATGAAATCCAGTGCTGGAGGGATGGCTCATCAGTTGAGAGCACTGGCTGTTCTTTCAGAGGACCTAGGGTTTAATTCCCAGCATTCATCTAGTGGCTCATGGCCATTTAATCCCATTTCCAGAGGATCTGACACCCTCTTCTGGCCTACTTGGACACCAGACATGCACATTGTGCACAGACATAAAACACATGAGATAAAAATTAAAATGAAATCCATGTATTTAGAAACAAATGGAGACCTTACCATAGCTTAGCCTCTCCCTCACTCCAGTCTCTTGTTCCATTGCCCCAACTTCCAGGGACTTCTACATTGTTCATGGTCTCCTTGACATAAATGAAGAAAGTTGAGCTTTCAAATCTTTTAAAGTATTGACTGAGAGGGAAGGAGAAAAACACTGGCAGAAAGCACACTTGGGAGATGGAGCTTCAAGGACCAGCTCATCGATGAGCACCTGAAACTCACCCTCGGGGTAGACAGGCGTCAGGCTGCCTGCTCCTCCAGCTCGGCCCTCACCACACTTGAGAGACGAGGCAGACTGTGGCCACTCTGTTCTGGCAGCCACTGCTGTGCTGTGCTTCCAGGTTTGTGAGCAGGGGCTACCTCGATGCCTCGGCCTACATGTAGATCTGCTTCAGCATGGCCACAGCCTTGTTGCCTTTACCTTTTGCAAACAGACCTGATATATGGCACAGAGTAGCTAAGCTAGGCCCTTGATGGGCTTGAGGATAGTGCCACTACTTGTCCTTTGCACTTGCCTTCCTGACTACCTTGCATTTCTACCTCATTCTCTGGGTTCCTTGTTTACACTCTCTCTATTCTAGGAGGTAAAAATTCATGCTGGAATCAATTCCTAAGAACCTTCTGTGTGGTGTCAGGACCTGGAGCCTTCTATACATTACTACTTTTACCCCAGTGTCCCAGGTAAGAGACTGAGTTCCCATGTACTGAGGCAGAGCAGAGCTGGGAGCTAAGTGAAGGCTCAAGACAAGCAAGGCTGTCTTTCTGTGATGCTCTCCCAGGACCCTTCATCATCCCACCACTGGCATTTTCATGTCTGTGTCCTATGTTCTGTGTCTCTGCATCAGCTAATTCTTCTAGTTGTCTGTGACACTGGCTGTTGATGAGGAATGTGAGGCCTTCTTTTGTCACAGCTCATGAGTGGGGACAAGTGGTGGTATTAATACTCCACTGTTCTCTTCTGCCTTTGTCTGCCTCCCCAAAGTGACCGAGAGCTCAGAAGGGCAGCGTGGACAGTGAGTTTCTGGCTCCACCTCCTGTAGCAGCAGCTCTAGAAGTCACCAGGCAGGTTTCTGGCACTTTGAAAGTGGGCACCTTCTTGTTCCCAAGCCTCTTGCCTGGTGTCCAGGATCCCAAGTGCTGTGGGATCCCTACGCTCTCTGCTTTCCCAACATTTCTTGACCTGCTCTGACTGGCAACCCCAGTTTTCTCACTGCTCCCTTTTTTTCACTTATTCTCCAAGTCCATAGCTCTGCTTGGGGCTGTTGGAAAGTCTTAAGGGGACCTCCTTTTTATCAATGGCTTCAGCTGTTATATCTCCTGGGAACATCACCATCTCTATCTTCAGCCTTGTTTCTCCCAGTGGCAGGCCTGCATTCTTTTCTTGCTTCTCGGCTGTATTCAAAGACATGACACCCCTAAGTCCTCATGTCTACAGAGGCTTTCATGTAGGATATAACTCCACTGCTCTCAGAGTGGCCCCTTATCTCCAGAAAGCTTTAGTGTTGAAAATCATTTTGTCACTTATTTGCTGCTTTGTCATTGGCCAGTCCAGACTGTAAACTCTGTGAAGCCACAGCTGTTCATGTTTTGTGTTCTCTATCCTCAGGCAGAGCTTTATGCACAGCAGGCATTTAACTGCAATTTGCTGACTAGATACAGGCATGACGGTATTAAAACTGATGACAGTATTCCTTCCATCTAAACACACTAGTTCTTATCCCTAATGTGTTGTTAACATTTATGCCCACACCCAACACCTAGACTTCAAACCACAGCCAACTTAGCTCTTCTTGTGCCTTGCTATAATCTTTCCTTAGCATTTTTTGCCCTCAGACCTTCCTTTCTTCTTTCTTTTTTGTCGTGGTGGCCCAGGCCCTCGAGTGCTCACACTGTAGCACTATATTCTCTTTCATCCCCACACCCCTGCTTGAGGGCCTGACTGTCTAAGACTTTTCCCATCACGTAGTTTTTCTGAGTCCCCACTTAGGAACCTTGATTTCCTGGCAAATACAATCCAGATTCTTACCCTGACTTCAAAATTTCTGACAACTTGATCCCAACCTAGTTTATTTTCAGTTCCTTTCACACCATATTCTGTGTTCCTGATGAGATGGGTTAATCAGGATCTAGCACCTTCTGAGGACTCCAACCTCTATGCTTAGACACTCACTTGGAGTAGTATTAATACTTGCTGCATTCCAGGTTCTAGGAGCTTGACACACCTAGCCAACAGTAATGGGGCAGTGTGGAGAGATTGGTTTAAACCAGGTCTGAGGAGCATGTTGGTCTCAGCCTCTCTCAAATAGCCACTCTGCTGGATCCCTTGGGATGAAGAAGTTAGGTATTCTGTCCCCTTTCTGGCTTAGCTGGGCAGGAATTTAAGGAAGAATGTACTGAACTACTCTTAAGTAAATGTGACAAGAGCTAGTCAGGAAGCTGGGTAGATGGTAGAGGAAGATCAGTGTTCTACAAGAAACACTGACCAGGGAACTTCCTGAAATGGCCAGTCCAGCAAGCACATGCTGTTAAAATGGGATAACAGGTGAGATGTAACCCCTCAACCGAACCTTTCACCTTCCAGAGCTCTTCACTTGTGTGTGCAATGTGGAAAATGGAAGATATGGGAGATGCAGAGCAAGGGTCAGGATATTAGTGGAGTCAGGCAATTCTCAGGTTCTGGAGAGACATGGGTTTCTAGATGTATGTGGAGACAGGAATTCAGGCAGTGTTCCATCCAAACTTTAGATAACAGCAATCCAAAATAAAACTTCAAAAATAGTGTCCTCTGCAGGCTGAAAAGAACAGTGTCCTTGGCAGGCTGAAAGTTGAAAAGCAAGAACAATATTTTCAGATATTCAGAGCAGGAAACAGACACCTGTCAACAACAACAATTCATTGTAATAAGGTGCTAATGACCAGTGACTGAACAGATAGCACAGTGTAGAGGAGGGGGAGTCCTGCAGGGGATGGGTATCCTTCTTCAGAGGAGCAGTTATCTGGGCAAGTCCTGATGAAGTCTGGAAACTTTCTTAGGCCAGGGTGGAGAGGGCATAGTGTCACTCTCCCGTCTACAGCTACTACCATGCCTCTGTCTTTTCAGGGACAATCTCCTAAAATATTGGAGTCTATGTGACCTGCTCTCCCCATGCCTGAGTTTGCCTTTCTACCTTTATAAGGCAGGTGGTCTAAACAGCAGAGGATCCAGTGGTAGAAGCCCTCTCTATTATTTATTACACAGTCAGAGCTAGGTCTGTGCTTCCTAAAGGGAACCCCCACACAAATCATTTTCTCCTGGTGATGTGGTACCCTCTTTTTCAAGATCTCCCACTGCAGTTCTTGGAAGCAACTTAAGTGTTGCCATGTTCTGTGTGGCAGTCTAAAGGGCAGTAAGGCTGTATGGAATTCCACATCTGGACATTGAGCTCACTGGGAAGGAACCTTTTCCAGTGTCCTGCGATCTGAGCTGTCCACTTATTTGGTGCCACGGGAGGCTCTCAACTCTACGACAGTCACACAGCCTATGTGAGACTAAGACAGCACAGCTCTGCCAGGACCCTGTGCTCTGCTTTCACTGTAGTGCATAGCCTTGAACACATGGTAGGAATTAACAAGTAAGTTTTTCTATAAACAAGAAAAAGCATGGTTTCTCCCACCGCAATAAAACGCATGGTGGTTTAGCCTAGAGAACTGTCAGATCTGTTAAGCTTTATAATATTTCAACTCAGGTCAGTTAGCTAATTATAACTCCAAAATAATGAAATGTAACGATGAACAATTTTAAATAAAATCCTTTTTGTAAAATAGCTGTGCGTTACTGGTCTCAATGCAAAAGCCACTATGGTGGTCCTGGGCCTACACAGTGTTGATTGGCTTTTCTGCTAACTGCTGTGGAGGACTTACTGATAGTAAATGTGAGCAGCAGCAAGTCTCTGACTCCTGCTGGAATCTGTACTGCTCCTTGTTTGCTGATACAATGGCTGTGAATGTGACAACACACAGAACCTGGGAGAAAGAGCTGCACGAGATTACTGTTAAGGAAAAATCTAAAACCATGAAAGTATAAATTTCTTATATTTACACATTTCTTTCCTAAAATCGTCTTTAATTGTGAAGTTTCAGGATGCATGCAAACAGCTGCCATAGGTCTGGGTTCCTGGGTGTGCCACATTAACCCCTTCTAGCCCTTGAGGTTCTGTTTTTTAGTAGTTTTGCTGTGTACTCAGGAAGTAAGCTTGGGGAACAAGAAGAAATGAGCCTACTATTGTTGGAGGGTTCTAGAAAGCCTTGCTGTGACTCTCCTCGAAGTCCATTTCACGCCACTTCAGAAACTCTTTTCAACATATGGGACAAGCTCATCAGGTCCTTTGCTACCTGTGGTTTGAATCCAGGAGGTCTGAATGCCTAATAATTTATTTTTTTAAAAAATTTCTTTTTATTAATTCTTTTTTTTTTGAGACAGGGGTTTCTCTGCACTACAGCCCTAGCTGTCCTGAAACTTGCTCTGTAGACAAGACTGGTCTCAAACTCACAGAGGTCCGCCTGCCTCTGCCTCTCAAGTGCTATGATAAAGGTGAGCATCACCACCCTTCAGACTGTTGATTCTTTGTATCTTTCATATCATGCATCTTGGTCCAATTCATTTCCCTGTCCCTTCATATCTGCCCTCTGCCCTTACAACCCCAAAGATAAAATAAAATTTAAGAGAAAAAAGGAAGAAAAAAAGGGGGAAAAATCTCATAATGGAAGCTATAGTGTGACACAGTGAATCATGCAGTAAGCCCCTTTGTCCATATATCTTTACTTGCAAGTGCTCTTTGCAGAGTCATTGGTCTGGTTCAAGGCCTTTGGTTTCTGCTACACCAAATGCTGGGCCCCCACTGGGTCTCCTCTTGGATATTCTGTTGTTGCTCTGTGTCATGGAGATCCTGCAGCTTTGGATCTGCAGGACTGGCCCCTTCACATGCTCCAGAAGATCACAGATGGGGTGGGTGTTGGGGTGGGTTAACTCATAACCCTGCTTCTGGGCCTGGGTGGTTGCAGGGTTGAACAGCCTGCCAGCTCTCTCCTATCCTCACAACCAGGGTAAGTTCTCCAGCATTGCTCCAACTTGTTCATCCCTTGTAGCAATGAGCAAGGGGCAGGACCATTTCTTCTGCTTTCATGCCTCAGAGCTGGCTCTCCCACACCTAGACCTAGTTTTATTGTGTTGCCCAGGCAAGGTGCAGGGGTCACTCTCCTCAGTGCTGTAGCTGGTGAGGGGCAGGGACAGCTCTCTCATCCGTTACAGGAGGCAAGAGGCAGGGGTGGGTGGAGAGCATCTCTCCCTTGCTACACCACATATGGCAGATGAGGACCACAGCAGGACCAGATATTCCATGCTCACATTCTTGGGGCTGGTTCACCTGTACCCCTGTCAATAGAGTCAGCTCTACTGTGCTGCCCAGGTGAGGTGCAGGGGCCACTTTCCTGAGTGTTGCAGCTGGTATGGGGAGAGTCAGTTTCCTTGCCCACCACAGGTGGCAGGGGCAGGGAGGAGGACATATTTTCCTTGCCCTTTCCACCACATGGCATTTTGGGGTGTGGTCAGAAATCCCACTCTCACCTATCCCTCTGCCAACAGTGTCAGCTCTCCTATGCTGCCCAGGAAAGCAGGGCTCGCTTTCCTGAGCGCTGCAGCTTGTAAGGGGGCAGCATAGAGAAAGGAGAGCCATCTCTTCACAGCACACACCACCGCATGACAGAGGAGTAGTGAGGACTGCTCTCCTACACTGGCAACTTTGAGGCTGCCTTACCCATACCTCCACCAATAGGGTCCCTGTCTAATAATTTCTTAACTCTAAATTTAATATATCTTATGTATGCCAAGAGCATTAAAAGTGTGGGCCCAGCCCCTCAGAAGACATTCAATCTCAAGCTTTAGTTTCTTAGTCACGTGCACATGTAACTTGGCTCCTGCAGAACCTAATCTATTCACTGTGCCTTGCAACAGAAAGTGTGTCACTTAAGGTGTAAGTACACAGGTTCAAATGACCCTGCCCAAAGGTAGTTCCCTAGGTTCTTTCAAAATGGTCTCATCTTTATTTCTGAAGAAACGTTTACTGCATCCTAATAAAAAGTTTTATTGTGTTTCAAAGATGTCTCCCAGATTCCATGTTTATAGCGGCCTTGTTACAAAGTTTAACATGTCTTGTTCCTTCATATGGGTGTTTGGTGCTGAGGTCACAGAGTTTTCCACTTGACAGAGCACCCTGAAAGCAGAAGACTGGAACTTTAGAGCATGTCTCCTGGATGGTGGATTCCTCTCTTCCTGAAAGTAACTTTTTGAGTGACCGCATATCTGGCCAACTGTGGGTAATTCACAGGCTCTGTGAGCTTCATTTGCTTCATCTGGAAAGTGGCAAAAATGAATTTAATACCCGGGGCCTCTCCTAGCAATGCTCACCTGAGACGAGATCCTCTTCCTCCTCATCTGTCTCTGAAGCCTGCTCGAATAATGTTAGCAACCGCTGAATGACACACACTAGCAACTGCTGAATGCACCTACTCTGCACAGAGCTCCATCAGACCTCCCTTGACCAGGATATGTTGTGTGTGTGTGTGTGTGTGTGTGTGTGTGTGTGTGTCAAGAGAACAGCCAGGAGTTCTATGCTAATTAATTTATTTAAAAGAGTGCCCTATCAGGTGCCCTGTTAAAGCAGTACCCATTTAAGGCCAGGGCATGTGCTGTGCATGCCATAGTCCATTAGTGACCAGGCAGCACTAGCAATGCTCCAAGATTTTCCCGCCAGGTTCCCTTCCAATTTGATCAGCAAGCACACAAGAAAACCCTCTTTTTTATTGTCTCTTGATAAAAAGCTTTGAAAAACAATGGCTGTTCTTAGTAGATGAAACCACACAGGAATGAATGAATGAACTGGAGTAATTCCAGCAATGCTGCACAGCCTGGGGGAGTCATGGCTAGCTCTGTGAGGAAGACTGCTGGTGGTTTTTTGAACCCTTCATGAAAAGAAAATGAGGCTTGGCATTTAGCAGGTATACCCTCCTACTTTAAGCACAAATCTGGTCTTATTTCTGTGTTGCAATGTTGGGGATCCAACCCAGTATCTTAGGCATACTAGGTAATTCTACCACTGAACTTGACCGCTAGCCCTCGAGTAATATATCTACATGATGACAGTTCTTGGCCATCATGAGTACAGTGACACATAGAGGTCCAGGAAGATCGAATATGCTGGACAGTAGCTGCAATAGGGCAAATACTACATTCTTTTTAACACGGCCAAAGATAGTGCTAGACTTACAACAGGACTTCAAAAATACATGTAAGAGACAAATATGAATGGAAAGTCATCATGAGTTTATAGATCAAGAGGCTTACTATTGTTGAAAGCAGGAAGATCATCACCTCAGGTGATCTATGGCATTCAGCACATCCCTATCCAAAACCCTGGAAGTAAATAGAATTTACCCAATTTTTATGTGGAATCCCAAAATAATCCACAAAATAGTCTTAAAAAAATAGAGCAAAGTTGAAGGCCTCAAACATCCTGATTTTAAAACTTATTTCAATGACAAAGCAATAGAAACAGAGCAGCACTGGCAGAAAGACATGAACATGCATGGATGGAATAGAAAGCCTGGTGAATCCTCACAAATGGAGCCACTGATTTACATCAGGGTACAAGGCCACTCAGTGGGAGAAAGGTCAGCATTTCTAACAAATGGTGATGGGATACCTATCTGTAAAAGAATGAGGTGGGACACTTACATTACACCAGATATAAAGTCAAAGTGAACACAAGACCTCAAATAAAAAAAAAAAAACCTTTATAAGTAATGAGGACAAGGAAGGTTCATAAAAAAAAATCTTAGCAATGATTTCGTAGATATACCTTTAAGTGTGGACAACAAAAGTTAAATACATATTGTGAACTATGTCAGAACAGCCAATAGAATGAAACGAGCAACTCAGAACGAAAGAATGTTGTGGGATATTTGTGCACTGTGTGAAGATGCATTGCGGTGATTGGTTTAATAAAGAATTGAATGACCAATAGTTAGGAGAGAATAGGTAGGACTTCCAGGCACAGATAGGAACTCTGGGAAAAAGAGAGGCGGATTCTACAGAGAGACTCAGAGCAAGACAGACGTATAGTATGGAGGAGAGGTAACGAGCCACATGGCAGAACATAGGTTAATATAAACAGGTTAATTTAAGTTTTAAGAGCTAGATGAGACCAACCTTAAGCTAAGGCTAAGCTTTCATAATTAATAAAGTCTCCAGGTCATTATTTGAGAGCTGGTGGGCCAAAGGAAGTTCAACTACAGAAGAAAATCTTTGAAAATGATATCCTCACTACATTAAAGATCCCTACAATTTGAGGACAGCACAGAACAATCAAATTAAAATTAAGGCAAAGGCTTTAAATATGCATTTCTCTAAAGACATGCAGAAGGACAATGACAGGGAAACATGTTCAATATTGATACTCATTAGGGAAAACCAAATATCACAGTGAGATGCCATTTTATACATGAAAGGACAGCTACCATCAAAATAACAACCAGCAAGAGCTGGCAATGATATGGAAGAATGAGAACCTTTGTGCTGCTGCTGGGAATAGAAGTTGTACAGTCACTATGCATAACAGTGTGGCGGTTCTTCGAGAAATGAAATATGTATATATGTGTGTGTGTACATAGATGCATACATACATATATGTAATCTAGTAACTCCAGTTTTGCATTGATAACTCAAAGAATTAAAAGCATAGTCCAAAGGAGATATTTGAAACCATTATTTATAGTCATATAAATATTCACACTTATAACAGTTTTATTCAAATAGTCTGAATATATATACACAATAGAACAAAAGCAGATTTAAAATGATAAAGATTCTGATACAGGTTACATGAATGAATCTTGGGAAGGTTATGTTCAATGGGATAAGCAGATCTAGGTTGGGTTCCTGGATGCACACTGGATAAAAGATTCTATGAGCAAGGGGATTGGATGTGCACCATGCACACTGCTGGAGTAGGGCTGCAGAGGCCCTCATGGGAGCCATCTTTACAGTGACTTACTTCTAGGAGCCACAAGGAGAGACTGAGTGTGGCTTCCCATTGTCTCATGCTAGCAGCCTGTGCGTGCGTGTGTGTGTGTGTGTGTGTGTGTGTGTAGGAGTGGGACAGCAAGCACAGGTGCAGCATTTCCCATAGCCCCAGCCCTCGTCCTGTTTCAGAGGGGGCCCTTAGTGAGGGGATTCCTAAGAAGGGTTGCTTCCGACAGGATGGATGTCAGTTACCCGGGAGTCTGGTTCTTCTGAGTGATTCATGGTGTCTGACTCACAGAGATCTTTGAAGCATACTGGGTCTCAACAGTATAGCTGAGTAACTGCTTCATGGATGTTTCCCAGCACTGGGAGTGAGAAGGATATAGTGCAGGTGTGTGCGTGTGTGTGTGTGTGTTTGCATGCGCGTGTGCTAGCATGCAGACAGCCTATTAGTTTCAGCACTGAGTGTGGTGCTTGTATACTTAGGCAGGTGCTGAAATGAGAGGTTGAGCTGTGGACAAGTATGGCTGGTAGAATCTGCATGACAGTTACCTCAGGGATCATAAAAACCAGATGAGCTAGTAGATAACTGCTATATAGCAACTTACGCCACAATAAACATGTCAGACTTCTCTATTATTTTATAACATTGACTAGCTTAGGAATGCTTTCAAGCAGGACACTGATACCCTTCGCTGTTAAAAACAGACCTAGGCATTTATTAACTGGTATTCACACGGCTTTTTCACTGCCCAGGTTTGTGAAGCGAGACCAGATTTCCTGTCCTCAGAATTCCTTCAGCACATGGTGGAGGGAGGCAGGGCATTTCCATCCCAAATGACAGCCAGGGCAGGCTGCACTCACACATTCCTATCCCTCCCTCTGTCTTTCTCCTGGGAGAGTTAAGTAAAATTCTTGTCCATTAATTTTATTCATTATGTCTAAAGAAAAGAAAATCCCTGTAACAAAAGGAATTCTAGACCCTTCCCCCAATCACTAACACCTTCCCTCATTTTTCAGTTAGTGGTGAGTCCTGGGGACAGCAGACTTCAAAAGACTGTGTCTCTCCTCAGCCCTGCCTCACCCTTGCTGGGGCCAGCAATTTTAGAGCATTCTCATGGAAGGACTCAGGGTGGGGACTGTGAGGACTGTGTGTGTGTGTGTGTGTGTGTGTATGAATTTCAGAATGATTATCTAGAAAACATGCCCCTGAATGCTAAAAGAAAAGACTCTGAGGGTTACTGCCTCTCTTCCATTTGTATAGTCCACCATGAACTAACTGTGTATAGACTATATTCTTTCAGGACAAAAGTACATACAGTGCTATTTCCATGTAGGGGTTTGAGTAAAATACTGATTTTTATCTGGCAATTGCTTCTTTAATGACACTGTTTCCAAGCTGAAACTGCCATTTGTCAAGTCACATATCACTGAAGCTCAGAGTCCCACCAACCAGCAGAGGCCAGACACACAGGTGCCTGCACACAGGGGAGACAGGGCATATGCATCATAGGACAGGTGGATGGCGATCACCCTTCAGTCCAACACTTCACTTGTTCATGATATAATACTCATTCAACATGACAACTACTGAGCATGAATAACAAAATAGCAACTTCTCTAAAATTTTTTAAGGGTTGGGGATATACTAGAGTGGTAGAATATGCTTTTTGGCACAAATGAAGCTAGGTTCAACTCCTATCACCACATACAAACACAAAGGCAAAACACAAATGCTTGAATTTATGTAGCTCAGCTTTCCTCTCAGATATGAGGCACTGAGGCACCAGGCTTGGAGCATCTTGAGGCATGATCTTCTGCTTGCACAAGTTGTCACTAACTGAGCTATTGGTTAAAAACACCCAAGGAAAAGGAAGATACAGGTTTGCTTAGAGAAGAGGTCCCCAGGCAGAGGCAATGGCTAGCTTGGGGTAGGTAAATGCAGACAGTACAGCGGGTAGGTTTTAGTTTAATAGAAACCCCAAACAACTTCTAAAAACATCCTTCTGAGGGTGTGAAGGGCCACCTGGTGAGCTAATAAGGAATTCCTCACTCCTAGGGCACATATCCGACCCTGGCTGCAGAGATGTGTGAGCATCCCTGTGTCAGTGGAGGAGGCTGGGAATGCTCCCAGCTTAGTTGGAAGGACTATAAGAGTCCTTCAGTGGGGAACCTTAGGATTTTCTGTTTTCTCCCCAACTCCACTGTTGCATGTTTTATATGTCATAGAGCTCATATATTCATTCAATCATGCAATTTGATGTTCTTTAGTGACTTTTTTGCAATTATCTTTGTAAATTAATTTTAGAATACTTATCCTAGTAAGATTATTAGCAAGTTAATTTTAGAGCATCCACCCCAATAAGATCCTTGAGCAAAGTTGTTTTTTTTTTTTTTAAACTAAAGTGTATTTCTTGGGCCATGGCTTTCTTGTGAGGGGTTGAAACATGAGCATCACACTTTGATGTTCCTTTCCATTGCAGCCTGGTACCTGGCTCTGAACATGAACTACACGTTCAACTAGATGTACAGCTACATGTTGTACCCATGAACTACATTCAGTGTTCCTGCCAAGACAGAGTAGGGGACAACGGGTGGATACAGGGCAAGAAAGTGGTAAGCTGAAGCCAAGGGGTGGTCAAAGGGGAAGTGCTACTAGTGGCAACAAGAGTAGGTTCCTCCCTTTCTGATCCACACCAATCCCACAAAGGTTCTAGTCACAACAAATGGATGTAAGGTAGTAGATATGTCTCATTCCATCACTTATTACAATAAACTCCAGGTCACCTTTAAAAAAGTTAAAAAACTTCAGCTTCCAGCAAAAATTATTAATTATTATATAACTTACATTTTCAGTTTAAAATATAACACACATTTAAATCCAGCTTATTTTCATAACAAGCTGTCCAGAAAAGGGAGTCTTAAATTGGGTACTCTGTGGTGCCCTACGAGAAAAAGCCTTTCTGCCGTGGGTCAATTTGGAGTGAATTAACTTGGCTGCAAGCTCTGCATGAATGTCACGTTATTACTCGTTCTCAAAGCAGATACCTAAGCACCTTGAAGAAAATGATGATTTCACTTGTTCATGCATGAGCTATAGCTTCCTCGCTACAGACTGCTGGGAAAGCAAACCTCTGCTAATCACCTCTGGATAATAAGCACAGAGTAGGTTTCAAAAAGCCACCTAACCATGTGCTGATTACACTCCAAGAGGTCCTAATGGGCTAGAAAAGCCCTTTACGGTAAAACTAGGACTGCAGCTCCTGCAGGAGTCTTACAATCCTAAAGTTTTAATTCTTTTTTATTATTTATTTCAAAATTGTGTGTGTGTGTGTGTAGGTAAGAAGATAACTTTATGAAATTGGTTATCTTTTTCTGGATTCTGGAGCAAGGAACTTTACCCACGGAACCATCCTGGATTCCTCACTGATAACATCATTAGGTTTTGCCTGTATGTATTCTGTGTGAGGGTGTCAGATCCCCTGGAACTGGAGTTACAGACAGTTATGTGCTGTCATGTGGGTGCTGGGAATTGAACCCGGGTCCTCTGGAAGAGCAGTCAGTGCTCTCAACCGCTGAGTACATTGTTAGGTTTAAATCATCAAACATCCGAGAACAACTAAAGGACCAAGAAAAACTGAGGAGGCATTTTAGCTTTATAAATCTGTAAAACTCAGGAGGTTCTGCATCTCTAAAGCCCTTTACAAACATTAACTAACATACACAACATCCCTAATCCTGCAGAATAGAAATGAAAACTCATGCCACCAAGAAGAATGTCTGAGGGCCATATCTTTGGTTAGAGTCCTAAGACAAAGTGTGATCAAATGTGCCAACGATGGGCACATTTTCATTATGATCACTTCCTAAACCACATGACTAATAGATCAAACTCTAAAAACATTTGGGAATGGATATTTTTTATTCTGATCATCAGCTATCTAGTACCTGAATCCAAACCACTTACTTGGTTTGTGAAATATGGGCAGTATGACATTACAGAGGATGTTGCTGTACACCTAAAATTCAAACCAAATCCTGCTCTGAAGTCTTTTTTTTAAGACAGATGTGGCCACACAGGAGGAGTGGTCAAGAATATTCACACTCAGCACCTGGAATCTCTCAGAGAGCTGCCTAGAAGACAAGCACATTAGGGACTTCCATTTTTTTTGCAGCAGATTTCATGTATTTGTATATAAATCAGTATTGGTCACACCATATGGCCTCTATTTTCCCCCACTGTGACCTTGAGATATGGCCCGAGGAGGCCACAAGTCCCGGCAAGCAGTTTTCAGTCTCTATCTGAGTAGCACCACGTAAAAGATGAAAGCAATTACAGCGAGCGCCATTTACAGCCAATGCCTCTATGCAGTCCTCCTGGCTTCTGGAAAATTACTAGCAAGCTCCATAACTGGCTCAGAGTTTGGGCATAGGGTGAACAACATCTTTTTCAAATTATAAATCCATTTAGAATCAATTCTCAGGGGTAATGCTGTAGAGCACTGCATGGACTGCAAAGCAGGTGCTATTAGATCCTGGTTGTAATCAGTGAGTGATGGTCCAGGAACCTGGGAAGGCTCTAATCATAAGCAAGGACTATCATCAGAATACTTAAACACTTAGGCAGCTCTGCATCTTCAAAGCCCTTTACAAACATTAATTAATTAATATACACTACACCCCTGTGATGTCGTTAAGTATTATTATCTCTATTTGACATATAAGGAAGCAGACAGGTTAAGTGGCTTGCTTGAGGCCACACAACAAACCCAGAGTGGGTCTGGGAATGTAAATTAGAAGCACCTGATCCACTGCACATTGAGCTGTGTGATGGTGGGGTCAGCAGGCTCACTTGTTCAGCTGCCCAGAACAGGTGAGCCTGTGGCCACAGGCAAGATACTCACTGGCATGCTATGGGGGGGGCAAGTCCTCAGGTGCTGGCAATCCTTGTCCCACTCCACCCCAGCCTTATCTCAACCTGGAAGAATTGTCATGAGGATCGTGACAGATAGTACCTGTGTCAGCAAACTACCTCTACGTCCAAGCAATGGACTGTTTGTACTCCAGCATTCCTACTGAAAATTCAAAGTCATATGCTAACAGTATTTGGAAATGGGGCCTTTTGGAGGTAACTGGGTAAGGCAGAATAATCATAAGCAGATTACTCGAATCACAGATGAATGTACTGGTCAGTAGTTCAGGGAATGGCTGTTATAAGAATGAGCTTGCTAAGGGGACTTGCTATCTTCAAAAAGTGCAGAGCTTCCCCAACAAGAAGAAAGGGAAGACTCAGGCAGGTTCAGCAGCTGGATTACCAGATGTTAGGGCTAAAGAGTGTGTGAGTAAGGAAGGAAAAATAGAGAAAAAGAGGAAACATGGGCCAGAGAAGTTCATTATCTGAGAGTCATCAAAAGTAAAGCAAACCACAACAAAACCACCCGAAACCCACACTGAGGAACTAAAGGCATTGCTGAGAGGTGGCACTGGCAGGAATGTGAGCTGGGCAGAAAGTCTTTCCCTGGAAACTTAGGTGCTGGTGTTGGGGAACTTGGTGCTATTAGGTGCTGGGTGACTGGAAGGGACTTGGGAGAGCAAGGAGAGGGAAAGGAGGGAAGTAGCACCTCTGGTGCCTTCTGTGTAACAGGCACTTGACAATTGCTCTACCAGGTGAATATCAACACAGACTTCTCATGGACTTGAGAAACAATAGTGGTCAGTGATCACATAGCATTAGAATCAAGTCTAGGTGTCCTGGCTCAGGTCCTTTGGAGACCTTTAAGGGAGAGCTGGGAGGTGTGGACTTGGGAGCAGCCATAAGAATGGTGGCAATTATGGCTGTGGATGACTGGAACCTGGCATTCAGGTGTTAAAACTGACTCTAAAATCACCACTGTTGGTCTGAGGCCAGCTGGAGTAGGGCAGGTCTGTGGGAGGGATAGAGATGTCTGTGTCACTAGTTTACTGGCACATTCATTCTTAGGTCTAATGCTCTCAGTATAACCCAATGAAAGAGTCCAGGAGTAGTGATATGGATGGTGATGTCACAACAACTGTTTTATGTTAATATATTCAGACTGTCCCGACTAAGAAAAATGTCTAGACTTTTTATTCCAGTGTTTCCCCTGTTGGCTACGGGGGAGGGGGGGAGCGGGAGGCGGGGACAGGCAGCATAGGACTTGTTACCACTGCCTAACATGAACTCTGGCCAGGTGCTGAGGGCCACTGGCTGCTCTGGAGAGAGAGGTTTGTGGAATTAATGAATGGGTGAAGATTCAGATGCAAAGCTTATATAAATCTCCCAAAGAAACTGTCAGAAGGTACTGGTTTCTATTTCTTTTAATAAATTCTTCCTGTTTCCTTTTTCCTAGATATTGTAAGAAAACTTTAATGCCTTCCTTTCAAAACTGGCCTTTCTCTGATGTCCTTTAGGGAGATGTTAAACCTAAAGAATCCGTGGCTCATAGGATTTACTGCTCAAAGCTGGGCAGAGTTGACATGTGCTTCTCATTGTAGTGGAGGCAGGTGGATATCTGAGTTCAAGGCCAGTCTGGTCTACAGATCAAGTTGCAAGACAGCCAGGGCTATTTAGAGACAACAAGGAAGAATTTCTTGTTTGGCCAGAACTCTGTGATCAGACTGCAGCTCAGCCAAGCACGTCACAGTTTTTCTAGAGTGTATACTGGGAAAGGAAGGGAGAGAATTTCAACTTCAACCACTTTGCAATCTTTGCTGGCTTCTGGGAAGCACTCCTATAGTTGGAGAACTAGGAAGAAGGCTGAGGGTGTTGGCTCCAGAGGTAGTTGCTGCCTCCAGAGTTTAGCACCAAAGCACACCTGCACTGCCTCCTGTTCTGACCCACTCAAGGGAAATTTCCCAAAGAGCCTATCTCCTCTAGGACAGCACTGCAAAGTGAGCTCCTCTCTCATCCCTACAGCTTCCCAAGGTGGCACTCCTGTGACAGCAACCCTGGGGCCCAAGGTATCTTACCTGGGTGGTCTATGGCGCTTCTCTTTTTCCCCCTACTTCCTTGTTTATGTCCTGCCAAGTACACTGGCCCAGCTGCAGTTTCCTTCACTTGAGAGAAAAGTACACACTTGCCCCAGGGCCTTTGCACTGTCTGCTTTGGAACATCCCTCACCTGCAGAGGGAAGTGGCTTGTTTCTTCACTTCCTTCATAGATCGACTGTATCATCTCACTCTTAGAGAGGCCTTCCCTCATCACCATTTACTCCAATTCATTGTTCTTTACAGAACATATCTCAATTAGATATGTTACTTATGTACTATGGTATCTGCTGTCCCTTCAGGCTACAAGCATCCTAAAGGTGAGGGACTTTGAAAGCCTCAGTCTGAAGCAGTCCTAACACACAGTAAGCAGACAAACTTGGCTTGTTAGATAAATGCTTGTATCTAACCAATGAAGAAACAGCATATACTACCTATTACAGTTTCTTAACATTAATTTATGGTTAAGAGTTGTTTGGAATAAGAAAAAAAGTAAGGCAAGAATGATAAAATACCACCATCTATTTATCTGTCTGTCTGTCTGTCTGTCTGTCTGCCTGCCTGCCTGCCTGCCTACTACCTACCTACCTACTTACCTACTTACCTATGTATCTACCTATCATGAAAGCAGTTTTTTGGTGTGTTTTTTGGGGGGTGGCTAGGGAAGGAATGAGTGAGAGGGAAGAGAATGGAAAGGGAGAGGGAAAGGTATTGGGGAGGGTGGAATATGAACAAAGCACAATTACATGTATGAAAATGTCATAATGGAACCATTATTTTGTATACCAACTTAAAAA
Organism: Ondatra zibethicus; assembly: GCA_004026605.1. Classification (NCBI taxonomy): domain Eukaryota; kingdom Metazoa; phylum Chordata; class Mammalia; order Rodentia; family Cricetidae; genus Ondatra; species Ondatra zibethicus. The sequence continues at coordinate 89,224 of PVIU01002115.1, read as the reverse complement.
AATACTGAAAAAGAAAAGAAAGTAACCCAGTTAATTTTACATGGGTGATTTTCAAATTAATTCTGAAGTGTTACTTATTCTTTTTCCCCAAACCTGCTTAAAAGATCTTCAGAATTTTTTACAGGATAAAAATCTACTCAGTGAAAACCAGTCAAGTCTGCATTGGCCTTCTGCCCAGGAAATTTTTTTGATCATCATATGTTTCCTGTTTCAACTGCTTGCTACCCTATGACTCCACTGTCCTGTGTGACCAAGCATCAGGGTGTGGGGTGTTCTTGCATGGCAATCACTTCCATGAGAACTGAGATGAATGGGGAGAGGCTGTGTCTGGAAGTGGGACATTCATGGGAGTTTTAAGCCACTTGCTAGGAAGGGATCCGCAGGCAGGCAGATGGCTTGGCCAGTAAAGGCGCTTGCTGCCAAGCCTGATGCCCTCTAGAACTCACATGGTGAAATGAGACAACAGACTCCTGCAAGCTGTCCTCTGACTTCCATGTCCATGCTCATAGAGGACACACAACAACAACAACAACAGTGCTTTGCCATATTGGAACATTTGAGACTCATGTAGATTACTCCTGTGGTTCCAGACTCACAATTGGGTCAGGGGATGTGAATATTTAATGTTTAAACATAATATTTAATTTTGAAAATCCTAGTTATTTTATAGCAATAAAGACTCACAGGCAGGAAGAGATTTTTCATGATCTCATTGATAGCAAGGGTATAAGACACTAAAAACATTGTAAAACTGAAGTCAAAATTGTCTTCAATATGGTATTAATGTATTTTACTTCAGTAGTATGCATCACAATTCTGTATCCCATGACCCATGTGCTATGTAAATATATATATATCCTTCTGTACACACAGTTGGCTTTGCACTTCTCTAACACCCTTGGACAGGCCTGATTCATGAAACAGGCAACTGGCAGTTCATCTTTGATGGCTGTATGAGGTTGTGCATGTGTTTAATGGTATAAAATGAATAACACTACGATTTTAGGTAACACTGAAAGTAAGAGTAAAATATTAATTTAAGGGTGGAGAAAAGACAGCCCTTCTTTGTTAGTGTACCAGCCAACAAAGGCTTGGGTAACGTTATTAAGGACTTGCCAAGATTCCTCAGAGGTAGGAATGAGTATCAGACAGGGTGTTTCAGGAAACTGCCACTAGAGTGGGCTTCCCATCCCTTCGCTGGTGGCCATATATTGTTGTAACAGGAAATGGATAGAGATGGGTATGTTTGTCTTGTTTCTACAATAGAAATATTGCTCTGAAAACCAGAATTCATATACACATGGGGCCATGTTTTAAATGTGGTATTCAGCATGCTCTGTGAAAATGTCCCTACTTTCTAAATAACATCTTAGACAATGACTATACTTCCCTGAATACACCTCATCTAAATAGCACCTTAACATATATGTTTGGATTTTGTATGTCCAGTTAGTTTAAGGCCTACAATAGGGTCAATGTTTCCATTTAGGGACAACATTTACAACTCCACTGTCTTGGAGGAGTTAGTGACCTCTGACATGCAAACATGGTTCAGTCACATGGACTGTCAATGGGGCAGCTCTACTGACACCATGCAGGGCTTTAAGGTTTTGGAGAGCTTTCACATATATCACTATTGTTTCTCCTATGCACAGGGACAAGTATGTAGTTGGCACATAGACTGAGCACTTGTCCTCTGTAATAGTTCTAAGAACAAATGCCCTGTGAGTCATCAAGAGACCGAAAGTTGTTAGAAACCAGAGAGGGTATCCAATGTTTATCTCAAAGTCCCCACATTACAGCACAATGCTGGCCCCTCTCCTATGCACCGTCTATCTCACATGACAGTCAGACAGGGCAGGCTTCCTCTACTGTCTGGAGTAGGTACATTACATGCTCAGAGTCAGTGAACTGGTCTGTTTTTGTATACTGTGTTGTTTGAATCTGAAGTCCCTCATGTTTTGAATGCATGTTCCCTAGTTGATGGTGCTAATCTGGGAAGCCATGGAGCCTTTAGGAGGTTAGGAAGTGAAGACTGGCTGGCAGAGTAAATGACTAAAAGTAGGGCTTTGATGGGAAAAGCCACCACCATATACCTCTGACTCAGCCTTGGCCTGAAACTCTCTGAAACTGTGAACCCAAATAAATCTTTCCTCCTTCAAATTGTTTCTGTTGGGTATTGTGGTCACAGTGATGAAAAAGTAACTAATACATTTTTTCTATTTCCTTATTTTATAAGAATGTTCTTGTAGACTAAAAAGTTATGAAGACACTCAATGACTTAAAGGTAAAAGTCCAGAATTCTTTAAACATTTACAGAAGATTTGTGACACATGTATTTACGTTTTTAGTTCTTGAAGCCACAGTGTCCTTGTATCCCTGGCACTAAGTAAGCTAATGAGAATGGTGGGAGCTAACTTCTAAGCTCCTTTTCTTTGACAAGGCAGACACCAGCCATTTATCCATCTTCTGTCTAGCATTCCATTCACCTCTTCAGCTGGCCAATGGTATTTATAGAGCATCCCAAGGAGCAGTGCTGTGACTTCTACTGAGCATAAGAAACCTTGGAGTCCCTGAAGAGCAATGAGTCAGAGCTCAGAAGCACAATCGGCATAAAAGAGGAATTTGAACAAGGCTAGAAAGAACTTGGTGGCAGTTATACCCACAATAGCCCTGCCCCTGTCTCAGCAGGGATTGCTGGCTATCTTTAAGGGAAGGGATGGAGCTGGAAGAAGCAAATCTCATCAACAAACTGCTACATGGCCAGACCTGAGTGGATCAAAGTCTGCTGTTTTTCCTTTTCTATCTGGAACCATAATTCAAGAACGAAATTGCCCTAGGTTTCCCCCTCCTCACCATTAAATTCCCTTCAATCATGGCAGGCAAAACACAGTCAAACTCTAGCAGCCAGATGTTATCACTACAGACCTCTCCTTATAAACCCATGCCGAAACCTGAGTGGTTGATGAGACCGGCTAAGCAGTTGTACCTTTGACCCAATTGCATTAAACTTGCCCTATCAATTTGAGCTTAGTATAAACACCATTTCCCAGAGCCCCTCATGTAGTCAGCAGCAAGGAGAAGCTGACTAAGCCTAAACATTTTTTAACAGCAATCTTGTCTTACAACACCAAGGGGATTTGCTGGGCATCTGGGGCTTTATAAAACCATATGAACATGTTGAAAGAATTAGAATCCTTTAAAAATGAAAAATTGATGGTGACAGTCCTTTCTGGGGACTAGTTGGTATAATGGCAGCCTACAAGTGGGTAGAAGGTGGTCTGAAACACTTTTTCATTTTTAAAAATACATTTTAATTACTTTTTTCTTTAATATGTACTTTAAGGTAACTATTAAAATGTAATTGGGACATTTAGAGGAATGAAACATATTCACTGTCCTTGTTAAGCTTCTTTGTAATGAAGACTGGAAGTCTTCTCTATTTATGCCCCTTAGATAAAATTATCACACTTTGTTCCCACATTGCATGGGACTGATTCTCTATAGTGTCTGATCTATACACAAGTTCTGGGATGGATAAAGGCAGTGACTGGCTATTAATTTGTTAATATTTATCTTTTTTCTCTTTGGTAATGGGCACCAAATCCAGGGCCTGATGCATGCTAGGTTAGTATCTTCTCACTGAGCTATAGCCCTAGCCCATAGAATTTTTTAAGTGAAAGAAACTTAGATATTTTATAAAATTTTAGAATATATTAATGATGCATAAATTAATATACCTCAACAGGGAACTAGAGAAATGGCTTTAATACTTTATCAAGTACTTGATGCACAAGCATAAGGACCTAAGTTTGGATTCTAAGCACCCCAAAAGCTGAGTGTGGCCTTGAATGCTTATAATTCTAGCATCGAAAGGAAATACAGGATCCAAGAAGCCCACAGACCAGTCAATCTAGTAAATTGGTGAACTCAAGGTTCAGTAACAGATCTTGTCTCAAAGAACAAGGTGGAGTCAACTATTCAGAATGCAGAGAATAAATGATTGTGGGGTGCCCAGCCCCAAAAGAGGCATCTGTAGCACAATCTCTATACTAAGTCTCAGAGAACACTAGAAGAATGGACAGAAAGACAGAAAGAGGCTGAGGGCCAGGACTACTGCTGTGTGACTGTTCTGGCTAGGACAGGGCTATTGTACCCATGAACTCTCAACACTATAACTGCCAGCATGAGACCCACAAAGACCACAAGGCTCCACCTTTAAATGAAGAGCTATGGGTGCTGAGAAAGGGGAACAAGTTTTCCTTTCTTTCTTTTCTTTTGTCTTCAGGGATGAGACCCCAATACTAAGAGGTAAGTTATAAATTTATGTAAATAAGGGCAAAGTTTTGGCTCAGTACTTTGTGCATATATAGGTGTATAATAGAGAAGAAGAGGTCATGAATTTGAGAGGGTTGGTTTGGGGCGGATAGGAAGAGTTGGAGTAGGGAGGAGGATGGGAAATATGGAAACACAGTGTACTCAGGTATAAGATTCTTAAATATAAAAATACAAGGTGGAGAAAGATAGAGGGGGACATCCTATGTTAACTTTTATCCTATATATGGCCACATATAGGCATAAATTACACACACACACACACACACACACACACACACACACACACACACACGACCACCACCACCTACTCCACCTCCACAAACCTTTAATGTACGGTTATTTCAAAACATATGTCCAAACTCAGAGTGCTTATTTACTTTTTTGGGGTTTGCATTGTATAAAAGATTATTTAGTCACTTGTGGCTTAGCTGTGAAACAAGCAGAATGCTATCTATCGTCTTTGGTTAAAGGGCTAAAATAGGGCACTGCTGAGTGTGACAGATAGTGTCCTACTTATTTCGAAGCTTACTCTTACAAGAATTATAAACTTAAAAATATCTATTGATTGATATGTATGTGTACTACATGTATGTATGTGTACTACATGTGTGCTTGTTGCCTATGAAGGCCACAAGAAGCAATCAGATTTCCTGAAACTGGAGCTACAAATGCTTGTGAGCTACAGGTGGGTGCTGGGAATTGAACACAGGTCCTCTGCAAGATTATCAGTGAGTTTTATTAACTGCTGAGCCATCTCTCTAGGTCTCTATGAAAATTACTTTAAAAATATCAGTCTGGCAAAAAAATCTTTGAGTTATAAACGTGAAATTCTAGAAAATAGGTAGAACATGTAAACATTTCAAGAGACATATGAGTTGAGGAGGAATCCAAATATTGAAGCACAGCGTTTTCTATTAAGGGGGAAAATGCTACACTTTTAGAATGAATGATTCTTTATAATGATACTTTATTTATATTTTAATAAATAAAGCTTGCCTAAAGATCAGAAGGGCAAAGCTCAGCCACTAGAGGTCAGGCAGTGGTGGCACACACCTTTAATCCCAAGATTTGGGAGACAGAGGACAGATGGATCTCTCGGATTTCAAGGTCATCCTGGGCTACACAAGATCAATGCAGAAATAAATCCAAGGCAGGGCTGGAGAGATGGCTCAGCGGTTAAGAGCAATGACTCTTCTTCCAGAGGTCCTGAGTTCAATTCCCAGCAACCACGTGGTGGCTCACAACCATCTGTAATGAGATCTGGTGCCCTCTTCTGGGGTGCAGGTACACATGCAGGCAGAATACTGTATACATAATAAATAAATCTTTAAAATCAATCAATCAATCAATCAATCAATCAATCAATCAATCAATCAATCCAAGTGGTCGTGGCCTACATTTTAAATCCCAGTACTAGGGAGTCACACACCTTTAATCTCAGCACTAGAGGGAATTTAAAATGAGAGGAGATAAAGAGGCTTAGTCTGCTTAGTCTACTTAGACTGTAGTTATCCAGCCTTGGTAGAGGTAAGACTTCTCTAGTGGCTTGGCCACTTTGCTTTTCTAGTTTTTGGACTGAACCCCAATATCTGACTTTGGGTTTTTATTATTCATGCTACAATTCTTAGAATATGTAAAAAGATACATAATTCAAAAATCAATAAATGGTGTGGGAGGTCCTTCTGTCTATATGCAGCTTTCATTGGTTAATGAATAAAGAAACTGCCCTGGCCTGTTGATAGGGCAGAACTTAGGTAGGTGGGAAAGATGGAACTGAATTCTGGGAGGAAGAAAACAGAGTAAGAGAGATGCTATGGAGCCGTTGGCAGAGATAGATGCACTGAGACTTTGCTGGAAGGCCACGACCTCGTGGTGATATACAGATTAATAGAAATGGGTTAAATTAATTTGTAAGAGTTAGCCAGTAAGAAACTAGAGCTAAGGGACCAAGAACCGATTTAATTAATACAGTTTCTGTGTGGTTATTTTGGGGCTAAGCTAGCCGGGTGGCCAGGACGAACAAGCGGGCCCTCCATGTAACAAATAAATCCTCTGAATTTTGCCAAGTCAAATAAGTATGAAAGTATGGACTCTATTAACTCATAGCTGGGTGGTGGTAGCAGAGGCCTTTAATCCCAGCACTTGGGAGGCAGAGTCAGGTGGATCTCTGTGAATTCTATAGCCTAGTCTACAAAGTGACTTTCAGGACAGGCAGTGAGACTCTTACCTCAAAATCACATGCATAAAAAGTAGACCCAGAAAAAGAGGAAAACTAGAGAGGTTCCATCAAACCTCAGACCCTGGAACCAATAAGAATCTCATATTTGAGACAAAGACAGTTCTAACTTAAGTCTATATTGTTCTAATTCATGAACAATTTTCCATAGCCTTAACATGGAATGCTGAAGTCTAAGAAACTGTCAGTGTCTTGCTGTGTAACCAGAAGTACTGTAAATCAGGTGTAGTTCCACATATCTGTTATACCAACACTTGTGAGGCTCAGGCAGAAGGAATGTATGTTCAAAGACAACTTGGGCTACCTAGAAAGATCTTTATACAAAAAACAAAATCATTACTCTAATCTCTAAAGAGGGAGTAGAAATCTATTCCAGGCTGGTCAATGGGCTCTAGGTATGGTTACCAGGATTGGTAGAGATTCTGGCAAGTTCAGGGTCTCTTTGGGGCTAGGCCTCCTCACATCTGTGAATTTAGAGGAGCTAATTATCTCAGGTTCTTTTAGGCTCATTGTAGTTCTGATTCCATGATATCATTACACAAATTCTGTCTTGATGGACTTTACAATTGGTCATCTTTTAGGCTCTTTCATACTCTGATTCAGTAAACACCTGAATCATTTGTTTGGAGAAAAATGTACTTTGCAAATAATACCTTCTTCTGACATAGAAAAGGAGCACACATGGACACTGCCCCATTTCTGTGAGGACCAAGGATGTGGCCCTGACATTCGGTAGCACTTTCAAGGAGCTCTAAAGCCTTCATGTGGACTTGGAGGCAGGACACTCAGAGCTGCTAACAGTGGCTGCGAGATGAAAAAGAACATGGGCGTCACCCAGAGATTGAAGGTAGTGGGGTGGTGGTTGGCGGGCTTCAGAAAATCACCTTTAATAACAAAAAAGAGGTGATCTTGAATAAGACCCGTCTCCTGAAGAATCAAATAAGAGCTGTGCAATATGTTTCAACTCAGGAAAGATTTGGGGCAGCCTAAGGTGGCCCAGGGAAGGATGGGGGCTTCTGCCAGCTGGCACAAGTGGGAGATGTTAAGATGGGGAGAGAAAAGGATGGCCTAGCCGCAGGCACTGCATATGCCTTTCAGGAATAAGTGAACAGTATTTTTCATATCATGATGTGAAAGAGCTATTTCAAAATAGTGTTTTTATTTGACACACGATTTTGCTGTGTAGCCTACGCTGACCTGGTACCTGAGATCCCCCTATATGTTTATATTACAGGCATGTATAGTACCTATCTGAAAAAAATGTTTCAATTTGTTTTATGTAATATAACATTGAGAAGACTGAACATATAGACTTTCTGGTAAGAAGATAAAGCTTTTCTACTGAATGATAATTCAAGCTCAAGTGTGGAACTTGTATTCCTAAGGCATAGTAATAAGGACCTTTTTTTGGTAGTGCTGGGATGGAACCCAGGGCTTTGTACATGATCAGTAAATGATCTGCCCTGAACAATATCCTCAGCTTAGGTTTTTCCAGTGTCAGTGTGTGTGTGTGTGTGTGTGTGTGTGTGTGTGTGTGTGTGTGTACATGTATACATAAGAACATATATGCACAACAAGTTTGCACTTACACAAAGGTACACTTACGCAATATGGAGGCCAGAAGTCAACTTAAGGTGCCATTCGATAGGTGCCTTCCACTTTGCTTTTTGAAACAAGGTCTTTCAGTTGGCTTGGACCTCATCCATTAGGCTAGGCTGCCTGGACAGTGTGCTTCAGATCTGCCTGTCTCTGCCTCGGCAGTGTTGGACCTACACAGGTATCCCACCATGCCTGGATTTTTTGGCATGGGTTCCAAGGATTGAATGCAGGTCCTCATATTTACATGGCAAGCACTTCACTAAGTCATCATCCCAGCCCAAGGATGTTTTAAACAAACACTTTTAAATGAAGTCAGTTTCTTTACACTGGAATAAGTGAGAGAACAATTATATTAACATAAAAATTAGGATATCTTCTAAGTGTTGTAATAAGGAAGACACAAATAAGGAAGAGCTAATAGTTATACTGCAAGATAGTTTTCTCAGGGAACAGCTCACTAGCACTAGAGATAACCATCTCTTGTGTCTTTTGTCTACAGCTATATTTTTAGTTTTCATTCTACATTCCACAATTCCAAAAGCTGAAGTCATCTGCAGGTCAGACCAATGCCTGGGGTAAGTACCTAGTACAACTTAAAACAATGCATCTTCACTCTGAAAACATGAAGACTCTTGCTCTGAGGCGGGATGCAATGAACCACATCTCTTACAAGTTGTTCATCTTTCCTTTGTGCTGCCAGGCAGGCTCTTGCTCAGAGCTCTGCTGTCACCGTATAGCTGCAGGGCTATTTGAAATTCTAGACGATGCAATTCATTTCCATGTTGCTCACCGCTCAGCAGTGATGGAGTGACGGAGAATGGGTGGGGGAGATAGGGGTTTCATAAGGCAAAGATCTGCTCTCCTACAAACCACAGGAACCTGCGAAGGCCCCCCAAGCATCATGACTGCTCCAAGGTGTCAATCAGCCACCCCAAGCTTGCCTTTCTCAGCAATCTGTGACCAACAGAGTTGCCAGCCTGACGGCAGGCAGGCGTCACTCTGGATGGAGGTTACATATATATGCATGTTGACACGTGTTTAAAAGGCTGGTTTTACTCAGGCTCTGTTTGGAGTAAGCAAGCAAGTGCAGGCAGCTTTCCTGTAGGGCTATTCTTTTATTTGTAACACCACAATGACCAGAAAGGGAATGTCTTCCCTGTGGTGTGGAACACTGCCACCACCCACCAACCTACAACCAGAGGATACTGATGAAGAACATATCATCACAAATATATATATATATATATAAGTATAATACATAATTAAATATATGGAAGCACTGAATTATTGCTGTCAAGCATTACATCAATTCCTAATTGTGTATATGATAAATTAAAACAATTGACAAGGTTATAGACCTAACATCATATACTCCTCGTTGTATTTCTATAGAAACAAAGGTTTTCCTGCATTAAAGTCCTCCCTATAACAACCATGTTGTGGCTTGACAATGATGTGTGGAGGCTAATTTGCATAGTATTAGCTAACTTGAAGTCATTGTTACACTAGGTTTTCCCAGACAATAAAAGGGATCAGTGGCCAAGACATGATGCATGCATGACAAGGTAGATAGGGCAACAAAAGATAGAACTGGGAGGTAAAGGAGGATGAGCTGCGGACAAAAATGGAGTATAAAAGAAGGGAAAGTGGCAAAAGGTAAGAGAAAAATGGACGGTGACAGAGGCAGTTTGTGATCAATACATGAGGGTCTGTTAGGTATGCAGAAACAGAAGCAGTGTTCTGCAAGTTTCTGCAGCCGTGGTAATTCTTAGTTAGATACTGAGTCTCCATGAACTTCTAATGCCAAGTCAGATATCCTCTTCAACAATATCCACCCTATAGGTAAAGTGTAAAAGGAAGCATTTCATAATGGCTTGGGAGGACAACACACTGACCCTGCTTTGGGTTACTTGATGTTGTATCTAATAGCTTTGACCTGAGTTACTCCATTTAAAAAGTAAGTGCCAAGAAAGAATGTTGTATATGACTCAACCAAGTAAACAATCACCATCTATCAGCATAACAGGAGACACACACCAATAATTTGTGTCCACAAACAATGATACCTATGAATATTTCAAATCATATTAAAAACATGAGTGTATTGATCACACCAGATGTAACACTCTCACCTGGGAATATAAAACAAACATCAAAACTGAGATGTAGCAAGCACACTGACCTGCCACCTGGTCACTTATCATGAGTCTTCATCAGTAAACTTGCCACACTGAAGGACCTGTGCCTTTGTCTTTAGGCCCTAGCTTGTGAACAGTTTCACCTGCCTACGATACTCAGCTTACTTTAACATAACTCTGACACTGCTTGCCACCCAGGACAGTATCTGACAACTGTGTCTTGAATAGCTCTGTGCTTATAGTTTGTAAAACTTATTTTCTGGTCCTCTATAATCCTAGGGAATTTACTTCTGACTTCAAGATAGCTGCTCTGAACTGTGCAGCCTCTTCAACCCTGCCTTAGCCTTTCTGTAACACACACACACACACACACACACACACACACACACACACACACAGAGAGAGAGAGAGAGAGAGAGATACAAACACACTGTGTGAAATGTAATGTATGATCTGAAAATACTAGTAATACTGGAATGAAGAAATCTACTGACTGCCGATGGCCATTTCTATCAAATGAAATCAGTAGTACTTGGTGATTTAGAGCCAGTGAATTTGATACAGTTTGTAAGTTTACTATAACTATAATAAAGTCTAACATTGTATAACATACTATATCTGCCTATCATTTCTGACACAGTACACTCATGACAGCTGGTCTCCTTAGTAAATGAAATCTGATGTTGAGAGATAAGGAGTCCCAAAATTGAGAGCAGAGAGGGTGCTTGGGATTAAAAAAGGAATGCATTTCTTGCCAGCAGGTGAGGTAGCACATACTCAGAAGTCAGGATCCCTTCTACTAAAATGGCACCTCCAGAGCATCTAAACACTTGGGTACACATCTTGGGCCTGCTTTTTCATAGATCATGTGGCCTGCCTCATGCTGCCCTCTTAGGATCATTTTTAAGGAAGCTGCCCAATGATGCTTTCTGTGCTATGTTGCTTGGAAGTCGGAGTTGCAACTGGACTGCAGAGGATTTCTTCTATCCATTCTGTATGCATAAGGAAGACAATATTGCCTGCTCTGCTTACTCAGTAACCCCATTTCAGAAGGGATCCTTAAGTACCACCCAACTCCTCAGTCTATGTTTTCACATGCATCACAGAAAAAGCCACTCATCAGCCAACGGCAGCTGGCAGACGATCAAGCAGACCTACCACCAGCTTGAACTTTGGTGAAAACAAATGAAATCCAGCATTCAGTTAGGGGGCACTCTCTGCTTTGACTAACACTGACTCTAGTTTCTTTCTCTTGGCCATCCGGTCTGCTAACCCTTGGCATAATGAGGCCTCTACAGACTCACACCTGCTGGAGCCCTAGAAATGATGATGCCAAGTGGTCTCATAAGATCCACTCTCCCCTTCCCACTATTTCACTGTCACATAGATTCTCTATGTAAACTATCCTCATTTATCTAATCACAGTGATTAATAATTTTTAAAAAACATACCTAAATTTTTAGCTTTATAAAAAAGACAGAGGGAATGGAGGGCTGGTAAGATAATTCAATGAAGGTAAAGGTGCTTGCCACGTAAGCCTGGAAACCTGCATTTGATTCCCAGAACCCTCTTAAAGGTGGTGGGACTCGGCAAAGCTATCCTTCACCTCTGTACCAGTCTGTGACACATGCTCTCACATACACAAAGGCACACCTCCACACAAGAGAAATACAATTTAAAAAGAACTACACAGAAAGCACAGTCCTTATGCATTCCCTTCCCCTTCCTGCACAATTCCCAGGATAATAACATCTTGCATTATAATCTGGTTGTTATAATTTTTGAACCAGTATTGACGCATTGTTTTAACTAAGTCCACAGCTCACACAGCTTCACTTGTATTGCACAGTTCCGTGAGTTTTGATCACATATGATGTCATGTCTCATATAGAATAGTGCTACTGCCCCAAATAGCCCTGTGCTCTGCTTGTTCATCTTGCCCTCTCGCCCCTGAATTTGGGCAATCATTAGTTTCTTATGCTCTCCAGTTTTGCCTTGTCATGCAGTTGGCATCATACAGTAGATAGCCTTCTTAGACTAGCTTCTCTCACTTAGAAATATGCATTTAATGTTCTCCCATGGTTTCTTCTTTTAATGGTTGACAACTCAATCAACTAATGCAATACATCACATTAGTAGTCTAAAGAATTATGTGAATAAACAATGTACATAAGTATTTGACAAATTTTGTAATTTTAAGATTCTCAGCAAATAAGAAAAACATCAACAAAACAGCTTCAGCTAACATTATACTTAATAATAAGAAACCGGATTCTTTTTGTTCTTTTCTTTGAGACAGGGATTACCATATAGCCCAGGCTGGCTTCAATTTAGGATCCCTCTGTCTCTGCCTCCAATGTGCTGGGATTACAGGTGTGAGGCCATGCCCTTGTCCTGATCTTATTTGCTTATCAATGAGTAGCATTCCTTTGTAGGGACACAGTTTGTCCACTCAGTCATAGAAGGGGATTCTCATGGCTTCAGTACTTGTAAATTTTAAATAAAGTTGCATTAAGATCATGTGTGGTTTTTACATGGAGATTAGTTTTAATGTAATTGGGTATCGACCTATAATGCCAATTGTGTTTTAGATAAAACATTTAGTTTTCAACAACGTGGCAGCAGTACCATTTGCTTTTGTCAACAGCAGTGAATGAGAGTGTTTACTGTCCCACATCTTTCCTAGAATTTGGTAGTGTTAAATGTTCTGGATTTTTAGATTCACTGGTTTTCTGCTTCTCACCCACCAGCAAAATCCAGGCACCTAGATTTTGCTCCTATGGTGTCTTCTAGATTCTATGTTAAGACCTATGATACATTTTCAGTTTGTTTTATAAACAACATAAGGACAGTGTCTATATTCATCATTTGCATGTGAATGTCCAAATGGCCTAGTAAAAATCACTCAAATGACTGCCTACTCTTTTCCTATTCAGTGACCTTTTATCCTTTGTCAAAGTTCAGTTGGGTGGGTTTGTGTGAAACTAAGTTTCTATTTATTCTTTATTTATCTGTGCTTTTATTAGTAGCAACTTGTCCTGATCATTTTAACTTTATAAGTCTTGAAGTCAGATAGTGTCAGTTTCTGACTTTGCTCTTCAGTATTGTGTTAATTATTTTGGGACTTATGCCTATTTAAACTGTTATCAGTTATTAATATCCACAAGTTATTTTGAGGATTTTGATTGGTATTTAATTAAATCTATAGTTCAAGTTTGAAAAAGTCTCATCAATATGTTATTAATATTTTTATCATTATTATAGAATGCCTCTCCTTTTATTTAGATCATCTTAGAGTAGTGTATATCTCTTATATATACCTCACATATGCTTTGTCAACTTAGATATAAGCATTTCTCCATCTATTGTGTTAATGTAAATAATGTTTTACATTTTAATTTGCACTTGCTCACTGCTGTAATACAGGAAAATAAATAATGTTTATATATCAGCCCTGTGCCCTGCAACCTTGCTAAAATTCCTTATAAATTCCATGAATTTTTTTAATCTTTAGGAATTCCTATACAGACCTTTATGCCATCTATGAACAAGGACAGTGTTATTTTGTCTGTCACAGTCTGTATGTTGTTTATCCACCCCTCCACCTCCCAGCAGGATTTCTCTTTTTAACAGCTCTGGCTGTCCTAAACTTGCTCTGTAGACCATGGTGGCCTTGAACTCACAGAGATCATACTGCCTAAGACCCCCGAGTGCTGAGATGAAAGGAGTGTGCCACCAAACTGGGTCACTGTTTGTTCTTTTTTCTTATGCTACAATAGTGCCAATGACTTCCACCAAAATGTTGAACTAGTAGTGAGAAGGGATGTACTTGCCCTATTCCTGATTTTTTTTTAAATGAACCATTCCAATATTCTTTTGATGAATTTTTTTTTGTTTTGTTTTGTTTTTTCGAGACAGGGTTTCGCTGTAGTTTTAGAGCCTGTCCTGGAACTAGCTCTTGTAGACCAGGCTGGCCTCGAACTCACAGAGATCCACCTGCCTCTGCCTCCCTAGTGCTGGGATTAAAGGCGTGTGCTACCACCGCCCGGATTCTTTTGATGAATGTTAGCATACAGTGTTCTCTGCCCCTTTACTCTTAATTTTTCTAGGAGTTTAAAGTGTTTTTTTTCTTTTCTTTCTTTCAGACAAGCCTGAGAAGGGACAGTAGATACAAAGTCCCACTCCTAACCAAGACAGTATTTACAATTGATACCTGCTAGGAAAGGGAAAATCAGTTTTCACCAGTGGAGTGTCACTAGGTATATCAACCACACTCCAGGACAGGCCCCATGCCCAGAGGCAGCTAGCCAACACAAAGTGAATTCTGTGGTTTTTCTGTGTGCCTTTTGTTTTGTTCTTCTTCTTTGCTGTTGTTGCTGTTGGTTTTTTTTTTTTTTGTCATATTGAGCTTCCTTTTTTAGTTTGTCTGTTTTGATTTTTGTTGTTTTTCCTGTATTTTGATGGAGGGGGACATAGGTCATGAAGTTGGGTGGGAGGATCTGGGGAAAGAATATAATCAAAATATACTGTATGAAAAAAAAAGATCAGTCAGGTGTAGTGGCACACTCCTTTAATATTAGCATTTGAGAGGCAAGGCAGGCCCACTTTGTTTATACAGAGAAATCTTGTCTCAACAAAACAAAACTAAGCAACAACAACAACAAATAAAAATAAAAGGAAAAAGTTTTAAAAACAAAAATAAAGTGGGCTTCTTATAGACAAGCTATACCTGAAAATACTTCAGCTGCTTTTCCCTTGATTACCTCTCCATCTCCTTCTTTGCCTGGTCTGGTATGCCCACTACACATAATGTTACATCGCTTGCAAATATTCTATTCTCTAAAAATATTTTTGTTCTGTTCCTTCTGCTTGCTTTGAAATACTAGAAGTTTCTACTCACAAGCCTTTAGTTTCTCTATCTTTTTGGCAGTGTCTGGTGTCCTCAAGAGCCCACTTTTGTTATAATGTTTTTTATTTCTGATACCTCATCAGAAATAAAAATAATACCCCAAAAAGAGGTATCAGAAATAAAAAAATTAAAGAATACCACTTTTTGATGCTAGCTCTCTGGATTTCCAGATTCCTGCCTATATTACCCACCTGTTCTTGAACACTGTCCTTTTTTTTTTTTAACCAATAGAGCACTTAATATATGATCATAGCAACAAATTTAAGGTTCAGATTTGATGATTCATTTATAGGTGAATATGTTTCTGCTGCTTGCTTTGCATCTTCATATTGTGTTTACTGCCTTTTACCATGCCCAATAGTTAGAAACCAGAATGGTGTATTTGGATTGAGACACTGGCAAAACAGGCGAGTTAGTGTGAGGGCAAGGAGTCAGGTTGTTTACTGCTGGATGAGTTAGTGTGAGGGAAGGAGTCAGGTTGTTTACTGCTGGATGCAGCCCTGACAGAAAGGTTAAGCTTTCTTACAGTATCTTTGCTTTTGTCCTCCCCCACCCTTCTTTGATTTCTCTTTCTTCAACAGTTTGGAATAAGGCTGAAGTTGATGTTTGCCTTCCTTCAGGTCTGTTAGTCTGTGGCAGATCTCTCCTTGAGGGAAAGGTGTTGTTAGTCTAATTCTCTGTGTTCATGCATTTCTCCAACAGGGAAGGGGGCAGTAGTTTGTTCAGCAACCTCGATTTTCTGTTTCCAGAAAGGGTTGCTGAGTTTCAGGTTTTTGCTTTCTTCCTTTGCTGAGGATATAGTAATGACTTCCTGTGCTCATATATGTTGGACTGAAAGTTGAAGTGTAATCAGAAGACTTTTAGCATCACTTTATGCTAAATCCTTAATGCAACTTGGACAAGCACACACACATACAAATTACTCTCTTCCTAACATACTGATAAAGTGCTGATAAAGAAAGGCACTATTTTGCTATGAATTAAAAGTAACAGCCCGGGGGGTAGTGGCACACACCTTTAATCCCAGCACTCGGGAAGCAGAGGTGGGCAGATCTCTGTGAGATGGAGGCAAGTCTGGTCTACAAGAGCTAGTTCCAGGACAGGCTCCAAAGCTACAGAGAAACCGTCTCAAAAAACCAAAATCCAAAAAAAAAAAAAAAAGTAACATATAAGACAGGGACAGGAATAGAAAGCAGCCAGGGTTTAAACACAGCATTTTAACTTCAGTTTCAGTTGCAGGTGAAGAGCTAAAATGAGTTTCCTAATTATTTTATCCATATGATACTCTCATAATTCCTATCAGGAGGGATTCCTGTGTGTCAAAATATTTTTTTCAGGTATTTCTTTTGATCACGTGGAACCCATCATTAATAACCCTAAACAAGGGTTAGTGAGATGGCTCAGCACCACATAATAGTGCTTGCTGCCAATGCTGACATCTTGAATTCAATCATTAGACCCCAGACAGTGGAAGAAGAGAACTGACTCCCACAAGCTGTCCTCTAACCTAGAGATACACGCACACACCACAAACAAGTCCTAAGTCTTTTTATTTGTATATGCAGAGGAGTACAGTGCAGCTGCTAAGACTATGAAAGCAGGAGTAATTTTAAGGGAAATTACACACCATAACACATTCTGATACCTAGATATGATATCAGTGGAAAACACTGATTAAATGAGTGCCATTTGCTAAAACGACTCTCACTGAAAAGCACTTCTCAGAAAGTTTATGTGACCCAATGTACACATTCACATATACTATCTCCTTCTGACACACTGCTAATAAAGGAAGGCATGGATTTGCTGTGGCTTTTGTGGAAAGCTTAAGATGGTTCCCAAATACTTCTGCTCTGAGAGCACTGTACCTCAGATAAGTAACAGCTTGTGTGAAGACCTATCTCAGCTCTGACTCTAAACTGGTGTACACAGGCCTCTGACACCCTGTTCTACTGTGGTACACAGATTGTTCCAGGCTGTGGGGGTGGGTGGGAAAGAGTTTTAAAATATAAATAGAGATCAGGACAATGACTATATTTATTTAGAGGTGACAACATCATTAAATAATTTAGGTCAGCTGATGCAAGAGAAGCCAAACCTTTAGAACAACTGGCATGGGACTCTCTCATAATTACCAGGCAAGGTGAGTGTGCCCTGGCTAATGCCACTCTTCAAATTTGATCTCTGTTCCTATACTGGCTAGTACTGACCTTGGGGGAGGTTCAGATCCATTAAAGGCAACCAGTGAAGATTATACTCTAAATGGATGGGGAGAAATGCACATCTTTCTGTGCTGCAGGCTCCACTCCTGTTGGGCACCTCCAAAGGGAATTCAGTCACTGTGAGTTGCTACAGTTCAATGTGCACTGTATTTTGATAACACACAGAGAGTGTTTTATTGCAGTCAAATAATATCTTGAGCTCTCACAGCAGCAAACTGCAGGAACTTCAAAGGGATTCCAGTCCAACTGGAACCGTCATTACAAAACAAATTCTAACTTTATTGTCAGCCAGACCACAAAGGGGTACAAACTGTGCCAAAGTAAACGCTCTTGAAATCTCCTCTGTATATTACCTTTGAACAATTAATTGGTCTCCTGGAGACAAGAGAGGGGAAAAAAAGAAAGAAAACAAAATAAAAGATTGACAATAGAATATATTGTTCTTAGATGACATAGCATGGGCACCCATAGACACATTGCACAAAATCCTGCTACCCTGACCATTAATTTCAGCTAGTCTATAATTTCACACTTTAGGCTCAGTGTTGTATGGGGAAACAATTCCTACTTTGTAGATTACGTTTTTAATTAATCACAAAGAGGAGATTCTGCTACCTAGGAGGATATACATCAGGGGCCCACTGTCACCAGGTCTCGGAGGCGACTTCCACTGGTGAGGCATTTCTTGGAAGCTATTAGCCATCTTTGTACCCTTCATCAATCTGCCTCCTTCTGGTATCTTACAAAAAGATAAGACATGGTTCTGACAGTACAATTAGTCGGCAAAATGGTTGTCTGAAGCATACCAGGGGCTAAATGTCCTAAAGTCCTAACTTCAACTACCATCCTGTGCCTGGATGGCTACTGTCCCTCTCAGTCCTCCCAACTTTTTAGTACTGTAGGATCTAAGCCTTGGGTTGGAGGTCATTTCTGATCCTGCCCTGTGCTTTGGGTTTACAAACTGTGCCTGATGCCTGCCTTCTGGCCTCTCTCTCAGAAGCTGACCCAGCTCAAGCAATGTCACACTGATTAGGTCCTTGTTACTCTTGTGTTAAATAAGGGGCTATAGTGGCAAGGCTTCAATGTTGGCACACATTTATATATCAGAGCCACTAAGAACTTGTCTAAGAACTATGTCTTAGAATAGATATCAGGCAAGTTTCAGAAAGCCTGCACATATGTGTGTCTTCACCAGTATCTGGTGCCAGGAGGTTATCTGGAGAGTCTGTTGCTTCTAACATTGATACAGTGACCCTCTGAACAGAATTTATACTACGATCAATTACCTTGGATGATGTTTCTTAAATAAAGTCACATATGGAGTTTGTAGATAATTTGATTCTTGATTTGCCCTGACATTCACCACATCCTGATGTGTTCTTAGAATGAGAAGAAGCAACACACATACTCATATACATACATACTTAAACACACATGTATACAGTTATCACATATATATATGTTTTGGGCATAAGTGGTCCATGCAGAAGGGGAATATGTCTGAGCATCTGCCTTTTGACAGTTTCCTGCCACCCAGAAATGCTGGTAGCTGCCAGACTGTGGCAAAGGCTTCTACCTGACTGGATTGTGTGACATCACACTGTAAATCAGGTCACATGGCTGGGTAACTTGCTTATTTCTCAATCTGCTGTGTTTTTTCACACAGATCCAAAAGTGGCACAGGAAGAAGGCAGCCTTCAGGGTTTAGAACTGAAGTTGTTAGAAATGATGGAAGAACTTGTGTTACGGTTAAAGCAGAAAAACGGAGTGTGTGCTAGGTGAGGAGGCCAAGGTGGCAGCAGGGGCATACACAGGAGGGGCCTATTATTGCCAGAGAGGGAGTCGGCAGACAGCGGGTGGCATCAGGTCTCACGGCAAATCAGGCTATAGAGGGAACATCAAATACCACCAGGCTTTCTGATCTGAACCATCACAATAAAGCCCTTAAGGGTAAATACAGAAAATTCTGTAAGTTTTTATAAAACAAAACAAAACATAGCAACCAACCAACTGACCGACTGACCAGTCAGTTTGTCTGTGTAGGAATATTATGGACTGTCTGTCTTCAAGTCAGGGCCCTTTCACCTACAAGTTTCTGAGCTTTTATATTTTTTCATGTATACTTAATGTTCTTTCTTTCAACTCTTTTATGTTTGCTAAAAACTTATATCTTAACTTCCCAAGTAGGTGCCACTGTAATTTGATGAGATTCATTAATTTTAGTTTATAATTTATTGCTTTCTTAATCAGCACTTTATAAAGTTTTTTAAAATTGTATTTGTGTGTGTGTGTGTGTGTGTGTGTGTGGTGGGTGGGTATTTGTATGTTCAAGTAGAGGAAAACTTGCTGCAGTCATTTTTTTCCTTCTACCATGTGGGTCCCAGGGATTGAACTCAGGTCATCAGGCCTAGCTCCAAGTGCCTTTGCTTGCTAAGTCATCTCCCTGGCCCAAGTGTACAATTTTATTCTGACAAACATGAGGCAAAGAGGACAAGGAGCTTGTCCTAAAGACCTTCTCACACTCTGCACCATGCAGACAGCATTGAGAGCCAAGCAAGTGCCACCTTGTACCTTCCCCATCCTCCACCTCACTTAGTTGTCATCTCACTCCTGGCATTACTGGTCAAGCACACAAACACAGAAGACATTCTGCTGGGTGCTCTTTGGCTGCTTTAGTCACTTTGCCAGCTGTCAATCTACTCTGACCTAGGCCAGGCAGCAGACAACTCAGCCAGGAAATGTGGACCCAGTGTTGAACTATAAAGTGTGTGTGAAATTTTCAGTCACTTAAATTCAATTAAAGAAAGCTCCTCTATTATCCAATTTGGTCCTGAAGTTCCCCAACATGGGGCTCTGCACGGATGCCCAAAAGGAGGGAACCCCAGATACACATGTGGCCCTGTTGGAGCCTGGAGCTGCCATTATCAGTTACCTGTGGCTTCTGAACTGGCTCCTATAGCACACATCTACCACACTGGGGTTTGTATTTGTAAAGGCGTATGGCCATCACAACTTAACTCAGTAACATTGCTGATGTCAGAGGCCCAGGTTTCCTGACTCTGGTGCTAGATTTTCTCATAAATTCAGCAATTAGAATGTGGCTGGTTATTTTAATTGCTTCTGAGGAAGGAGAGTTGTGATTATAAAGAAATGACATGATTTTTGGAATAAAACCCAAAGAGAAGAGAGGTATTTCTTTGTCTTATCTTTAAACTTACTTTTTGGTTCCTTTATGCATATTTAGCTTTGAACCTATACTTCATGAAATGAGGTCAGTAAAATCTTGTTTTTTTACATGTAACTAATCAAATTATATTCCAAATCCTCTAGATTATCAATAAAACTGTCCTACATTGAAGCACAGTAATCTTGGTCCTAAGACAGTGGGTTTTGACAGTCAGTGGCTAAAACTGACTTTACCCATCTCTTAGCTAAGTATTTCAAACTAGTCATCTGTTCTTTAATTTCCTCTTCTGCAAAATGGGAATACTAAGAACAGTACTGAACTTTGTAGTGCTGCTGACATGACTCCAGAAGTGGTATGTAAATACTAAGTTGTGGGGCAGTGAAACTCTCATGTTGCTGGTGGTAGTGGGAAAGGGCAGAGTCACTTTGGGAACTGTTTGGGCAGACTCTTCTTATCAAGTTACAAATATCCTTCCCATGTGTGAATACCAGCAATCCTATCATCAAGCATGCACACCAGAGGAATGAAAATACATGCTAGCACAAGCCTTGCATGTGAATATTCACAGCACCAATGTTCAAATCCCAAAAGGAAACAGCCCCAAAACCTTCAGGTTGTGAGTGTGCAAACAACATTTAAGCACACATGTAAATACAAGGTGACTCTCAAAAAAAGACATGTATGAAACACAGAACATGCAAGAAACATGCATAAAAGACAGAAGATACAGGCCACATGATTCCATCTCTATGATATTCTTGGGTGGTTGAACTGGGGAAGACACTGCTATAGAAAGGGAAGAGCTTTCTGTGTAGGACAGGAGAGGGTATACAATGATGTGAGGCAAACAACCTTGCTTAACCCAAAGGTGTGCACTGAAAGCAGGTGATTTAACTTTAAGTTAGTTATATCCAAAGACCTGAAGGTTAAATCAACACCTGTACCTGGTAGAATGGAATATACTTGGTAAACTGCCAATTAACTTATAGCTGGTGGTCACTGAGATCAAAGGCCTGTGCCTGAGTTAAAACTGGTGGTTACTGAAGCCACACTGTTCTTAAGCCTACATGTTGCTTATATCCTGCAAGCACTTTGGACACAAAACTGCCCTAAAAATTATTTACATGAAAGTAAAAACAATCCCCACCCAAACCAGAGCCATGGAACCTAATTATCATATATAAGCTCCCCCCACACTTAGATAAAGGGAGATACAGGAATGCAAAGTGTTATGATTATTCTTGAGTTTTAGTTATACAAACAATGTGGCTCTTGTTTTGCTAAGTGATTTTAATAAAGTAAAAACTTTCTCATTATTAAAATACTACTCGACAGTATATTCTTTACCTCCTTTGTGTTGACATTACAGGACTGTTGACATTTCCAGACTTAAATGGGGCCTATATACTAAAATATTATCCACTCATTTTTGTGTGTGTTTGCATGGTCATGCCATAGTTCACAGATATCCACTCTTTGACCTGCATTGACAGTGAGATTGAGGGTGTGACATTTACCTGGAAAAACAATATAAAGGACATGGGGAGGTACTGGAAGGGCCAGGTGACAATTTCAGTCACTAAATCTCAACAGGAAAGAATACGGCCATTTCACTTAACATCTGTTGACTTCAATAATTTCTTAAATACTAACACTCTATGACAGTCTTCAGCACATTGCTGGATACTACATACGGAAGTCTTTTTTTTTGTACAGTATAGAAATGGACCTAGATTTCTCTCCCATGTCCAGTGACAATGCCTTAAGGCAGATGGCATAGTCATTTTTAACCCACAAAGCCAATCTAGACTGGAAACTCTCTGGAGGATTCTGGTCTGCCTTGGTATTGTGTGGAGGTGGTGGAGGAAGACACATCAGTCACTCTTATTACCAACCCTTTCCTGGCTGCAGGCAGAAGCTGCAAGCTGAGGGCTGAGTTTAGTTTCTCAAGCTCTGCACTCTGAAACCCGAGATGACGCAGCCTCCTTCCTGCACAACAGTGTAGAGTGCTCATGGCATTATGACTTGTCTAGTTCCCACAGAGGGAGGAAGCCTGCCAAATATTTGTAATCTGTGCTTAAGTATGCAATCAGGGAAGCCACACCCAGAAGCAAGTGTGTGGCTGCATAATTACAAGGCTCTTGCTGGAAGATCAGCTGGAAAAACTTCTATAGTAGAAGCTGATGAGTGAGTGTCAACAGGCTCCATAACACTCTGCCTCTTTTCCTCTGCAAAATGTTTTTCCTTGGACTCTGGTAGACATGAAGCTTCCTACTGCCCCACTGATGATACACACTAGTTGTATGTATACACACAGCCACTTAATAAGGTATCTGTACATAAAGGTTGTAGATAAACAGATCCTCCATGTTGTTTTGTATTTGTGTCCTAAGACTATTGGATGGGATAGTAATATAAACAATCCCTTCTTTCCTGGTAAGAAAAACATTTTGGCATATTTGCTATGGTAGTTTCAGGTAAGGTCATACAACATGCTGACATAGACAACTCTGATATCAATTTGACCAGTGTTTCAGAGCTAGCACTGCTAGGGTAATCATGAAGTACTAGAAAAGTAAAGAAATGGATAAATGTTGTCACCGCAGGATGTATTAAACACTTATTAAAAAGTGAGATTACTACATTGCATGCAAGAGCGAAACTCTCAAAGAATAAAGCTGTATTTTTGTATAATATAAAAGCTTTCTTTACTGAAATTGGCAGAACTTTAATTTTAGAGCTATGGGCATTTGTTGAAATATTAAGACATATCATTTTCTTCATCTTAAGCATTTGAATAAAGAAAGATTAAAAGTTTGGAATCCCAGGCAGGATAGGAACCGTGTCCCCAGTTTTAGCAGCACAGTTACAGTGTGCTCCAGGATGGAGGCTACCCCATTTGCAGGCTCCAGAGGTACATTGTGCATACCCCGACCTCCTCACCAGCAGGAAATTCCTCCACAACAGAAAACTGAACAGTTTATGCTATCAAGTCTTTCCCCAAGTGGTGAAACGCTAGCTAGCACAAGCCACAGACTCTGCTGCCTTTCATAGGCTCAATGCATTTCTGTGTCAGAATCTGCTCAGGCTCCAACTTCAGGGAAAAAGAACATGTCTATTACTAGGTCTTGGTGTTGTCTAAGGTCAAACAGGTGATGAGTATCAAGGTAAGGGTTTGGATTCAACCCCAGGTGTTGTGAATTTCAGTCCTGAACTCTTCCCACTGCATTCCAGGCCTCCTTCCCAGTAATGTGTAGGGTCAGTGTTAACCCTGGACAGGGTGAAGCACCACTGTATCCCAGGAACCAGCTCAGACGTTAGGAACACATTAGGCAGGGTGCTGACATGTAGCAGACATTCTCCCAGGAAGGGTGATGCCCATGGTGGATACAGGTGTGACATAGGGAGACTGTCCCATTGAGGCTTCTGACACAGACTGAGGGGTGAGGAGTAGCATTGCCTCCAGCTTTCTGGAGGAAAAGTATGTCAGTGCCCTGAGGCAAGTGGAAGGGTCAGAGTGGGTGGAGAGGGGCCAGTGGGGTGAGAGGGTAGGAGCCAGGCTCAGCCCTGGAGGCTAGGTAGCCTTGGCAACACTGACCTCTGTGGGAGTCCTTTCTGGGAGAGACCAAAAGTCACAAGACATCTGCAGAAGGGGTACTAAGGTCTCTTTTTATTTTAAAAGCATTATTTTGGCTGCTGCCTTGAGAATGAGCTGTTAAATGCCAGGAGGGCAGTGAGGATACTCGCAGGAAGTCCAGGAAGATGGGATGGTAGCTCTATCTAGCAAGGCTGGAAGAGGAAAGAAAAGCCTGGGTCCTGGATTTGTTTCTAAAGGAGAAAGGGTCGAGTTTGCTGATGGATAACTTTAAGAGTATTAAAGAGAGAAAGAGGACTCAGAGTTGACTTGGGTTCACTAGAAGACAACCACACGTTCTGGGAACCTGCAACTACTCAGGCATATCACCTCTGATAGTCTCAGAGACTCTGCAAGGTTTGCCTTACTCTGTAGTGCAGATTCAATCAGACACAGGTCTGTCCACAAAGCTCTTGAACTCTGTCTTACTTGGATCTATCTCTAGCAGTCAAGTATATCAGTTTCCTGTACCATGTATGTTTCTCACGGCACCTGTGTGAATCTTTACAGAAACTTGCCTGACTCAAACCACAGAGGTGGCTGTGAACCACAAGTCCACAGATCCTGTTGACCATCTCCTGAAAAGAGACTGGCTGGGGAACTCTAAACTCCATTTATAGCTTAGAGATATCACTGGCACAGTCTTACTAGGCATATAGATATGAAGAAGTTACAGTTCCATAAACACAGCCACTAATACTCTTAGGATGTGAGTAGATTTCTGAGGCGGTACTTTTGATGACATGTGATATTTCTTTTTCAAGAAATAAGATTTTTTTTCAGGAAAACAAGTCACCTCTCAACATATTCATACAAGTTTTGGGAGGGAAAGAAATAAATGACAAGAATTTAAAATATTGTCATTCGCCTGGGAGATACCATAAACCACTTTAGAGAATGTGCATTTGGGTGCGTATAGATTATATCTTATACTATGGTCTTTTTAGAATGGTAGAATTTATAACTTTTATGTCACCATTAGCTCCAAAAGCCTACTATATGGACAGGCAAGTTTTTTGGCCTTCCTGTCAATACTCAGCATATGAACTGCAATAAAGAAGAGGATTCTTAAAAGCAATGGCTCTCAATCTTCCTAATGCTGTAACCCTTTAATACAGTTCCTTGTGTTGTGGTGATCCCTGACCATAAAGTATTTTCATTGCTACTTCATAACTGAAATTTTGCTACTGTTATGGATCACCATGTAAATATCTGTGTTTTCTAATGGTCTTAGGAGACCCCTGTAAAAGGGTCATTTGATCCACAAAGGGGTCACAACCCATGGGTTGAGAACCACTGCTTTAAAGCTTGTAATAATATGCCCTAGTATAGCTGATGATCAGAATAAATGTAAGAGTACTGTGACTACGCTATCTAAAACTGGTGTGTGTGTGTGTGTGTGTGTGTGTGTGTGTGTGTGTGTGTGTGTGTTTTGGGGGGACACTAGGATGAACCCAGGCTCTTGCATGAGCCAAGCACGTGCTACTGAACTATTGTTGTGCTAGACACATTTTTAGCCAGGGGAGAGAGGAGGTGTGGCGTATGGGGCAGCCCGTATTTCAAATGATCACAGAAGAACTCATGACCGCTTGCTCTTCTTCATCATCCCACTTTGTCCACGCCCAATACTACAAACATGAGCCAAGAGAGCTCATAAAATTACTTAAGTACAAGCCTTTAAAAGTATCTCTCAATGAGTACCTGAAAGCTTTCACTAGCTATTATAAAGTTACTTTTTATTTTCTGAACGACGTACCTTATGACTAATGTCAACTAGCAATGGAGCAATTGAGGGACACTCCCCCTGAATTACAACTCAGGCAGAATTGAAATTCAAAGCTAAACATAAGCAACTGGGTATTCAGGGCGGGTATGTTCAGGCATCCCTGAGCAGTGAACCCAAAGCTCCCTGGGCGCAGTCATGGCATGACACAAGTCTTTTCCCTATGCTTTTGTTTCCTTCATGATTTCCCTTCCCAGGCCTTTTGCCTAAGTTGTCATTCTGCCACTCATAAGTCTGACTTGAGCTGTAAGGTTACAGTTCTAGCTCGCAGAGCACAGGTTTATCTATATAGTAGAATCAAACAAGCAGGCACTTCATAAATGTTATCTAAAAAATTCCAATGAAGAAGAGCCATGATTTTTTGAGTCAAATGGACTATATACTTGACTTAATCTTAAATGAATATTCAAATTCACTTTCAACAGCATAGAGACCAAATTGAGATGCTGGTAGGTATATTCAAAGCATGACTACAAATAATAAGACTGCTCTGGTTACACAAAAATAAAACTGGGCACATATTTACACATACAAATGAACTGTGAAATCATCTTGGAAGACTAAGGTTATACCAGTTTTGGTTCCAGATATTTCTGGGCTATCTCCTTATCTGCTTTAATGGTGAGTCTACAAGTCACACTGAAAATCGGGTTTAGTACTACAGAGGAAAATGATGCTTCAAATAGGATTTCTTTTTGTTGTTTGCAAATATTCTGCTCCTTACATATAAAGTATGAAAAGATTCATAGTTTTCAATGTGCTAATTTTAAAAAATCAAACTTTTCTTTAGGGTCATTTAGTAGGATTAAAGACAATGAAGCTTCTAGACCAGGTTATCACCTAATGTCACAAGAATGTTGAGGCTGAAGACTGACTACTATTTGTGGCTTGATTTCTGACAAAGGCTGTAAATTTCTAAGAGAGTTTATGTGAATTTCTGACTTCTGTAGAATTTCTGAGCCAATGGATCGTTCTGAAATAGTATATGAAATATTAGTCCATTGGTAATTTCACTCTGTAGAACAACAGATATCTTAATGAAAGTGTGCTCTGACCGGGTCTAGCAAGGCACTGTATTTAACATGAATGCTTTGCTTATATTGTTTGTTTCAGAAAGTTAGAGGTGACAGGTGACTGTGGCATACAGAAAACATATTTTCAGAAGACTAAATATTGGTCATTATAGAGAGCTCTCTAATATACTGGTAGATGATGCCCAACAGACCTTTCTTGACATGAACATTCACATATGTGGCCATGACAAATGGAGGGGAGTTACTCTTAGCAAAATCCTTAGAGAACTTTTTCTGTTCCTCTGATACTCTTGCACGTCCTGTCCTGGGATCCAGGTTTACTCTGGCACATATTTAGAGCCTTATCATGAAGATTCACAGTGCTGAAGCAGCCTGTGGCCTGGAATCAGGCTGAACATGACCAAATAAAATGTACTTTCCAAGCTGAAGCTTTTATAAGAAAACCAGAGTGCAAGGCGGAAAGATGTGTTTAGTATGTGAGCAGCCCAGCAGAGTCTACAGAATGAGTTCCAGGTCAGCCAGGGCTACACAGAGAAACTCTACCTCGAGAAACCAAAAATAATAGTTAAAGGGCCATCTCTCTCCCTGACAAATTTCTTCTGTTCTTTGCTAATTCTGGCTACTTTAGCTATGTTGTTTCTCCTTCACTGAAGTAAAATCTTCCATTGACAATAGCAGAAGGGTTAATAACAGCAATTGGGATAGTGCTTTGACAGGCTACTAACAATTTCACAAACCTCATTTCCACTCTCCCATAAGGTAAGCCAAGGAGTAAGGTGGGATAGGAGCTTTTTGTGCTCATTTCACATATGAAGAAAGTAAGTAAGGAGGTAAAAGATTATAGTTCAGTGGCAGAGTGCATAATTAGCATATACAAGCTGGTGTTTGAATTTCAGCACATACACAAAGGTGGCTGAATATATATTCTGCAATGAGCAGCTAGAAGTGGCAGAACCAAAGCCCAGACATGTTGATACTAAGTCAGCTACATTCTGCCCCAGAATGGCTTTCTTTCCATTAAAAAATAGGAGTGGTTGAAGAACAAGCATTTAAACATATAAATAAAGACTTAGATAAGGGCCAAAATATTCCTTAATATAGAATAATGCAAAACCAAAAAAACTTGTGGTTTTCCAAATGTGGTCACTAGGCCCAGTCAACTGCAGAAACATCACCCAAATCATTAGGAAAACCAGGGTTTGTGAACTGCTAAGACTGTGGATATATGGGTAGATCAAGCTCAGAAGTGCTGATGTGGAGTAGACATAAAAATCAGAGTGTCCACCAAGCAGAATGGAATCCATGTCCATTGATAAGGCAGTTGCTTCCTCCACCCACAGTCATGCTTTTTAGTTATGATTGCTTAGACCTCCTTGCCTAAAACAATCAGCATATTCTGGTTCCCTTCTTCCCCAAGAATTCAGTATGACTGGAGTGTATGAAACGTGAACTAACTACAGAAAGTAACATACCCACATAAAGGCATCTTTAAGGAGCAAGTCATGAATGTTACATTGTCTGTGGCCACATGTGAACATTATTTATGCATGTGAACTAAGAGCAGAGACAGAAAGGAAAGAGGGGCTTCTCCTAGCCTGACAGAGTTGGGGTTCTTTCTTCAGCTGGTGCTTGGCTTGCTCGCTCCTGGGGAGATTAAAGCTTTGATAAAGTGGTTTATCTTGGCTAATGTATACTTTAGTTCTGTGTATATAGAGACACATATATACACATTGCAGTGTTTATACAGGATATGCATGCAAAATATTCCTGGAGATGAGGCCTGGAATGGGCAGTGACACCTAGGAAGTTGGAACCCAAATCTTTAAAACGTGACCTGGTTTCTCTGAAGAGCCCTGCCCTATATCCTACAAATACATAGGCAGGTACATAAGGAATAGTCTCTTTTTCACTGCACATACAGTTAGCAGGGTCTGTCTTCTGTTTCCAGGAAGAATGGAGCAGTTTGTGGTAGCATCCTTTCATCTCTGGAGACTTTAAAGTCATAAGTAGGGATATGAGAAGTTATGGATATAGCTTACTCAGGCTGCTGCTTTAAATCAATCCAGAAAGTTGAGATGGATGAGAAAAAGCACTTGGTGCCAGGAGTCTGGCACTAAGACAGGTGGTAGTGGAGACTCTGAGCCATGACTCTGTGTATGCATGACCCCATACATCTAAACAGAGGTCAGCAGTGGCTGGACATGCCTGTTAGGACACTTGGGGTCTGGTTTCTTCCTTCACCCTTCCCTTCCTTTCCTTTTTCTTTGTTGGTAGAGAAGTGTATTTCCTTGGAAAGGAACAGTTAAGTTCCTTTTTAGGACTCTGAATGCCAAAGGAGATTCTAAAAGTATTTTGGACATGTGGCTAGAAGATTTTATGTATATGTTCATGACAACAGATAGCAACAGTATCCTGAAGAAAACTTAAAAGGAAACAGAAAAAATGGCTCAACTATTAGAAATGTTACAAAGTTAGGGGGTAGGGAGACAGCACATTCAGTAAAGTGCTTGGTATACAAGCGCCCTGAGTTTGGATACCCAGCTCCCATGTTAAAAAACAAAAAATCTGGCATAGCAGCACATCCTTGTAATTCCAGCACTACAGAGCCAAGGAAAGAGGGATCCTTGGAGCTGTTGAGTCCACTCCAAGTAGCAAGTCGCAGGTACCAATGAAAGACTGTGTCAAAATAAAGGTGGATGGCTCTTAAGGTAAAAAATATATAAGGTTGACTTCTGGCCTCTACATACACATGCACGCATGTAGGCAGACACACACACACATACACACAGTCAAGAAATGTTACAAAGATAGAAATATGTGATAGGCTCTGGTTGTCTGCTTAACAAGACCTGCTAGTCTGTGTACAGATTAAACAGCATGTGCTCAGACTTGTTAACTGGTTAACTGGTTGAGTATGGAATTATGAATAGCCCTTCTATCTAGTAACTGATCAGAGAAAAAAGGGAATGGAGAAAAAGAAGATAGTGTTTCAGGCTGGAAAATGAGCCTGAAAGAAGAACATCAAAGAGGAGCTGGAAAGATGGCTCTATGGTTAATATACTTGTTGCTTGTGCAGAGGACCCAAGCAAGGTTCTTCTGGCCTCTGTGCACACATGTAGTACACATACACACACACACTCAGGCACACATATATACTGAAATAAATGTTTAAGAAAGGAAGAAGAGCAGAGAAGATGAAGGTAAAGAAAAAAAAAGCAGGCAGAAGGACCTGCAGGAGTGAGGTATAGGGTAGCTAGAGGCATGAGATGGACTGGGCTAGGAGGAATGTTGGCAGGGAGTGGACAGGGACTATCTTACAGGGACTGCCAGCTCCAACCAATCACTGAGACTGTTTGTTGGCTCTGTGGTTAGTCATGGATGTGGGTAGGACTGGCCTGAGGAAGGCTCTAGGAGAATCTGTTCTCTCACCTTTTGTTTCTTGAGGCTGCCCATTTCACAGCACCTCTTCATGTCACTGGGACCATTGCTTCTAACCTCTTATCTTCCCTCACTTGACTCTCTTGGCTGCTTTATAAAAGGTCCCTGTGATTACTGAAGTACCCTTCATCACAAGTTCAAAGGCCTCGTGGATGCCAGAATCCATGGATGGAACTCAACCCTACACTTTTAAAGCATTTTCTACTCATGCATATCTGTGACAAAGTTTGTTTACATTTTTATCTTATTTTTTGAGACACGGTCTCAGCTTATGCTGTCCTCAAGCTCATGATCTTTCTGCCTCGAACTCTTGAATGCTGGAGCTACACCTGGCTTATGAGATAATTCTGCTTACACACAGTGAGAGAGTACAACAAACCAGTAACGCACCAGAATTGTCCTAACAATGCACTGTAAGCTATATGATAACTATTCCTCAAATTTTTTTAAAAATACTTTTGGATTATAAGAGGCCAAGAGCAGGGGGAGTTAAACTAGACAAAGAAATGAAGCCACATTATAACCAGGGCCACTTGAATATCAAGAACCATTTCCTGGCCAGAGATCCCCACAAGATCCCACGCGGGTGTCTACTGTCTTTACCACACAAAGTAACATCACAGTTCTCAGATTAGGGTGGAGATCAGGGTGGGGACACTGGTCTGCTCACCACAGAGATCTGGTGCAGCACCTAATAGGTCCAGTTTTCTTCCTGGTGTGGCTCTGAAGCATAGCTACTTCCTCAAGCACAGTGGTAGCAAGTCTGAGGTCACCAGGTAGGGTCTCACACCAGGTTACATAAACTTTTGTGAAATCTACAAAAGTCAGACAACTTAGCACTCTTTATCTATGGGGACCCTCCTCTTAAACATGTGAGGTCCCAGAAACATGAGGCAGCCCCAACTCTCCCATTTTCTCTCTCTATTTAGACTCTGAGGGAGAAGCTGCTGTTTAATTTAAAATACTACATCAAAAAAGAAGCATTCCTTAAATGGAAAATCTGAACACTCTACCTTATTTGCATGATAAAAATTTAAAAATTATTATTTTAAAAACTTCTCATCTGTGTATTCAACTACTTTTTAAATATAATTTATCTATTTGTATTTTATGTACATTGGTGTTTTGCCTGCATGTATGTCTGTGTGAGGGTGTCAGACATCCTGGAACAGAAGTTATAGACAGTTGGGAACTTCCATGTAGGTCCTGGAAATTGAACCCAGGTCCTCTGGAAGAGTAGTCAGTGCTCTTAACCCCTGAGTCATCCCTCCAACCCCACTATATTCAACTACTTTTATGGGAAGTTTTAGTTTTGTTCCAAATTGCATTATTCTGCTTGTTGGGGAAAAAAAACCCTGTAGTCTCTTAATTCCATTTTAATAGTCACAGAAGGTATCACAAGAAACTGAATTTAGGTTCAGCTCAAATGATCTCCTTATACCCATTCAAGGAAGAGGGAAGGGAGAGTCTGCAGCAAGCTTTACAGAATACAAATCATGAGCTTACCCTTGGTGGGCAGCAAAGTTACAATTTTTGAATCCTAGTGACACTAAGCAGAGTCTGAAGCCACTCAGGGAGGAGTCCGCATCACAGTTTAAATATCCGTGGCTGGACATAAGAGGATGGGATCAGAGATGACCTAGGTATGGGGATAAGAGTTGGGGGGAAGATGGGTACATAGGACAATGGTGCCTACTTCTGGCTTACTGCCAACTTGAGCTGTGCTTTCTGATGTAGACACCATACACAGGATGGACTGGAATGGCAGGGAGTGGGGGCAGAGGAACCACATGTTATGAGGTCCTCATCCCTCCTGGGGCTATGGTGACAACCTGAGCAACACTTTATCAGGCACAGAAATGTGGGATTCAAAGATCCATCTCAGATTTCTTCTTGGAAATCTGAGATCCTGACCATACTTTGAGAGATAATTGATGGAAAGTAGGAGTCAAGAGGGGTCAATGGTAATTTACCCCATTCATAAATCAGAATAGCAAAGTACATAAAACCCCAGCTCAGGCTGGGGCCAGTGCTATGGCCCAGACCTGGTACCCCTCAGAAGTTTGCTGAGGAAGCATAAGGTAATCCCTTGTACAATGCTGGAGGTCTGTCTGTACTATGCTCACCACCCCATTCCTGCTAGTTTTCTCCCTCCTTTTCTCTGCTTCTGCCATCCCTTCTCCTCACAGAAGAACACCCTTATTCTCAAAGGCACAATCTGGACTTTTGGTGAGCTTGATTTATAATTAACCAACTGACTCTTATGTTACTTAATCTATATTTATTATTAAAATGACAGCTGCATTTCTTGGCTGTCTCCCTGCATATACGCAATGTTCTCTTCTCAAAGTGAATGAAATGAAAGCCATAAATCTCTGTTCTTCCCTGATGTGTATTTGTCTCATCTTCCTTTATGGCCTGGTCACACATTTCCAGAATGGAAGGCCCAGCTATCTCAACAGTCTCTCTGTAGAGTTCAAACTTAAATATGGTTTTGCAAAATCTTAAAGGATACATATCCTATCATTGATAAGTGAGTATTTTTGTTGATCACAGAATTAAAAATGAACTAATTTGTTGTATTTCATTTTGTCATACTAGGGCATCAAACCTAAGGCCCCTAGAGTAGAGCTCTGGGACAACTCTGCCCTAGTCCATACTAAGAAGAGAGACAATCCATTGCTCTGATTTATGACTGCAGGTTTTTGTGTTCCAGATTACTATCCAAGGAGGTTTCTTAACGCATTTGGACCAAAGCCCATACACGCAAGGAGGGCTCAAGTGCCAACTGACGCCCTCATGGAGGTATAGATGGAGCCATACACCTCAGTGAGATGCAGAACTCTTTCTTAAGATCAAGGTGGCTGGTGGATGTTCAGTGGGTTCCCTAGCTGGGCAATGCCCTGTGAAATGACAGAGCTTGGGTGGGAGCACACAGGCACAGGACGGTGCACTTTACGGCCTCTCTCTTTCCCTGCCTCTGTCTCACTTGCTGCCCCTAGCAAAGCAAACACTTTAGATACTAGTTTGTAAATAATTTTACTGAGTTCACCTTTTTCTTTTATCTTCAACAGCTTATCTCCTGAAGATGATAATACAATATATCCAGATATGCCCTGTTATTCCAAAGGAGCTGGCTGTTCATACAGAGATTTTCATTACAGAAAAAAAAGAAAAAGAAATTAAAAGTTGATTTTTGAAATTTTCCATTCTGTTCTGAGTGGAATTTAATCCCACAATTTTGTGAGCTGGGGGTATAGGACAATGATAGAATGTATGGTTAGTATGCACAAGACCCTGAGTTCAATTCATAGCCCATCTGCATTTTTTAGACAAAATAGTTCCCCACCCCAGTACTTTACATAAACACAGAAATACCCTTTCCGATTCTACAGTAAGTTGTGGGGCAGCAGGCTGGCCACTGTTCTTAACATTTCTGCCAGCCTATAACAGCAGGGTGCACACAAGGGTCATAGCTTGCCTTTGAGCATCACAATGCTGTGGAAATAGCCTAAGGTTTATGTGCACTTTAGGGAACTTCAGTAAGCACTTCAGCAAGCACTTGGGGGTATACTGACCATTGAGGAACCCATGGTTTTCTTGGTATTCCTCTGCACACCCCTCCTCCTCTTTCCCCACCTTTGATATGGACGTCTTTAAAAATAAATTCAGAGATACAGTCCTCAAAGGCCAGAGACATGTTTCTGAAAGTCTGTAGTCCGGCTTTCTTGGATTATCATTTACAGACTTCATCATGTGTCAGTTATATGCTGTATTGTACGGTATTGTGGAAAATATGGTAGCAAAACAAGATATGGTTCTTGGCTGTAACAAGTTATCATTTTTGTAAGGGAATAAGATTAATATTGATGATGCCACTCATGAATATCACAAAGCTGTCTTCAAAGATTGAAATGGGTGATGCTGGCTATAAACTCAGTAACGTGATCCAAAAGAGAATGAAGGTTATAGGAGGTAGGACTAGCTCTAGTATAAGAACAGAAGAATCACAGGCTAAAGGGAAAGTCCTGCCTGGTGGAAAGGAGGTATAGAACTTGAACTTGGAGGAATTATGGAGGGCTCTGAAGGCTGGCAGAGCAATGTGTATGTCAGAAGGGAATAGGTCGAGGAATGGAGAATGAGCATGTACAGAAGGAAGGTCAGTATAGTCTGAGTTAAGATTGCCTGTTGGAGAAAGAGGATAAAAACTGCATGACTAAATAGAAAGAAACTTAAGGAAATTAGAGGCACACCACAGAAGAGGACCTGGGAAAGTGAATGAGGCAACTGACCATTTCTTAATTCCTGCTAATTTCTCCGTTTAGGTTTTATGGGCATAGACATTCTGTCTGTCAGATTTCATAGCCAACACGAGCACATGTGTAACTCATGAGAGCAGATCTTCTTTCATTTCATCTGCACATAGACAAGTCTCCCTCCCTCCCTCCCTCTCTCCCTCCCTCCCTCCCTCCCTCCCTCACGTTACTGAAGGTATGAAATGAGGGGCTGGTGAAATGGCTCAGTGGGTAAATGCTTGCAACCATGAGGACCGGAGTTCAGATCTGCATGACTCACGTAAAAGCTGGTCATTGTGGCACCTATCTATAACTCCAGTGCTGGGACGTGGAGGTAAGAGGGGGCCTAGGAGCTCACTGGCAGCTAGTCTAGCTGAAATGGTGAGCCTCGTCTCCTTGAATAAAAAAACAAGATGGAAAACAACAGAAAACCCAAAGTTGATCTCTGGTTTCTACTCACAGGTGAGTGCATCTACACAGACACAGACACACATGTGCGCGCACGCGCGCGTGCACACACACACACACAGATAGATAGATAGATAGATAGATAGATAGATAGATAGATAGATAGATAGATAGAGAGAGATGAAGTGAGCAAACAGTGTCTAGTGTAATATATGATAAGTAAAGGCTGCATATTGGATCTTTCACAGTCATTTCCAATGTCTGAAGAGAAGAGTGATCAAGCAGGAAGGAATTAACTTTAGCTTAGTCCCTGCCTGATGGGGCTTGCTTTGGGGCTAATATTCTAGAAACCTGATTACGACAGATCTTATTCTGCTGTTTTTAAGAGATGGGCAATGTACCTTTGTTTAACCTAAAAGGTCCCTTTAGAACTGACTCATAAAGTGGGTTTAGGATAACTGATGTGTGGTTAAAGTGCTGGGCACATCCCATAAAGATGTTTCTTCTGTCCTTATCTGTGGCTTTGGATAATGAGGTGCTGCTCCTATAGAGAATACTAAATCCCACTGAAGAACAAAGATTGAATAGTACCATTTTGATAGCCGGTCACATGCTGGACCTGGCACTGGAAACACAGTGGAAAAGCATGCAAAAACAGCAACTGGGACATTGGCTCTCAGACTCCATGTAAAGATCTCTGGAACATTTGAAGCTACAGTGCTGGGGCTGCAAAAGCTCAGGTGGACATTGAAGTCTATGCAGGGAAATGTGCCCTTGTGCATGGATATTCTTAGCTACATCCCCCTTCCACTTTCAATATCCAGGTAATCAACTTGTGTTTACCTTAATCCCATTTTAACAATCCAGAAGTGCCTTGGTGATACCTTAAAATCAAACCTTTGATCAGTCCTTCAGCAAGATGTATGCATCCTTAACATAGAATGATAAAAACATAGTTACTAGGCATGGTGGCACATGCCTTAATCCCAGCACCTGGAGGCAGAGACATATATATATATCTATGAGTTTGAGGCATGTCTGGTCTCTAAAGCAAGCTTGAGGCCAGCAAAGACTACAAAGAAGACCTATCTCAAAATATAATAAAATGATAAAAATCGGCCAGTGAATAGTCTTATGTCAAGTGTTTTATAGTCAAATGAACTGTGAGAAAATATTTGATACTCTTAAGTACCTTGGAATCATGGTTGAAGTCTACAGAAGGCATGAGCTGTAAACACAAGTCTCATGGGACTGAAATATTTATCTCACTCCTAGGAAATTGCAATGGTTTCTAGAGAAGGGCTGGAAATAAGGAGGATAGAAATGATGATGAAATAGAGGTCCTGGGAGATAGCAGGCACCACCAGATTATCCATAGCTGGAGCCAGACACAGAAAAGCACAGCACATCTGTGGGTGTTGGGCAAGGGAGAACAGGGTCAGTTTGTGGGTATGTCGGCAGCATCAGGCTGATGATTCTGAGAAAGGTTTGGGACAGAGGCCAGGCCACAGCTGGAGGCTGGTACAAAAATGAGAGGCGAGGGGCAATGAGTGACAAAAGGGCAAAAGATCAAGGTCAGGTTAGAAGAAAGGGTGATGAAGGAAGTAGAGGCAAGGGATGCACTCAGGTTGTCCTGCCTGTTTGCTCTAATCTGGAGCTTATGAAAGAGAATAATTAACTGATAAGAATAGCGTGAGGTCACACTAAGGGATTACATGTTTTGAAAGTCATTTGCATTCACCAGTAATCAGTAACATAGAAAACATAGTTCTACAGGAATAAGGCTCCTCCTGTAGTGATACTGAGGGATGCGTCTGGCCATGATACCTCCCCCCGATACAGGATTTCTCACACAATTTTGGTCATTCTACTGAATATTTACTATACCTTTTTTTTTCACCCAGCATATTAGCACTAAAGGGAAGCATTATGCTAATGACCCCTGTGCCTGGACATCATGCTGTTCAACAGATCTGAAAAATCAAAGGAAATTACTTTAAAGCAAACACTTATGCCAATACTTTAGGGGAAGGCGAGGAAGCACTTGGCATCTTTCACTGGTTCCTAGTAACTCACAAAGTTCCTTGTAACTTTCCAAATTCGCTTGCTGTCAACTGAACTGGGCATGGAACCACTTACAACTGGTGGTTTGTGGATAACAGAGTAGTATTTTAGCAGTTAAGTGGATCTCAGATTTCAGTACCTCTCAAATGTTGTTTACTCAAAATTTCAATATTATTATTGGTTGGGAATAGAAGGAATCAAAATTACATCTCCACGGTACCACCAGAACCACATTTCTGCTAACCATACTTACGTGACTTTAAAGAAACAAAATCAACTTATAACATTTTAAGGTAAAAAGATTCTGATTTTAAAAAATATTTGTCTATCCACCTATTACACAAGACTTAAAAATATTTCTTGGCAGGGAAGGCTTAGTGACAGATTGAAGAGACACAAAATGAGAGGAGGAGCTAGAGGGCAGTTCTGTCACAAGCCCTGTTTCAGAGCTTTGTTCCCCTTTGCTGGGGAAGGTGCTAGAAAGATGACGCCATGTGTCTTTGTCTCCCCCAGGGTAGTCCTCGTACAGGCTTAGCACAATATGCTGGAAACACACTGCTGGCTTCCTAGCTGCTCTGTCTCCACTCTTCCTGAGAGACATATGTCATCAGTATTCAGATGTGGAACTCAGAACATATATGGACAATAATTTCATATATAGTAATTTAGTGCAGATAAAATACTTTTGTCCATATTTTAGATATGTTATTTTAAAAAACCAGATTTTTATTGTAAGTGCTGTGGTGCGGTTGCCATTAAAACAAGCTTCCTAGAAGAAAAATGTTTTCAAGTTCAAAACATATTCCTGTACTAGACTTCTCTTACATTCCACATGGATAATTAAGTACTCTTAACATTTTAAATAAATCATATAATACATAAACAGCAAAAAGAGAATAAACAAATGTACTACTCATTCAACTTTAATGGCACAGAGATGAGGAATTCTGAAGTATCAGGAGACTATATACCCTCCTAAGAACAGACAGACAAGAAAGGAGCTATTTGTTCACCATTTTTAGAAATGCTTGAGAAAGAAAACATGGGATCTTTATGTATCTCAAAGCTAGGAAGGGAAATAACTAGAAGTCTTTAACTTTTCTGACACTTGAGGTGTCACCCTTCTGCAAGGCAGCATTCCCTTCAAGCAGTGAAGCATGTTTAGAGAAACCAAAGGGCAGATAAGGGTAAAGGGAGGGATGCTGGGCTAGGCTTACAATCAGATCTTCCTGGGGCCTTGTCAATCTAGGAATAGACTCAAAGATGAACATACCACAAAGTGGGTCTGAATCTCCTCTGCACATGCATAAGCCAGTCACTGTTGCACAAAAGAACACATTAACAACACACTTTAGGGCTGGAGGCAGCACCCGAGAGGAGGCTGTAATATCAGATCACAGCTGGGTAAGGCTTTAGAACTTGGGAAAGCATGTTTGGGTTTTCTTCACACTGGCTACTATAACCTCACTAGGTGAGTACTCTTTTAGTTTGTTTCTGGCACTGTTAGTGATTAGCCCAAGATTGTAAGCATGCTGGGCAAGTGCCCTATAACTGAGTCCTAGAATAGCCCCAGCCCTAGAATATTTTAAATTGAAAGCTCAGAAGTTATGCTAGAAATCCCAAGGGGCACCTTAAAGAAAGACAGTGACAAAAGGTCGCTTGACCATACCTGTTGGACACTGGAAACTCAACGGGCCAGAGTGTGGTGGTTATATAGTCATATTTTATGTCCCACAGATCTGATTTCTTTTAGTTTCTATCTATTTAAAATTTTCTTACATTTACTTGAGTGTGTGGTGCATGCATGTTCGCCTACACACACACACACACACACACACAGACACACACACACACACACACACACACACCATGGTCCCCATATGGAGGTCAGAAATTGGCAGGCTGGTGGCAATCACTTTTATCTGTTGAGTCATCTCACTGGCCCTGGGCTTTCCTTTCAATGTAACTCAGAATTAGCTCTGCTCAGTAAGAGAATATGTCAGTCACACTTTGAAAGGACAAAGAGCCATTGTCTGGCCTTGACACTTCCTACTCTCAGAAAATTCTTCAGAGGCTCCAGGCTTGGTGCCTGTGGTGATGGTAGACACATGGCCAGCTGGGATCACCAATTGCACAGGTAGTAGTGACAAGTTTGGTTAGAGTACGGTTTGAAGTTTCAGATTACTAATGAGATGCCCCAGAGACTGAGCAAGACAGGACATTCTTCAGAGAAGTAGGAGAGCAGCACCCATCTCCTTAGTGCTTGTGAGGTCCTAGCCAGAAGAACTGAGAAAGGGTTGGGCAGCAGTGTCCCCACTGCTATTCCCGAAGGCCTAAGGGGTAGAAGAACAAAGATTTTAGGCAGCCCAGGTAACATGGAAGAAGGGAGGGATGGTGAAAGATAGCCTGGAAAATGACTGCCATACAGTACATTCTTGGAGAAGTCATTTGGCCCTTTGTTGGAACAGTTTCCTCATCTGAAATGAATACAGTAAAGATAATGTTCTTAGATCTGATGTAGGGAATTATAGGGAGGCTCCTTGCTGCAGAACGTAGGGAAAAGAAGCCACACTCTCATGGCACAAGCCATCATCTTCACAAGGGTCTTTACTGCCTGTCCCCAAGAGCCAGGGGAACAGTTTCATTTATCTCATATTTTTAGCTGATAACCACAGAAGGTAAATGACAAGTGGCATGGCCAAGGCCCTGGCCTCTCTATTTTCTAAAGCAAGAACTTGACTTGCTAGCTAGGTACACACAGCTAGTGAGTCAGCTGCTTGATCACAATAGAGAATAAAAGAAAAAGAGATGACCAAGAAAAAAATGTCAGAGTTGGAACTGAGAGGTATGCTCCAAAGTAGGAGCTCAAGTGGTTGGAGAGATAGATGGTTTAAAGGTTAATGTAGACAGAAGTTCCTGTCCCACCTGGTCCCGCAGCCGTTTAATTTCAAAGAAACACATAAAGGCTTATATTAATTATAAACTACTTGGTCTATTAGCTCAGACTTATTATTAACTAGCTCTTACAACTTAAATTCACCCATAATTCTTGTCTATGTTTAGCCAGGTGGCTTGATACCTTTTCTCAGTGAGGCATTCTTGCCTTGTTTCCTCTGCATCTGGCTGGTGACTGCATCTCTTTATTTCCTCTTCCCAGAATTCTCTTAGTCTGGCCATCCTGCCTATACTTCCTGCCTGGCTACTGGTTAATCAGCATTTTATTAAACCAATACAAGTGACAAATTTTTACAGTGTATAAGAGCAATTATCCTGCAGCAGGTTAAGAGAACTTACAGAAGATCCAACACTTACTTGGTGGCTCACAACTAACTGCAACTCCAGTTCTAGGGGATCTGACACCTTCTTCTGACCTCCATGGGCACTGCACATGCACACACGATACACATGCATATATTCAGGCAACACACACATATAATATAAAATAATAAATCTAAAAATTACATCAAAATAGGCAGTTGAGATTTGGGAAGAGAGAGATGATCTCCTCTCCCTGGTTATGACTCTGCCTGGCTCAGCTGAGGCAAAGCCCATGAACAGAGAGTCAGTGTCTTATGTGGCATCTCTTGCTTAATTGTACATTCATTTCTAGAAAAGGCCAATAAAAATTACATCTATATATAAAAAGATTATATGAAACCCCAAACCTAACAAGTAAACTTCATTTAAATAATTTCTGGTCTTAAAAATTATTCTTACTCTGCCTTAGTTCTGAAGCCAGGACTCCTGTTAAAGTTAGATATATCTCAAGAAAGAATTCCAGCTCATCAACCCTCTTACAGAAGTGCTGCTCATCTGTACCCTGCTTGTCACCTTGCCTTTGTTCCAGAATGCCCAGCTTCTAT
Source organism: Ondatra zibethicus (assembly GCA_004026605.1). Taxonomy (NCBI): domain Eukaryota; kingdom Metazoa; phylum Chordata; class Mammalia; order Rodentia; family Cricetidae; genus Ondatra; species Ondatra zibethicus. Next base: position 48,076 of record PVIU01002115.1, on the reverse strand, counting down.
TCTACTGTCTACCAGATGAGAGGAGCCTGGGCACATTCCCAAGACACTTTACCACAGGCTGGCCAAGGCACCAAATGGGTCTACTTACAGACTTGCTAAGAGTGCATCTGCCTTAGACCAGATGCCTCAATACATAGGCAACTGATTCCTGATTTTCTTTTCTTTTCTTTTTTTGTTTCTTATTTTTTTTCCGAGACAGGGTTTCTCTGTAGCTTTGGAGCCTGTCCTGGAACTAGCTCTTGTAGACCAGGCTAGCCTCGAATTCACAGAGATCCGCCTGCCTCTGCCTCGCGAGTGCTGAAATTAAAGGCAAGCACCACCACCACCGGGCCCTGATTTTATTTTCTATGTATATCTATGGCATTCATTCAGAATTAGATACCCAGTGGCTACCTCTTCTTCACCTGTTGTGGTATAAATACGGTCATGGTCTCAGTCTAATAGAGCTGCAGCCTATTAAGAAATTATATGGGGTCACTGCATGTGGCCTTACCACAGAGTAGCCTATACACATCAGCAAAACATGCTAATTCCCTGAGTTCTTCCTTAACTCTGACACCTTGAACTCTGAGAGGGGCTAGAGCAGGGATAGTCAAGACTGTCTATAGACTTCCAAAATTAGACCATCAGTTTAAGTTTCAACTGGCAAGTAATTCAGTAACAGGAAGTGAGGTCCAACATGCAAGCATAGGCCTTTGTTCCATTGGGAGAAGACCACACCAAGCTCTTCTATGGCAGTGATATGAGCTTATAGAGGGTTTAACTACAAACTTGAGAAGGGCTGGCCACAGACCAGAAGTAACTCAGGTATAAGTAAGATTGGCAAAAATATATATTTATAAAACAAGAAAATCTATGAAAGAGTATTCTAAGACAAATAAAACCTTGGGACTGGAGAAGAGAGGAGTCACATGTGGTCCTGCAATCTGATTTTCTAAGCATGGGGGACTGGAAGGAATGAAACCCCCTACCATGATACACACAAGGCTGAACTGTGAGCATTTTTCCCAGACAGAACCAGATTTTAATCTTGTTTTCAATGAAGTTAATGGAACTGAAAGGGTCAGGGACAGCTAAGTCATCTCCATAGCTCTGAATGCAGATCAAGGGCGTACAGCTCAACAGCAGATGCTTGGATGACCTTGAAGCTTGTGGACTTGGCTTGTCGAAGTTCCTGCTTTACGGGTGCAAGGACAAGCTCTGGCAAAGTGTGCGCTTAACAGCTTTCCATCTGAGTCTGAGGGGCCACTGTAAGAACTAAGATGGTGACCATTGACAAAATATGACAGTAATTCTGCTTAATTTAGTAGTATTTCCTGAGGAGAAATGGGTCCTGGGTAATTTTCTAAGAACCCATGAGAAATACTAGGATTATATATACAGTGGCTCTAACTTTAAGCTACAATGAAACACTCTGGTGGGAAATAAAAGAGAAATCCATTTGGCTCTGTTCACACTGAATTGTGTATGTGGCCCATGGTGTTGTGTGTCCCTTAGCATTTTTCATATATACACAGTAAGAGAAGGTATGTTTGTAGATCACCTTGTTTATCTCTACAGGTTCAGTCTATCTGTCTCTGGGACACCAAGCTGTCTGTCAATCTTCTTGTATTGGAAGTTATTTGGGAAACTTCTGGAGAGCCATCTTTTCAGCCAGTTTTGGGGAAGTGTAGATTGAGGTCACTGTTGGTTACATGGGATGAGCTGAAAAAAGAGCTTTTTCTGGCATGGAAAATGTCACTGTGAGCATATAAGGCTGACATGACATGCTGGCCATCTGATGCCTGCTTTGTGGCACAGTTAACAGAACATGCCCTGCAAACCTTGTCTAAGTCTTCACCTGAGTTTTAACTAATGCCTGACACATCCCATGACAGTAACCTCCTCCTTAACCCTTTGTAACACTCGGAAACAGACTCCAGGACCAAGAAAGAAAAAGAGATTAGAGGTTTGAAGCTTTTAACAGATAGAAAAGATGATGGACAATTTGGCAGATTAAATCAGACTCCTCTTAGGAGTTCTTTTCTTTGATAGAAATTACATCAATTCTCAATAATATCTTTGATCATATGATCTCAAAACATTTTATAAACACTAGTTTAACTGCCTACTATTTTTGTGAAATTTAGAATGATCACTCTTCATTTAGATGCTGGAGAAACTGAGATGATGTATAAAGCTGAAGATATAGATAACCAAACACAGAACTTTGCAATGCTGCCTTCCATTTCAGCCCTAATTAATTATATTGTCCAAAGTATCTTTCACTGTTTCCTTCAGAGAAATAACCCAACATTATTGCCAATGGTTTCATATAAAAAAACCCCGCAATCTTAGCATACCTTCATAGCTAAGTTGGAGTGTAAACTGTCACTCAAACAGATAGAATATGCAGAGTAAATGGTGACTTATCATCAACCAATGATGGCTCTAAAGGTGATCATAAATAAAGTTAAACTGGCTGACAAAACTATAAAGATGTACAAGGGAAAAATTTCTTTCAGAAAAATAATCTCTCTCTCTGTCTCTCTCTTTCACACACACACACACACACACACAGAGAGAGAGGGGGGGGAGAAGAAAAGGAGGCTATTTATAGGAAGCAAAAGTTTTTGTTAAGTTTGGATTTCAACAGAGGTTGGTAGAAGAACAATATAAATATTATGTAGTTGGGGGAAAGGTAAAGAGAAAGTAGTATGAATCAGAAAGTCTAACAAATGTTCAACAGTGAATGGGGACACAGCTGATATTAAAAGCTGTTTGAAAACTATACCACTGAATTTATGCTTCTTCAAAAACATAATCCTGTGGCTGGGCAGTGGTGGCGCATGCCTTTAATCCCAGCACTTGGGAGGCAGAGGCAGGCAGATCTCTGTGAGTTTGAAGCCAGCCTGGTCTACAAGAGCTAGTTCCAGGACAGGCTCCAAAGCTACAGAAAAACTCTGTGTTGAAAAACAACAACAACAACAAGACCATAATCCTGTAATCATAGACTACACAAAGCTGGCCATTGACATGAGACTGAGAAGTTGGAAGGACCATGGTAGTAGACTCAACATGAGCACTCTCAATGGATAAGCAACTAATTCTGTTATGTTTTGCAGATAAACCTGAAGAATGGAGTTAGCATTAGTCTTTTCCTAGGTGAGTTAAATTAAACTATGATTAGAAGCACTGCCTTAGCCACTGCTTTCTGCACTGACTGGAATGTCCTACTTTTCCAGTGGATTCATGTGCTATCTTTTCACCTCCTTTCTGGAATCACTTACTGGTTGTTCAGCACCACATGTGACAACTGGTCACAAACCCTGGTTGCTCTCGGCATCTACCAACCACCCACACTGGGATCCAGGGCTTGGGCTATTTGTTCAGAGTCTCCTCCCTGTGGTTGCCTCCCACTCCCCTCCTCACCAGCTGAATGAGGAGACAATTCATTGGCATAAGCAACCATCCCACCTTTAAGACAAGTGGGAGGTGCTGATTCACCAAGACAGTATTTCATCTCTCCAACAGGAGAATAGGATTGGATCAATTGCCTTCCCTATATTCCATACTCACGTACTAACACACGTTCTGTAAAAGAGATACCAAAAGGGAAATTATTAACTGTTTTGACCCATATCCTCTCCATTTATTTGATCAGAAGATCAAACAGGGCTATTTTTTTGTGCTTTCACTATAAATTAACATTTTGACAAGATACTTTAGTTAGAAATCACCTAAGATGCCTTTTGTATGTATGATATTATTGATATAGTACCCTCAATCTTCAAAGTCTTCAAAGATGTTGTCAGGCTGTTCTCCTGTCCTCATACTGTGGGTGTAGAGACACTTTGCTCTGATAAAATTATAGCATAGGGCTGGCTTCACTATTGCCGCCATTAGATGTTCCTATGAAGAAGAACCAAAAATCAACTCAGGTTGAGCTTGTGAGAGATGGTTGAAATAAATTAAAGAGAAAACTTCAAGGATGAATGTAGGGAAACTATTTATGAAGGTCAGAATTGAAGAAAAAATGAAGAGGATAGCTACAAAAATACTAGGATCACAAAATGAAAGAACAATCTGATAAGAATATATAGGTAGAAAGGTTTAAAGATGAAATCAGGATATTTAAAAGTTGGATGTACACACACACACACACACACACAAGCTTGAAATTAACTTTGGCAGTCATTTGACTACAGAAAGAAAACCAGAAGATTTTTTTTCTTCCTTCTGCTATTTGGAGTTTCATTATAATTTAATACACTGCTCTGAGTGATTTTAGTGACACTGGCGCCGACTGGAAATCATGAGAGTGGCTCACTGTTGACGTGTACATACTTTTTCATCAAGGCTGCCACCATCACTCTCCACCCCACGGTGAAAATGGCACATCCTACTCTGATGGGGCAAGTGTTCTACCAAGGGGTCAGTTGGTTTTGCCTCAGGTAGTGAGAGCTTCACCAAGAGGCTGACGTTTGTACAGTACCTCAGAACTAAGAATTCACTCACTTCTACAACATGTCCACTGAGGTTGTATCCATTGCTATGTTACAGGGGGAAAGACAGAAGTAAGGAAAGGTCAGGAGCCTTTAGAAGATCTACTAAAATATGAAAATTGAAAAAAAGGTATAGAGACATACATTATGTATTTATAATATAAGCAAATAAGATATATTAAAATTATCACTATTTTTTTTCAAACACAATTCCAGTAAGAAGCTATAGTACTTTCTAATAATCCAAAATGAAGTCTTATTCAGAAACAAATAACTCTTATCAACTTATCTCAGAGAAAACTTGGAGTCCCCAAGTTCCAGTCCATGATAATGTTAAGAACACTTTTGTCTCACCCATTTTAAAATGGGAACAATCTGGTTTTAAAATGCAAACTATCTTTCCAACATCACTAAGAAACTTTCACCTGGAATCAAATTCATTCTCAAAAAAATCCCTATAAGGGAAACTTTTTATTATGACATTGAAGAATATGTAAAAAAGAAAGTTCAAAGCATCTTAGCATGATTATCTTGAAAGGACTATTAAGGACTGATGCTTATGATATAAACAGTTCTCTCATGTAAGGAAGGTTCTCTTCACTCTGTCTTTGAATTTCTAGAACAGCTGGAAACTGTTTAAGAATCTGTCTCAAATACAAAAGTGTTTAACTAACTTAATGGGACAAGTGAGAGGACATTCTCTGGGATTTGATCACATCAGGGTCAGATGGCAGTTATGAAAAGGCAGGCTGGTCTCAGAAGCTGCTATGCTGTGTGCAGTGTGAAAGTCATATGGCTGGCTTGAAGTGAGGGGAAGGGAAGAACAAAAGGAGGCTAAATTAAGGAAAGAAAATATAGGAGGAGGGGAAGGTACAAAAGAAAGTGAGGGACATCTAGAAGGCCATATCAGCCAGAGGTACAGACAGAAGAACTTGCTTCAGGCCAGGTAGGAGGTTACACAAGGGTGATTGGTGTGACCAGTCTCCTTTCTAAAGGTTTCTGGCAATCTGCATCTAACTGCTGGTATACAATAATGGCATCTCCTAAGCAACTAGAAGCAGCCTTCCTTTCCCTTCCTGACTTCTAACTCCCTTTAGACAGAAAATTCACCAAACCTACTTTCAATTTCTATTTCATTAGGAACCTGGTCCTGGGGCTTTGGAGTTGTCTTCCTCTGACTTCATGAAGGCTTGTTACCATTTGTATGTGCAAAAGTGGATATTATTAATCATTCAATGGACAATAAGCTACTGTCAGTGTCTTACCTTCCTCCTTAAAGCGATTTCTTATAGGCTTTCTGAACAATTAATAACCATCCTAGTAATTAACAGAAAACCTTCCATTGAGTTTCTAGAAGGAACATGGTCCTGTCAACAGTTTGACTCTAACCAAGTTATAGATTTCTGACTGCTCTCTGTTAAATGGTAAGAGTTCATGCTAACAGAATGTAGACGTTCTTGTAATTTGTTATAGCAGCGATAGAAAACTAAGCCCAGATTTTGAATTATTGGAGGGACAGCCTCAAGGCACAAACATGGACACGCTGTATGAACACTGATGAGCCATAAGTGAAGGAAGTGGTAGTAAGTTAAATACTGAGAGATGTCACTCAACTGTCTTGGGTGATGGCTTTCACCCGACAGGGATATCAAGGCTATAGAAGGTACAGAAGAATGTGACCATTCACAAAGTTCAGGAATACACAATGTAGGCAGAATTAGAAGAAGGTTAACAGTCCAACATGATCCTACCTTTTACCATGGTCCTCTTTTTACCACTGAATCAAGAAGCATAGATCTGCCAGTACTAAGTAGCTGGTATTTCCCCCCTCTATTATGCTAAGTACAAGGTAAATATTTAAAAGAAAACCTCAAGAGTTGAAGACTAAGTTCCAAAAGGTGTCTTTTGATAACTACTGACCGCACAAGAGTAAATGATGATGATGAGGATAATTATTAACAAGCAGACTGAAGAAAAAGACAATACAGAGCACAAGAAGCTAATATTTATATAGTCCTTTTATTTTCAGAATTCTAAAACACTTTCAGCTCAAATTGAGCTGGGTTATTGTCCCCATCTACCAGCTAATAAAAACTCTGTTTAGCCCTTGAACCTAAAGGCAGAGGATAGTAGATAGTTTTGGCTGATCCTATGAATCTGAGATACAAATGCTTGTGTGTGTGTGTGTGTGAGTTTCTTTTTGAGACAAGGTATCTCTACATAGCCTTGGCTGTCCTGGAACTAGCTATGTAGACCAGGCTGTCCTCAAACTCACAGAGATCCACCTACCCCAGCTTATTGAGTACTGGATTAAAGACTCATCTCCCATCCCCCATCTTCCATAAATATTCTTTTTCTTTTCTTCTTGTTTCTTTTTGGCTTTTCAAGACAGGGTTTCTCTGTGTAGCTTTAGAGCCTGTACTGGCACTTGCTCTGTAGACATGCTAGTCTCGAACTCATAGAGATCTGCCTGCTTCTGCCTCCCAAGCACTGGGATTAAAGGCGTGCACCACCACCCGGCACAGAAATGTTTTATTGGGAAGGTCATCTTATGGCTTCCCCTCATGACTCTTGCACATCTGACCCTAATCTTGACTTTTTCCTTCACCCTAGGCCTCCAACCCAATCTGCCTCCTTGTTCTTGCCACATGGATATCCTCAAGGCACCATGAGTGTGACAAAGCCACTCCCTCTGCAAGCCAGTCTTCTCCTTGACCTCTTATTTGGGCTGTCCCCCACGCACCCATTCTCTGGTACTAGTGTCTCCCTCTGCCCATACTGCTTTTCCACATGCCGTTGTTCTGTTCTATCTCTAATCCTAACCTCAATGCCCTCCTCTGGCCTCTCAGAGTACTAAGTACACATATAGGTAAAACACACACACACACACACACACACACACACACACACACACACACACACACGTTTTTTTTCTTTGTTTTGTTTTGATTAGTTAATCTAGAGGTTAAATATGGCTTGGTAGAACAGAAAGAGCATTGTTGATTTTAAAGACCAGCAAATTGTATGTGTGTTTAAATTTCAGACTAATTGTTGGGCTGAGAAATATGGTACAGGAAATAACCTGGTCACAGACTGATCTCTCATAAGAAATTGTAGCACTGTATGTGATTCACATGCTATGGCTGACATATGAAGTATTCGTCAAAAGGCTTTTGTTGCAAGGCTTGGTACTACACTGGATGATTCAATTATTGAGAGCTGATTGGATCTGGAGCTCTCCCATCTAATCAATTTATTCTTTCACTGGTAGATTCATGACATTATTGGGTGGTCTGGGCTAGTTAGGGGAAGGGGAGGCAGGCCACTTGTGACATACCTTGTCCCCACCCTCTTTCTGTCCTCTTTTCTTCCTTTCCTTTCTCTCTCTGCCTGGCTGCAATATGAAGAGTAGCCCTACTTTAGCTCAACCTTTGCCATAGTGCTTTGCTTTACCACCAACTACTCAGAAACAGAGTGAGCCAGCCATGGGCTGAAACCAGGAGAAGGAATAATCTCCCCTCCTTTAAATTGCTTCCCCCGACCTGTGTTTGTCACAGCAATGGGAAGCAGAATAACACATCAAAGCTTATCAGCATGAGCTGAACTCCAGCTACCTGTTCTCCCTGCAGTAAATAGGCAAATGCTAAAACAGAATTTGAAAATTATTTTGTAGATGTGAAGCCTCAGCATTAGGATTATAAATGAAGATAATTTTTACCCGGAGACAGACAGACAGACAGACAGACAGACAGACAGACAGACACACACACACACACGTATATATTCATACACTTGTACACACATATAAAGGGACTGATTCCATAGGAGTTCTCTACTGATGCAAGTCATAAAAGTATTGATAATAAGAATACCAGCTAAGTTTAAGGACAAATCAAAACAAAATTTTAAATGAAAGAATATATAGCTGTATAGATAGATTTTTGAGTCTTTAATGATATTATAAGAAAAATATGTGAGGCAGGAGAGAAGCTGAAGACACTATACTCTGTACACAATTATAATTGCTATTTCATTAGATATGAATTACTCTCAAGGGGGCTAACTACCAGCAAATGATCACAGGCTTCAGCAGGAAAAGTATATGCCCCAAAGGGTTTTCAATGCGATTTTATGAAGGATAGAAAACACACAGTGGAATATTTGAGAATCAACTGAGGAGATTGAAATTTAAAGCTCTTTCGGTTAAGTCCAAGGAAGGAAAGGGGCAGGAAAGGGCAATGTGATTAAGGAAGGATGTAAAGATTAGAATGAGGAGCCTAAGAGGGAGGCTTAAAAAAAATAAACAGTGATTTAGAGATATAAACTATTTATAAAATCAAGCAGTGAGAAGCCCAAGAATAATTCAGAAGAGGAAGCATTATGATTGGGCACTACTGATAGCATTCCAGCCACCATGGCTATGTAGCTGTGAAAACAGAACGTGGCAAAATGTTAACACTGCAAAGGATCTTCCAGAACCAGCAGCCTAACTTCTTTTACAGGTCCAGCAGTGCCGGAAGAGACACACTAGCCCATAATCAGGTCTCTATGCCTCCTCTGACCTCAGCTCTCACCAGGCAGAGCAAGGAACAAAAGCAAGCAGGAGTGGAAGGGGGTATGAGAACTTTAAGGTCACAGGATCAGGACCTAAGCCATGGGTTGACCACCACCAGGGCTGGAGTGAGGGACAGCACAGAGGGATCTCATTTCCTGCCCTAAGAGCCAAGTGTGAGAAGGCAGTGAGAACAGCATTGGAGGGAAGGGGAGTTTCAGGACAAAAGGCCAGCTGGGTGAACACAAGAGCTTTTTACACCAGGTACTTAGAGACGGAGTGGAAGGATGCTTGAACTGCTACTTATACACATCCTCTGATGACAGATTAGATTCCTGAGGTCTGGAAAGTGTTACGTACCATTATTCTAAACAAGCTATGAGATAGAGCAAGCAATTATAGGCCATTTAGCTTAACATCATTTACAGAAAAATATTAGGAAAAGTTTATGGGGGGCAGAGGGGACAACTCGGCAAGCATATGGTAATTTGATTAGGAACAGGCCACATGCTTTCACTGGAGCAAAGCTAGCTGGCCTGATGGACTTTGAAGTTATTGCCTTCTTAATTTTATATATTAATCCATAGATCTTTTTCTCAATTTCTGTAGTAATTAGAAATGAATTGAAGATGTCTAAATAAAACAAAAACCACCAATCATAACGAAGGACATAAAAACACTATTGGAAGAAAAATGAAAGTTAAATATTAATGCTATTGTGAGAGAAAATGATAATAAATGTCAGCAAACTTTAATTCAAGATACTTTTCTTTTTCTTTAAAGAAAAAACACTTGAGTTTTGGTCCTCTACCTCATTTCTTAAAGTTCTCTGTAGAAAAAAAAGGAAAAAGAAAAATGGATTTCAGCTAGTTTCACTGAAAACAAAACAAAATACTTTTTTTTTCTTTTTTGTGCACTGGCTTGATCATTTGTGTCGTTAAAAATCTGGCACAGTCCGAGCAGTAGTAACATGCGCCTTTAATCTCAGCACCTGGGAAATAGAGGCAGGTGGATCTCAGTTAGTTTGAGGCCAACCTACTCTACAGAGTGAGTTCCAGGACAGCCAGGGACTGTTACATAGAGAAAAACAAAAAACCTGTCTCAAAAAACCAAAAACCAAACCAAAGCAAACCAAATCAAACAAACAAAATCTGGCACAAGAGGATGGATACTAGAATAATCTATCCTTTTGGAATTTTTCAACTTAAATTTTTCACAGAAGAAGACATCTTTGTGGTTTTGTAAGTATTAGGTCAGTATCAATTACTCATATTTCTTTGATATGTTTATAACACTGAACAGCTACTAAATCTCAAGAAATAAAATGAAAAGATAAAAACCAAGAGGGAAAAGTTTTGATATTTAAATATACAATTTAATGTATACTTTGTATAACACACACATGCATACACACAGACACAGAGTAACTGAAGCCTGGATGACCCTTTCTATATTCCTATGATTGATGTGTACAGGTTTTTGATTGTGACAGTCTACTTTTTCAGACTGATGGATGACATCTGCATATCTACCACATTTATTGAGGGCAAATCAGTCTGCTTATTATTTCATTATCAGAGGCTAGAAGTATGGGGTAAATATGTAGGGAATGAGTAAATAAGAAATGAATACAGTCAGTATATTAGATATTTCTCCTTTCAAATACTATAACTGACTCCTTTCATCCTCAAATAATTCTTTCAAAGAAATTTTATAATTAATCCTATTTTTAATAATGAAGAAAGAGAAACACTGAGAAATTAAGTAACTTGCCTAAGGTTATATATACTTCTAGTAACTGACAGATGCAGATTCTGGTCAAAGGCCCACGTTTGGAATATTGCTTTCTCTCAGAAATAAATACACTGGGGCTGCAGAGATGGTTCTGTGGTTGAGTACTTGCTATTCTTCCAGAGGATCTGGATTGACTATTAGCACCCACATGACAGCTCACAACTGACTAATTCCTGTTCCAGGAGACTCTTCCTTGTCTTCTGACCTCATGGGCACCATGTCGTACACAGATATGTACTCAGACAAAACACCCATACACAAAAATAAAATAATAAAACCAGAAATGAGTGCATTGGGTAATAAATCTGTGTGTCACTAAATGCATGTAAGGAAATTTCATGTAAGGAAGGAGTGTTTTAGTTTCTTTTGTTTTACAGGTTTGGGTATGGAAAATGGGCTTTTTACAGGCAGAAAAGGGATTTACCACTGAGCTATCATCCAGCCCAAGGCATTGGTCCCAAGTATCACAGAACTCAGGCATCTGTACTGCCATCACCGAGTTCTCTGGAACTCAGAGGCAGTGAGAAGTGGAAAGCTTAATTTCCCAGCCTAAGCTTTCTGTTGTAGCAAAATTCCTCAGTATCCAAAGGAGTTGTAAAGACTCAGAGGTAGAGTACCAAAAGACATGACTCCATTCAGCTCTAATCACAGCTGGAGCCCTTGATCCAGAAAAACCTTCCATACCCTTCATGCTAATACAGAAGCAAGGTTTAAGATTTTGTTTGATTGTCCTGGAACTTACTCTGTAGACCAGGGTGGTTTTGAACTCACAGAGATTGGCTTGCCTCTGCCTTTAGAGTGCTGTGACTAAAGGCTTATGCCACCACCGCCTGGCTAAGAAAAGGGCCTTCTTAAGACCAGGCCCCCTCTTTTTTTTGTTTTGAGAAAAACAACAACATAATGCTCTATTTTCTGTTAGTCTTGCTTTAAGATATCACCGTTCTTTCTGATAGATGATGTGTGTGTGTCCTTATTACTTCTTGCATTGTTTTTAAATTTTCTTTATGTTATTTAGTTTTGCTCATTCTAGAGCCAATTCTCTATAGGACAATACAGCCTATACTTTTAAAAAATTGAATGAATGAATGCATTAAAATGTTAATTATTTGGGGGGTGCTAGTAATTGAACCTAGGGTCTTGTGAACACTAGACAAGTATCTATCACTGAGTTACATCCCCAGGCCTAGGTTATGTTTGGCTTTGAGTACCTGTACATGATGAAAATCTTTGGTGACAGATGACCAAAGCTGATGAAAACAGAGTTTCACAAGTTTGCTAACTTGTGAAAAGAATACCAAGAAGCCTAACAGGAGTCTCTGGGTCATGCAGGACAGATTGAGACTGAGAAGGAGAGGGCTGTTTTGAAAGAAGAATCGGTGTTCTTCCTGCCCTTCTTAGAGAATGCTCATTTCGTTTGTGTCCCCCCTGTTCCAACTGCCAGCCTCTGAGGGACATAGTGCTTCTCAGGACTCAAAGGAAATGAACTCTTATGGCTGGCAGGGCTCCACATTTGGAAAAAGCTTGTTAATAACGCAGTCACCTTTCAACTGGAAGAACACTGTCACCCTGGAGGCAACTCCACAGAAAGCCTGTCACTTCAGGTTGATCCAAGTTTCAGAGAACTTGTTTGGAGGAATGGGGTTAAAAGTTTAGTTTCACTATGGAAGGAAAGCATGCCCAATTGACTATGAGGGTGAAGTGCGGTGAATGAAGAGAACCTGGCCGAGAGGCTCAGAAAGATGAAACAGAATAAGATCTATAACTCTGTAGTGTAGTAAAGGGAATCTGTGGGAGAGTCAGCCTAAGGAAAGGGGGCAGCAAGCACGCATATGAAATCAGACACCACTCTTATGTTCAAACAATGCTGGTGTCAAGAGAGTTGCAGAACAGGTATGATGATAGCATTTGAATGAACAAAGAATGGGAATGGAAGGGATGCAGCAGGGCAGGAATGGGGGTCGGTGGGGATTCAAGAACAGTCTTGTTAGTCAGAGGGTCCTCTTCCTGTTCTAAAATTCCTTTGTTCTGGGTCCTTATCAATCCCACACCTTGCCTAAATGAGAATGACAGACAAGCCGTTCTTAATGACTTCCTAGTTTCTGAAAACTATTTTGGTGTCAGAGAAGGAGCCATGTTTAAACTGTTGTGGGAACACAAGTTTCTGCTGGTATGGTGAAGTTTCCACTCTGAAGTGATCATCTTTATTTGTGAGAAAAGAAATTTGTCCCTATATATGACTTGTGAAGTGTTTTAGAGAAATGATGCCTTTGCAGCCCTTCAGGACAGGGGAACAACTGGCAGAGGAGGTCCTTGCTGTGTCAGCAGCAGCGTGGCTAGTATCTTCCTCCCCCAGGGACAGGCACATCCTCTCCTAGGCACACCCACTCACCATTAGCTAAGAACAATCATTCTCTGTGTCAAAGCCTGGCCACACCCTGTGGGGGACAAGCAGGACTGCACAGCACTACCTGTCCTAAGCCAATGTTCACTTCCTTTGTATAGATTTCTTTCTGTGTGTAAGAGGCACATGCCGAATATAGTTATTTTGAGGGGGGCCAGCATAAAACAACACATTTTAAAGAGTGGCCAATGACCATACACTTCACTGGCTTTTCCCAATCTCTGAAATTTGTATGACACACAACCCAGAGAAAAAAGGTTCTAAAGGTGCTATTCCATAGCCACTCACTGTTTACATCCTGACCCTTTCTCTCTGAAGATAGTGCTTTCCATTATCTTTAGAAATTCATTTTAGACACCTTTAGTTTTATTATCATAATAAATATGGATCATATCAAAGCAGTGATATCATTATACATTCACATAAACTTAGAACAGGAAGATGTTTTGCATTAAAAGTAACAGTATATACTATTGACACTAACAATCTATTTCCCTTTTTAAATTATTGTGTATATGTGTGTGAATATTGTCCAGCACATGCCTGTGGAAGTCAGAGGACAACTTTCAGGAGTTGTTTCTTTCCTTCTATCATGTGGGTTCTGAGGAGCAAATTCAGGTTATTAGCCTTGGCAGCAAGCACCTTTACCCACTGGGTCATTTTCCTGGCCCCTAAATTATTTCCTAATAGGGGATCTTCTCTATTTAAAAGTTTATCTGCCCCCTTGCCAGTCAGTCAGTATTAAACAACTATCTTGCTAGACTTTTGCCCTCTTTTCCTCTCCAAAGTCTCAATTCTCAAAGAACTTAGAATCTGGCAAAAGAAGGAAAACGTGAAAACAAATGATTATAACAGGTCCTAGAGCAATGGCTCTCAAGCAGTGGGTTGTGACCCCATGGAGGTTGAATGATCCTTTCACTGGGGTGGTCTAAGACCACTGAGAAATACCAATATTTACATTATGATCATAACAGTAGCAAAATTTCAGTTATGGAGTAGCAATAAAAATAATTTTATGGTTGAGGGGTGGTCAACACAATATGAGGAACTGTATTAAAGTGTTGCAGCATTAGGAAGGAAACCACTATCCTAGAGTGTGCAAGTAATCACAGAGATAAGGGAGAAATGTTAGTGGTAGTAAAATATTGGCTAGAAATGGATCCATGAATAGGATGGTGTTTGGGCAGAGCTTTATGGTGTGGGGGAGGTCTTTCAGATGTGTACATATGACTTTGTACCAGACACACAAGCATGATAGTGATTTGTGTGAGTGTGCACACATGGCTTGTAAGACAGGTGGCTGGTAAAAATGGCCTCGGTTCCTAGAAACCCTTCAGATCTAGGGCTTGTTAAAGCAGACATCTTGTGGGTATCAGAGATCATTTCTCAGACCAGACCAATGAGATGAGATAGTCCAAACTATGATCTCCATTTCTGGAATCGACTATTTTCTTGGGTGTGTTTTAATCTTGTTTTCCTTTACAGAGCAATGGATTTTTGTGGTGAGAATGGTATCTCAAACTTAATTCTCCTTGTTCTCATTTGGGAAGTGTCCTATGGAGTATGCCAGAGAGGCATGTTACAGAGCTTTGAAGGTTGGCAGCAGGCATTCCATGAGGGCATTTTCCCAGCCAGCTGGCCAAGTGTGGTCACACACTGGGTGGTGAGGGAGTCCTTACCACTTCGGTTGGTCGGTAGTACTTCAGATCCACAGTCACATGGACTTGGCCGGTCTCCTTACATCTGCCCACTTCATTTTCATTCTTTCCTTCCCACCTGCAAAGAAGACAAACAATCAGTTCTTAATTGCTTGGTAGCATGTGGCCACACTTGTGGTGCTCAGGATGGCTAGCCTGTCTTCTCCCTGCAGGAGGGCATAAGCACATTAACAGCAGGGGCAGGCCCACCCTCAACCTTGTTATTAGAGCAAATTGTGGCTTTCAAAAATTTGTGCATTTGTTTGAAAGGAAGTTTCACCACCCCCTCCTTCCTTTTAAAGAAAAACCAAGATGAATTCAAAACTGAGACTTTAGACATAAAGTACACCCTATTTGTTGAGAAGTTCCATACCTTGCTGGCCATAGTGTTTATTCCCGCATTATGTGAATGTGAAGGAGACCTCATCACTTCACCACAGATGAGGAAGCCTCTCCAAAGTATACAACCAGCTGTTCACTTCTTGTCCTCTAGCTGCCATGTTCCTAGACTGGAGCTTGCAGCACTAAACATCTGAGTTTGGCCACAGGAAGGCCAGACCATCACCCTCAGGTGTGCACTGTGGAGGATACATGAGCTCCTCGGCTCCAAGAGCAGCTTCTCATAGGAAGCTCTACTTCCCTGCTTTATGTTCTCATTTTTCATAGATGGAGCAACTAGAGTTGGGCCTGGTAGTGCACATCTGTAATTCTTGGTATTTGGAAGGCAGGGCCCTGAATCGGGAGATCTTAAATTCAAGGGCAATGTTGTAACCTCCCCAGAAAAGAAAAAAAAAGGAAGAGAAAATCTTTGATTTACTGCTGACCTTCGGATATCTATAATCTAATATCTAATAAAAGAATACTCTATATAGTTTGAGTTATTTTTACATATTTTTTTGGCAAGGAAAGAAAAGTAATGAGAAAAATCTGAGTAGCTTGACTTCAGTATTTATGCTTAGAATGAGTTTGCTTTATCAGCTGAGATGAACACAGGACAATTTTGTGTGCTTCCCAGATCACTTATAGAGAAGACCAAAGGGAAAAACAGAACATTCAATGGTTACTTGGCTATGTCACAGATGCCTCTGAAAATGAACATTAAATACCAAAGAAGGTTATATTTTAAGACAGGATAAGTACAGACTGGGGTCACAAACTTTATTTTTGATTATTGATGTGAATATTTTGTCATCACCTCTTAACAGCAGAGAGGAACTATTTGTCTATTGAAGGAATATTTAGCTTGCTGGTTTGTTGAATATCCCAGTGAACTCAAGGCAGATATAAAAACCATTCCATGACATAGAGAATAATAGCACACTATATTGAACTTTATAAATTATATAAACAGCCACTTCCATAAATTCTCTTAATCAATCAAACAGAAGCATTTGGTAATCTACTTATTAGGCTTAACTTCTTTTTTAAAATATTTTTTAGAGACAGGATTTCTCTGTATAACAGCCCTAGCTGTCCTGGAACTAGCTCTTGTAGACCAGGCTGGCCTCGAACTCACAGAGATCTGCCTGCTTCTGCCTCCCGAGTGCTGAAATTAAAGGCGTGTGCCACCACCGCCCGGCTAGGCTTAACTTCTTAACGTTGGGCAGATAGTTTGACAAGTACCAGAGTAGGAAATTTCAAAGCAATTTGTTCTGAAAAGTCACATCAAGACAGTGTGCAGGTGTTTGGGGCAGAATGGAGATCTTACAATGAAATGGCCTGACATACTGATAACCCTCACTGCCTCTCTGGAGTACACCTCACATTTTGACTAATATCTACTACAAAAGAGGATATTTGGTTGTCATAATTTTGGGGAAATCAGAGTCTAACTCCAAAGTTTATTATTTTAGTAGAATCTTCTCATGCCTTAGACTTTCAATAAATAAAAGAACATGCTCTATTTACTAGGCATCTTTTTAACTATATTTTTTGGTCTACATTTCATACTGTACAAAGAGACACAGTTCTAACATACAGATACCTTCAGGAAAGCATCTCCAGCTGAGCCAAAGGGTTAATGGAAACAACACTCATGGCATTTCCCTCCATTTATAGCTAAGCATTTCATCCATATCAAGCAAAATGACTTAATATATATACTTCTCCTCATCACCATTTTTTTTCCTCATCACCATTTTTTTTTTCTTTTAAACTACCCTTTGAATCTGTAAAACCCATCCTTTCTTCAAGGGCAGTAAAAGCAGGCATCAACTGGGCTTTGGGCCAAGGTCAGAGCTGTTCCTATGATTCAGTGGATTTGGCCATGGCACCTTTTATAGTCATGAAAGCATTTATGTGTATGTGTGTGTGTGTGCGCGTGCACGTGCGTGAGAAAGAGAGAGAGAGCACACTCCTGTTTTGAGAGTTGGTTCTCTGCTTCCACCATGTAGATTCAGGGGGAATCAAACTCAGGCCATCAGGACTGGAGGCAAGCACCCTTTAAACATAATGCATCTTTGCATCTTGCTGGCCAGTATTTCATTCTTATTAAAATTTAAATTTAGGGGGGCTGGAGAGATGGCTCAGAGGTTAAGAGCACTGACTGCTCTTCCAAAAGTCCTGACTTCAATTCCCAGCAACCACATGGTGGCTCACTGCCATCTATAATGAGATCTGGTGCCCTCTTCTGGCATGCAAGCATACA
Organism: Ondatra zibethicus; assembly: GCA_004026605.1. Taxonomy (NCBI): domain Eukaryota; kingdom Metazoa; phylum Chordata; class Mammalia; order Rodentia; family Cricetidae; genus Ondatra; species Ondatra zibethicus. Next base: position 30,501 of record PVIU01002115.1, on the reverse strand, counting down.
TGGAAGGAATGTTGTATGCATAATAACTAACTAACTAACTAAATAAATAAATAAATAAATAAAAGAAGGAAAAGTGCTTTCTTCATAAATGTATTTAAAAAAAGTTTAAATTTAGGCAGATTGTTACAAACAAGCATTGAGAATTGACTACTGTTTCTCTGTGGTTGGTTTGCTATCACAGCAAACACTTGAGGTTTGTAACACTAGACAAAAGGGCAAAGGTTGAAGGAAAACTACTCCTCACTTTAGGAGCTTATCAAGTGCAAGTCTATAGGCAGACTTGGGTTAATGTGACTTTTGCACTTTTCTGTCCAAGAACCCAACAAACTTTTCTTGTGGCTGTCTGGCTACTGTCTGCTAAGCTTCCATCTTATAAACTGTTGACTACAGTTAAAACAGTCTTGCCCTCCATAATTGATTCGGTCATACTGAAAAATCAAATGGAAACCATGTAATGGGTCATAGCACAACGAGTTCAAAGAAACCACCTTTACACCTGTACTAGATCTGCACGAGGCCAGTAAGCAAAGTTTCGGTCAAGAGCCAGAATCAGTCAGTTATAATACAAGAAGCACTTGTGTTAACACACAAATGGTAATAGCTAACTTGTCTTAACAAGTGAGGCTGTAACTCAAAGCAGAACTTCAGTGTCAAGAAATGACCATGTCTTGACAGGGAGTAGAATATTCAGCTAATTAACAAAAATTATTACCCACTAATTTAGATTGGCAGCTCCTTAGGCAAGGATCCTGTATAATTCAATTTTAAAACTAAATTGTCAGTTCTTAATAAGCATTACAAAAAAATAAAACCAGAAACAAGAAGAGTAGGCAAACCACTCTAATGAACAAAATGAAGTTCTATTAAAACCTAATCAATTAATATTTTCTCCTGTGGTAAACCCACTGGCAAGGTACCCATTTTCCTGTAAACAAATCCTTATCCATGTTCCTATAAGCAGCCTTAATGAAAACCATTCACACATACACACTCGCACACACACTTCTGAAAACAAAAGGAGAGACTAAATAAAGAGGAAGGAGGTCAGCAAGACTGTCAGAAGAACAAGAAAAGGTAATTGGGGTGGATATGATAAAAAAAATCACTATACTGGTGTATAAAATGTTACGGTGGAACACATTATTATATGATTATGTATAATAGATGCTAAAAATAAACATAAAAAACTACTAACTTATGAGGCTAAGGATTTACTGTAGCTCAGGGGTACAATCACTTGAATTTCATGTTCAAGGTCCTGGATTCCATTCTTAGCACAATAAGAAATCTACTCAACCAGGAGTCCTGTTGAGGTAACAATAGCAAAGAAACCAATTTTAGGACTACTGCTTCTCGTGACTGGAGAGGCAACACTTCTCTGTAGTGACTGAAAAGTCCCAGGAACTCAGTATTTAACTCCCAGATAGGCTATTTCAGGTGACTACAGAAGGAGGAGGTGGAACTTAGCTTAGGAAATGACAAGAAGAGCCCTGAGAGATCCACCAGAACCTGATGAGGAATGATGGTTTGCTTATCCTGCAGGTTCCTTTCAAAATCAGTAAATTCATGGGGGTTGAAAGAACAGGGAAGAGACTAAAAGAATCCAGTGTTGGAAGCTAGACGACAAATGGATAAGTGTTAGCAGATTCAGCGAAAGTCAAGGTGGGAGAGCTGAGAACGAACCCCCTTTGCATTTGCAGAAACCTGAGAATGTTCAGGGAGTGCAGCTAGCGCCTCATCTCCCCTTTCTGCCTCACCCAGACTGGTGAAGAAGGTCACTGGTCCAGAGAAGGGTAGGTCCAGACTCTGAAAATTGAGGAAATATAGTGACTACTGAGGGCTGAGTTTCTTGTCCATGTTCCAGCAGGTGGCAGTCAGGTAGACTGGGAGGTGTCCCCTTGGCACCAGAGACTTCATACTTAAATGAAATGGCCCTGTTAAGTCACCTCATAGTGACACAGACAACTATAGGTAAGTTTTAACTATGTCTTCAAAGCTCCCAATTAGCTTCTTAGGCCCAAGTTTTCATACATAACCAGAAAACCAAGAATTATCAGACCAGAAAAGTGACACATATGAGAAAGATTGAACAACAACAAAACAAAACAAAACAAACTGAGGAAATAGAATAAGTAGAAGAAAATTAAAAACAAAGCAAAACCAAACTTTCACATATCCTACCATTCATATTCTGAGAGATATAGTAAAGATAACAAAAATATAAACTACTATACTTAGAAAAGGATAATTTGAAGGCTAGAGAGATTGCTCAGCAGTTAAGAGCATTGTCTGCCCTTTCAAATGATCCCTGTTTAATTCCCAGCACCCACATGATAGCTCACAACTGTCTCTAACTCCAATTCCAGGGGATCCGACACTCTCACACAGAAAAATGTGCACATAAGACAAAAATAAATAAATATTTTCTTAAAAAAAGGACAGTTTGAAACACAAGGGATTTTATAACTTGAATAAGAAAATCAGGAACTCAAAATTGAAAAGATGAAAAGTTGAAGAGATTTCCCAGAAAATAGTACAAAAAGATATAGATATGAAAAGACAGAAGGAGATAAGAAAATTCAAGAGTGCAAGGGAGCCAGTATAATTGATTGCCAGAAAGACTACACTTAAGAAATGGAGCATGGCAAATTATCTTAAGGAAGAAGGAAGTTAAGAGAATTTGAAGACTTCTCAGGAGACCAGTATAACAGGATGTCTAGGAATAGAATGCAGAAAAACGGAGCAAAGTAAATTATCTTGAGATAAATCAGGAAAATTAACCAGAGCAGAAGCACATTCAGTTGTAGGCAAAACGTGGCTCACATCATAGGTGGTGTACACCCAACTTACATGGAGTTTCAGGGCACTGAGACCAAGGGAAGACTACAGTCACCTTTCAAAATGAAGAGACAAGCCTGGGAGTCAGATGGCTCCTAGAGGCTCAGCTTAACACTGCAAATACAAAGGCAATGGAGGAGTGCTTTCAAAGTTCTGAAACAAAATTATTTCTACTCTTGAAACATGAGTGGTTACATTGTTAATTCTAAGAACAGAGTGATGGACAGTTTGAGAAACACTGGAGTTTTGAAAATGATTCAGCAAATAGGAGTTGCAACTAAAGGGAAAACCTCTAAGTCCTTTAGATAGGTGTGAAGGAAAACTGCAGATGCCAATACTTCTAACAGTTCAGATTGGTCAGATCAGGTTTCGCCTGAGGAAAACATGACAAGTAGGCTAACATGGGTGATCCAAACACTTAGATAGGCGATTTAGAAAGTTAAAGCAATGTTTAGGGTGAAGTTAGTAATAAACACATAGAAAATGAACCAAAAAGGCAAAATACATCCAAGAGCAGTATGGTAAACCAATAATAATTGTTCATAAAAGCAAAAGTGGTCAAAGTTTTCTGGAAGTTTCAGTCATGAAAACACAGAATGTTGAGCTAACAAAAATCATATGATTATAGAGTAGTATGAAAATGGAGGTTTGGGGCATGTGTAGGAAAAGAGAACAATGCTATCATGTTGGACAAGAATAGCCAACAGATAATGCCTAGAAGATAAAAACCAAAGATCCAGAATCACAAGTCATTTAGAAGCACAGACGTAAATGCCATGGTAACCAGTTGAAAGAGTGAAAGGCACAATAGGATTTTAATAAACAAAGAAAAATAGAATGAGGTAAAAAAAATTACCTTGCACTAAATCAAGACAATTTACCAGAGCAGAACAAGACACGCTTTCAACAGAAAGACTGAAAGAGTTCCCCAGTAACACAACACATGGGGCTGGCTGGGAAGACGGAGATGGAGGGAGAGAGAATGATGTGGATTGTGACAATTCTTGTACAAAGAATAGAGATTAAGTTATGTAATTAAAACAAAAACAAAAACCAACTAATAATTTGTAAGTTGAACTAAGAAAGCCATAAAAAATGAGCTTGACAAGTCTTAGGTCATGATGGGCCAGCTCTTCCTGGCAACCCTTTTGTATGGCAGAAGAAGACATTGTAGAATGATCTACGATGAGCTTCCTCCTGATCTGGCCAGAACTTTGCTCCAGGCACAGGCTTTCTGTCCCATGCCTTCCTTACCATTCTGACTTTCTCCCAGGTCTCCTGTCATGCTGCCTCTAATATAGGGAAGGTTAATGTCTTTGGAGGCATCAGCATGCTGGCAGCTGTAGTAAGTAAGAAATGTCTTACAGGTGGGCAGCTGAGTTTTAGAGAAGCCTGGGGAGGAGCTGTCTGTAGGAGAGAGGCCAATGATAGAGTGTGACCCCAGAAATCTAGTAGAGTGGCATCTGCAAGTGGGTGGTCAACAATGTCAAATGTCAGTGGCCAAATATGAAAAAGAATGTAGGACTGGTAGAAAAGCTGTTGGCACAGAATGTTGGGGTTTTGAAAGGAAGTGGAAGAGAAACTTTGGGCTACCTATTATCAAGATAGAAGGAAAGGGCAGTAAGGGCAGTGTGGGTTAACTTGTCTATTTAATACGATGCAGATACGATCATGTCAGTCACATACATTCTTACCCATTGCTGCTGAGAACAGCCTTCTCATTTACCCTCAGAATTCTCCCATAACATAAATGACATAATTTTTCAGAAGGGTTTCTGGCAGCAAGAAGTCCAGCTGTTTGTGTGTGGTTAGTGAACTGCAATGACAAAACGTAAAATTTAAAACAACCTGAATATACAAGGTGGTTCCTAATGGTTAACAACTATCCTGCACTCTTTGTTTCAGGTCCTGAAGAATGTTAACTGTTAAATCTTGCCAGCTGTCAGGCTGATAGCATAATCTGCAGTTGGTAAATGGCAGAAAGAAGTTCCAAGGATTGAGTGACTTATGGGAGCCACAAGAGTAAGGGGTTCTATAAACAACTCAGCAAGGCCAGGTCTTGGAGATGGGGCATGAACTCACATGCCTTTCTTCCTGTGGCTGGCATGAGCTGAGGAGCTGGTGCCCTATGACAAGGGCACCACATTTTGTGTATGAGAGCAGGTCATGTCCAACATTTTTAGTTAAGTGGTCCATCCTTTCTCATGTTCTATCTCTATCACTGAGATACTGTTACAGAGGCAAACTCTACTTTCAAATCACCATTTCTTATGCTTTATCTCCAGGAAATACATCATACTTGTATACTTGTATATGCAAAAAGGTGGGTGCTTATAGAAACAAGGACAAGAGATTAAAAGAACAAGAGACCAGGGATGATTCTCCTCAGCTGATACTGGCAGTGAGAGAATTCTGAGTGCTTCTGCCCGAATGTACCAGACTGCTGAACATGCTCTGACTGTATGCTTCACTTTTACTTACTTTCTTTTATTTGGTTGGGGTGTTATTACCCACCCCAAAGGGCATAGGGAGAGCTATCATGCTTTATAAGAAAAAGAAAAATGTCAGTCTTGCTACAGGACTGGGGGGGAGAAAAGCTCTCAGCCACAGCACTGGTCTTAGTGACTTCTATATATACAATCCTATAAATCTATGTGTTTTTCTCCCACCTCTATGAATCTGTGCCCCAGTCACTCTGCTAAGCCAAGTACTATACCTGTGACCTGGTTTTCAGGAGCTTAGAGTTTACTGTCACAAAATCTCCTGAGTGAATTATGGCAGGAGAGAGACAGGACACTGTCAAGGCCCAGAAGAGGCCCCTGACAGAGATGGCTGAGGTGAGGGTGTTGGCGAAGGAAGATGTCTGAGCTAAGAGCTGAGAGATGTGTGGGTAGTAGCTGGGGAGAGAGAGAAGACTGTAGGAGCGGTAGCTCTTTGTATGCCCATGTGGTCAATCTGGTCCACCCAGTTTACCGGCTTGGCTGGAAAACACATAGTTCACTGGTATATGCTGTTGGGCATTTCTCATATGACCCACCCACCTGGGCTGCGTGCTTTCTCTCATCTCAACTACCATCCACACCTTCCATGTGGGCAAGGGTTGGATTCAGTCTATCCTTCTGTATGCATCCCTCTCATCTTGATCATATTGCCCTGACTTCAGGATTGATGTACGGTATTTTTGCATACGGCCACATCAGTATGTTCATATTTATAAATTATGTGTTCCTATTAACTGTCACCCAATTAGAGTCTATTCTTATCAAGGACAAAAAATACTCTTTAGGAGTGTGACTCTGAGAGAAAATGAGGAGGGCAAGGACATAGGCATTGAGTGTCTACATGCGGTAGGAATGTGCTGGGAGTCAGGGAGTCATTTACTTCAGGACCTACTAGATTTAGCCAGAATTGATCTTCTATCTAATGAAGTGAAGCCACTGTACAGGGACTAGAATTAGGGCTACCTAAGCAGTGTATCCATCACCTAAGACTCAAACCAGACTTTAGATACACCAGCGACAACATTTTAATTGGTTAAAACTCCAAGTAACTTAGACATTAATAGAAATAAACAACAATAGGATCTAGATTCCAGAGGGAGGAGACAGAACAGCAGGGGAGAAGGGAAAGAAGAGAGGAAGCTGAAGGGGAGGGTTGGAAACTACTTAAAATGACAGTTTGGAGCTTACATGAAAGCTAAAGAGACCAGCAGATGTTGGTTTCCCATGCTACAGGATATCCTTACAATTTTTCTAATAAAAAAAATAACAACAGAAAGCTAGTCTGTAACACAGTCAAATATTTGCTTTTTATCCTGTCATCCCAGTCGCAGGAGCAAAGAATTTCCTTTCCCCATTACTTAGTAACAGACTGAAAGGACAGCAAGAAACAACACTAAACCACTCCCTCCATGCAGCCTTGTCCCTTGCCATCCATCCACAACACTCTAGAAGAAGACAGGTGCTTCTATAAGGTTCCCAGCACAAATGTCTACATGAAAACATCAGCATCCTAAAAATTTCCAGAATACGCTCTAGTAACTCAAACTCAATTTATTCCCTATTTTCTAGTAAGTTCAGAGTAAAAATTATTCAAATAGTAATATGGGAATATGTGTTTTATTCTAAATGTATAGATAGAGGTACGGTTTGAATCCAAAATATCTCCATAGGCTTATGTTTTTAAAATGCTTGTTCCCCAGCTGGAAGCATTACTCTGGGAGGTTCAGGAAATTTAGGGAGGTTGGGTCTACATGGAGGAAGTAGGTTACTGGTGGTGGGTTCTAGGTTACAATATTATCCCTGGTCACCTCCTTCTCTGTTCTCTGCTTTCTGGTTCACCATTATATGAATGGATTTCTTCTGGCACATGCTCCTGCTGTTATAATGTTCTGACCAAGTACACGGGCCCAAGTGGGCATGGCCCGATCCATTTAAAACTATGAACCCAAACAAATCCTTCATTCTTTATTCTTTTCAGGTAATTTGTCATGGCAATCATCAAGTAAGTAATTAACACAGTTGCATATATTAGTGAAGACTTCAGTGAGCATCGCCATGGGTATTTTCAAAACCAGTACAGTTACTGTGAAGAGACAACAGATTTGAAAACAGTTAAAATAAGAATGTGCCAGATATTGTTTGCTGCATCTGACAAAAAAACAAAAAGAGTCCTGTCTGACGAGGTTGCAGAAGATTCTAGACTCTAAGGGAACTGCCCATAAGCACAGTAGGTACAGAAGGCAAACACCATGAGGAAAAAGGCTTTTCTTTTAACAGTAGCATGGAAGAAGCTAGAACCTTTGGTTATAACCCCGTGTCTTATCAAATCCTGTTCATTTTATCTTTTGAGTCAATCCTATTCCTCCTTCTCCATGCCTTGAACTGAATTCAAATTCTTATCTCCCCTTCTTAGTAGGGTAGTTTGCACAGTCCTTAGGGAGGTAGCATGGTGGCTTCCTATAATCTTACCACCATGCCAGAGTGAATGTTGCTAACCATAAACTTAGAGAAATTAGAGTAATGATGGGCAATGCTGGAAGGACTTCTGGCCTATGCTGGCTTTGGGGAGCATCCATTTGTGTTCAATTAAATATTTATAGAATGACTATCATGGCTGCTGCTGTGAACACTGAGGCTATGAGACAGATACTGGTCAACTCCTTCCAACTGCAGACCCAAGGAGGCAAGGAGGAGCTGAGCAACTTGGGAAAGGTTTTAAGGTTTAGGGGATTTGCTTCTAGTAAAAGTACTTAAGATTAAACTATTCTGGGAAAACTGCCCTTCACAAAACCTTTAGGTCTTACTTTATTTCACCAGAATTTAGGCTCTTGAAAGCCTTCAAAGCAAGTACAGCTTCAGTGTTCTCTCTGCATTCGGATGGTGCTCCCTGTTCCAGATATAAATCTATCCCTACTTCCCTGTCAGTACTATTGCTGAGTCTTTGAAAAACTCAGAAGTACTCTATAAGATTACAAAAGGATATGCCAGGAAGGATGAAAAGTGCAAGCAAATCAGGGTGCATCTGTGATATAGACAGAAGTTTCTGTCCCACCCACTCCTACAGCCATTCAGGCCCAAATAAACACATAGAGGCTTATATTAATTATGAACTGTTTGGCCAATTGCTAAGGCTTATTATTAACTAGCTCTTACAACTTAAATTCACCCATAATTCTTGTCTATGTTTAGCCACATGGCTTGGTACCTTTTCTCAGTAAGGCATTCTCATCTTGCTTCCTCTGTGTCTGGCTGGTGACTGACTCTCTGCCTTTCCTCTTTCCAGAATTCTCTTAGTTTGGTTTCCCCAATATGAGTGACAAAACTTTATAGTGTACAAAAGCATTATCCCACAGCACTGTGGTAGCTGTGTGTGTGCATGTGTGTGACTGCATGTATGTATGTGGTATATTATGTATGTGTACATGTGTGGTATATGTGCATGCAGGTGTATGTATGTGTGTATGAATATATAATGTATGTGTACGTGTATATGTGCATGAGTGTGGTCTATGTGTGTGTAAGTAGATGTGTGAGCATGTGTGTGCATGTACATGTGTGTGAATGCATATGCATGTTTGTATATGTCTCTCTCTCTGTGTGCAGTGCGAAGTATACAACCCAGGGCCTTACATGCTAGAAAAGCGCAATACCTACCAGTACTTATCTATAGTGCAAGCCCTTAGAGGTGCCTCTTGAATCAGAAACTGCATAGTTAGTTCCTGGCTCTTCCACTCTTGATGGGAAGGGCACTGAACTTCTTGCCTAGCTTTGTTCCTCACTGAAACAGTACCCTAGTTCTGGAACTAACCTGTGGGCACATGCAGCCTTTGTCTACCACACATCTTGCAGTCTTTCTTGAGGAACAACACCCTGCTATTGGCAAAAGTTCTGCTACCCACCCATTCTAACTACTGGCTCTCCACAGAGCTGTCCACCACAGACTTCCTCCCTTGGCCAGAGGACAAAGCCAGAGATCCAGTCCCACATTTTGGCTATGGAGACTAGCCTACAAATGATCACAAGATGATAACTGTCCTTTCTAGTCATTAACAGCAGATACTTATGTAGAACTTAAGCTTGGTCAGGCACTGACAGATGCTATTAACCTGTTCATTTTTTATATGACCTGTGGTAGACTCTTAGTGGCTCTGTGTTACAGTTAGGAAAACTACGACAGGGAGGAAAAATAGCTGTCCTAGAAAGTCATTAATCTGGGATTCCAGGAGAGGAATGTGGCACTATGCCTGGCTTACAGCCATAGTATGTATTGAGATAGGGATGAGCTTTCAAATGCACGTGAACAGGCCGTGAGACAAGTATTCTTGGGAGATAGAAGCATGTATAACAGTCTCCCTAACCTTTGTGGACACACTCTAAGACTGCTGAAGAAGCCTGAAGCAGCAGACTGCACTGAATGCCAAATACCGCATTGTCCAACATATATACACCTATGATAAATCTTGTTAGGTGCAATAAGAGGTTGACAACTATTGAATAAGACAGAACATATATAATGATATTCTATAATAAAATTGCCAGCATTTTAGAGCCATTATTAAGTAAAAGCATGGCAGTTAATCTGATATCCAGCTGTAGCTACTATATGAAAATATGGTGGGGAGCATAGAACGTGCAGATACACTAGACAAAGAGATGATCTGTGTCTTGTCAGGATAAATCGAGTAAGATTTCATCATGGCACTTACACTTCTAAATTGTCTATCTGGAAATTTTCACTTAGTACTTCAGACTGCAGCTGTTTGTCAGTTAGCAAAACTCAGATATCGATATTGCAGGTAAGTGGAGACAACTGCATTCCTGAAGTCCTATAAAAGCATGTTTCTCAAATCAATCAGAACAGCCATCTAAGATTTGTTTAGACCCTAGGGTGCCTTCTTTATCTAGTCTTTGCTAGATTTTTCTAAAACTATATGGACACTGTTCCCAAGAAAGGCTAGCAGTTCCTTTAAAAGCTCACAGCAGACTAGACTCAAACAGGTGGTGTGGCTTATGGTTTCCCTGAGATTGGTATGCTGATGCATGGGACCCAAGAAGACTCAGAGGACACAGACTAGAAAAACAAACAGTAAAAAAATAAACTGTAGATAAAAAGTTTTATTGTGTGAGCTTGAGATATAAGTTTACATATTTTAGGAAAACTACAGGTTGAATGTCACTTATGTGAAACACCTAAGACTAGAATTTTGGGCACTCCTTTGGGGGGATTCTAGAATATTTACACATGTATAAAATAAGGTATATACTGGGATAAAACTATATTCTGAACTAAAAGTTCATTTAGTTTTTATATACATATTCATAACCTGACAGAAATTTTTATTGTGCATGTGTGTGGGGAACACCCATGTAGAAGTCAGATGACAGGTTTTAGGAGTCATTTTTGCTTCTATCGTGTGAGTCTTCAGGAACTGAAATCAGCTCATGAGGCTTGGCCACAAGTGCCTTTACCTGTTGAGACATCTCACCAGACAATGTGATGGCAATTTTAAAAAATATCTTTAGGATATCTGTGTTCAATGTGATTCCTCGTGTGAGGTCAATTGTGGGATTTTTGTCCTGCTTGAAGAACATATGTTAGGGAACATATGTTGTGTTTCTAGATTCTCAATTTAATTGATAATACAGAAAAACCTAAAACATGAGTGAGTCACACACTGTCAAAATGTTAAGAGTTACTAGGGTAACAGGCTAGAACTAAGGAGACTAGACCTTAGAATAGCATCCTATTTTGGGAAAGACAACATGATGTCAAGAAGTACACACTGAGCCCACAGGTCTGCAGGGCAGAAGGCTAGCGATGACTGTATTCAGGTGTCATTTCTAGGGCAGAAGGGAAGCTGTCCTGCATTTTTTTCCAGAAAAGTGTCTTAGTGGGAGATACATTTGTAAGCCTGCTCTCAATTAAAGATGTGTTTAAGATGACTTTTTACCACAAAGCATACAATTATAGTATTAGGGAAACAGAGAAATGTATGGTGTAAGGAGGTGGTAGGAGGTCTGGAGAGATGGCTTGAAGGTTAAAAGCATTTGATGCTCTCGTAGAAGATGTTGGTTTACTACCCAGTACCTATACGGTGGATCATAACCACCTGTAATTCCAATTCCAGGGCATCCAACACCGCCCTCTGACCTCTGTAGGCATCAGACACACATGTGGTGCACTTTTGTACATACAGGAAAACATCATACACATAAAATAAAAATAAATCTAAGAAAAAATTTCAAAAACTAAAAATGTAGGATAGAAAGCTAAAATCCCCCCAGAGTGCCACCACTAAACTTGCATCCTGGCTTTTTTTCATTGAATGTCACTATAACCATGTTTTTATCATATTTGTGTTTCCTCAGCACTATTTTCATTAGTTACATAACAAATTAACTTATATATTTCCACAATGCTGTCTTAGAAGTTTCTTATTTTCTATTTATATAAAATCAATTAGACTGAAATTAATTTAGAAGTAAAAAAATGTATAACAGAGGCACTGGAGAGATGGCTCAGTGGTTAAGAGCATTGCCTGCTCTTCCAAAGGTCCTGAGTTCAATTCCCAGCAACCACATGGTGGCTCACAACCATCTGTAATGAGGTCTGGTGCCCTCTTCTGGCCTTCAGTCGTACATGCAGGCAGAATATTGTATACATAATAAATATTTTTAAAAAATGTATAACAGATATGTAGTTTGATAAGTTCTATAACCACTACCACAATCAAGATTCCTTTCATTCAGAAGATTTCCAGTCACTCATGCCATATTTAGACACGTGTTTCCCAGGCTGTAATTTGGTGAGACAAATGCCATTTACCCAGTAGTCATGCTTGGGTAAATATTGCTTGGCTTTCTGGCATACCAATTTGTTTTCTTAGGGTATCATTTAAATCATATAGTATGTGCTTCCTTGTGTCTCATTTTTTCATTTAGGTATAACTAAGATTTTTAATGATTCACTGATATTATTATATATATTAATAATTTATACTTCTTCACTGAGTAGTATTACCTTTGATTATCTACATATTGATTGATTAGATATTGGGGGAGATAATGTGTCATTAGAAAGAACATTGCTATGCATATTTACTATATGTTGCTATGTGTTTATTTTCAATATTCTCCAAAAAACATCAAGAACTGCTGGTGGCACAGTAAATATTGGTTAGTTTTTATAAGAAAGCAGAACTATTTCTCAAAATGATTTCACAGTATTGTTACTTTCAGTACTTCATCCCTTCATCACCATTTAGCATAGTCAGTTTCTGTATTCTGGCCATTCAAAAAGGAGAATTTTGGTATTAGTTTGCAGTTTCAATATGCTTTGCTCAAATATCCAATCACACTGACCATTTTTTTTTTCTTGCACAGGTTCAAAAATTCAAAAATTTGCTCCTTTTTTTAGTGCAGTGTCTTTTCCCCCTCCCTTGAGACAAGGTCCTGACCAGGTCTTTTTGCCTCAGCCTTCTCAGCTCTGGGGCTATAGCTGTGCTCCACAATGATGGGCTTGAGTTATCTTTTTATTGTTGAATTATTGAAGTTAAAGTTGTTAGATATAAGTATTTTTGTTATATATAACACACACACACACATTCTTTTTCTTCAAGACTATGGCCTCAACTTTTTATTTTGCTAGTGGTCATATTCAAAGAGCAGAGATTTTAAACTGAACCACTGATTTTATGAAAACCACTGTTTTCTCTTTTAGTGATGGGATCAAATCCAGGTCTCCTACAGAGTTGGCAAGCACTACCACTGACCTAACACCCAACCTCCATTAAAAAAATCATCCTTGAATTTCCTAGCTTAAGAAATCTTCACCTTTCTCCCATATTGACCTATAAATTCAACAGGAACATGTACATAGCATAAATGCCATAGAGTGATAAGCTAGTAAAATATAATATATTTGCTATTTGAAAAGGTACCATAATGAAACTAAAGCAGCAAGGCACAGTCTATGATACTACTACACATAACAAACATGAGAATTCATTAACCAAAGCTGTATTGAAGGCTCAGTGGTTAAGATCATGTACAGTTCTTGCAGAAGACCAGCACCCATACTGGGAAGCTCACAACTGCCTGTAATTCCAGCTCCAGGAGACTCAATGCCCTTTTCTGGACTCTGAGAGCATCTTTATTAAGCTCTGTACTATAAAGTCTAGGTCTTTTAGACTCTTAGTAAAGTTTTCAACTGGGGGGAGTACATTTTTAAACTTGTGGTTCACTATGACTTCAGGAAAGGGGTCACGGCAATACTAGACTTTGATAATCCATTAGGGACCACAGTCCTGTATTGTCATGAATTTTACCTAGTTTAACAGTTAAATTAAAAAGTTAAGTGTAGTCAGGCATGGGGGTGCACATTTTTAATTTCTGTACTCTGGGAGGCAGAGGCAGGTGAATCTCTGTGAGTTCAAGGCCAGTCTAGACATTATAGAGAGTTCCAGGATAACTAGGGCTCTGAAGAGAGACCCTGTGCCCAAAACAGAAACAAACAAAAACAATAATTAAATAACTAGTAAAAGGTTAAGTCTAATTTCTTTTATTCATCATGGCCAGAAACCATAAACTTTTTTCTGTTTTAAAAAGGAATCTTGGAAAATAGTTCATCTGCATCTTAAAAAAGTTAAACATATTACCATACAACATACAAATTTTACATCCAAATATAACACATGAAAGAAATGAAGGCAGGACCAACATAGGCATTTGCGAATTAATATTCACATTAGTGCTACTGGCAGTAGCTTACAAGGTAAAAAGAATTCAGCTGTCCAAGCAACAGAGAAATGGATTCACAAAATATGACATATAGCCACAATTAAATATTCAGTAATTTTTTTTTTGAGACAGGGTTTCTCTGTGGCTTTGGAGCCTGTCCTGGAACTAGCTCTTGTAGACCAGGCTGGCCTCTAACTCACAGAGATCCACCTGCCTCTGCCTCCCGAGTGCTGGGATTAAAGGCGTACACCACCACTGCCTGGCCAATCTTTTTGTGTTTAAGAAAAAATCTTGCTAGATATATAGCTCAGACTGATTTTGCACCCCTAGTATTCCTGACAGCGTCTCGAGTTAGGAAATTATAGGCTTGTATCACTACATCCAGCTCCTTATCCATCTTTTAAGAAAATAAAATGCTACCACATGCATGAATTTTTAAAGTATCATGATAAGTAAAAAGGATAGACACAAAAAGACACATGTGAAAGATTACACTGCCAGGAGCTACTTAGGAACAAGCAAATTCATAGAGCAGAAATTACCAGGTAGGAGAATAAAAGGAAGAGTTACTGTTTTTATTGTTTAGTGTGATGGAAAAGTTTGGAAATAGATAGTGGTGATGGTATTATAACACTATGACTGTAGTAAATGTCATCAAACTGTATATTAGCCTTAAACCGCAAAAAGAATTCTCCATAGTGATTTAACACAATTGTTTTCATATTCCAATAAAATTTTGTGTGATGCCACTAGCATGAGTAATGCATGTGCTGCCATGGGAGAATTTGCATGAAGGAAAGCACACCAACTGCTGGAACACAGATGGGATCTGAAGGCTGGACAGCAGCAATGTATCAGTCTTGGTTTCCAGGGGTTGATGGCTTATTGTATTTAGGTAAGAGAAAGTCACTGTTTGTAGGATATGCAAACAGGTACAGAATGACAGAGTTCTAAGTCACAGTTACTCTTAATGGCTCAAGGAAAAGAAAAGTATAACCCACCTGAAACTCTTCTCTAAATTTTCGATGGTTTCTGACTCTTAAAAATAAAATGTAAGCTGTGCAGTGGTAGCACACACTTTTAGTCCCAGTACTCAGGAGGCAGAGGCAGGTGGATCTCTGAGTTTGAGTCCAGCTTGATCTACAGAGAAAGTTCCAGGACAGCCGGGGGCTACAAGAGACATCTTGTATCAAAAAACTACTTTGTGTGTGTGTGCATATATGTGTGTGTGTGTGTGTGTGTATGTATGTATATATGAAAGTGCTGAAAAATACTAAGTAATGTTTTCACATTGGTCTCATAAAAGGATACAGTTATCTATAGTAAAGTCATTATACAACACAGAATTTACCTTACCATAAATTTTAAGTTCAAAAAATACATTAAAGATTAAAAAAATAAAAATAAAACTTGAGAAGACTGGTTTAGAAGCTGATAAAGATTTGACATACTAACTGGAGTTGAATATGAGACTCATAAAGGACCTCCTATATTGTTTTACAAGAGACTGAGAGAGGGAGATGGGAAGCAGAATCAAGTAGAAGAGCATGAACAACGAAGACCTGGTGAGTAAGCAACAAGCAACCAGCAGGTGTACTTACACAATGGTTTTTCCAATGTGCATGAATGATTTCTCAACAAATTCACGGACGCTATGAACTTCCCCAGTGGCTATAACAAAGTCCTCTGGCTCATCATTTTGCAACATCAGCCACATAGCCTAGAGAGAAAGAAGTAAAGTCATGTGAGAGTTACTTCATGATCAGGGTGGGAATGTAATATTATCAAAACACATGATTGGATATGGAAGTTAGAGTTTAAATGACTGTGAATTTAATGTAGTATTCTAATTACTGAAGATAGCTCTCATAATTTAATATACATCAGAAAAATTTGGAGAGCATCTTGGTGTGAACACTTGGTCTGATCATTGGCTCAGGGGATCTTTATTTTCAGCAGACCACGAGATTCCTACACAGTAGGTCCAGACCACAAGTTAAGAGGAAACCATATGTCAATATCCAGTGAATAACCTTTGTATAGAATATCTATGCAAGAATAATTCCAGAAGCATTTTTAATTGTCCTTCATGCCACAGATGGCAGGCAAAAAAGTCTTTTAAAATCCTCAAAAGTAGAATCCCATTTCTCAAAAATTAAATGTAAAACATAGCAGTAAAAAGAAACACTGTTAATAGAGTCAGATAGTAGAAACTACTACATTTGAACGAGTTGTTAACATTGGATATCCAGCCTTCACAGTGTGACAGAAATGTACATACTGCGAGTTAGAGAAGATGGTTGGCACAAATGAAGCAGCATTTTGAACCATGGACTAGGAGCAACTGCCATAATTGACTCTATTTGTTTCGAAAACCATTTATCAGTAGTATGTAGGCCTACAGTTTCCACAGCTTAGAATTACATATCAACTGGATAGATATATGGGGATATAGATTATGGGGCTAGAGAAATGGCTCAGTGTTTCATTCTACTCACTGCTCTCCCAGAAGACAGGAATTTGATTCTTAGTACTCACATCAGGCAGTGCCAACTGCCTGCTCCAGTGTTCCAGGGATCTGACCTGTCTATCTTCCACGGGCATCTGCACTCATGTGTACACACACACACATCACAAAATATTTTTAAAACATAGGTGTAGTTGGTATTCATGTACGAGCATAGGCCTGGGACTTCTTGTAGGCTATGACTGATCATGTGCCTCATAATCTGAAATGTATGCTCTTTCCCAATTTGTCTGAAAAAGTTGACCTCGCTGCCATGTTCTGGACCAGGGTCCTGAGTCTACCTGTTGGGATAAGTGCTGTCTCACTGTGAACCAAACACACACTGCACTGTGCCCTACGTGGTCTCAAGCTGCACTTTAGAACCCTTTTACCTCTCTTAATTAGGTGAAAATCTGCAGCATGCCAACCACACATATGTGTGCATATGCATGCATGCACATATACAGACACCCACAGACAAACACACATTTTGGGTTTTGTTAAACTATTTCTAGAGTTTTAGAAAAAAAATATGTTTCCAACTACAATTTCTGTTTGAACATTTGTCTGAGGGACTAGATGTGAACAGAGTAAATACAAACAAGTGTGTTTGACTCAGATTTTCAATCTAAAATTAACATTTTAGTTGACACTCCAGGACCACTCAGCTGATTTTTTTTCTTCAAATCTCCTGTGAGTCTCTCTCTCTCTCTCTCTCTCTCTCTCTCTCGTGGAAGGAAACAAAGGATTAGAAGAAATGAAAGGACAAGAGTGACTTCAGGTTGCTGTAGGTCTGTCTACATGAGGCCAGGTCAGGTTCTTAGGACTTGTATGTTCCTGGCAGGATCCTCTTGTTTTCAAGGGAGCCAGAACCAAGAGTCTGCTCTTTTCTTTCCATCAGACTATCTGGGGCCTTTGACCTATCAATTTCTAGGCATTTCCTTTATAGTTCAAACTGTGCCAGACTCCAGTCTGGGAATGGGGAGGGAAAGGATATACAATTCCAGATCTATTTGTTATTGCTAAAGAGTTTACTAGTTTTTAACAGAGGGATAAGGCTTTGTTTAAATTTCCACAGAGCATAATTAATGATTATTGACTGGTAAATGAAGAACAGGTGACACTTTGGATTAGAAGATAAACGATCCTGTGTTCTAGTGTGATAATGGGTTAGTAATTTGCTATAAAGTCGAGGCCCAGTGCATCCCCTCCTAATGCCAGATCATGTCCGGGAGACAAAGGCCCCTGTGTGAGAAGGACAGAGCCCTCATCTCTGTGTTCAGCTGCACACATGGATCTGCTCCATTTGTTCTTTGATGGATGGCACAACCGAGGCGAGAGTTCACCCATTCTCACCTTCCTGTTCACATGTGGGACCCCACGACCCGTGACAGGATGGGCCATGGGCTATGAGCAAATCACCACCTAGCTTTGGCTTTTGAAGGAAGAAGCAGTTATGAGGCTACATGTTTTAGATATCAGTGACCTCTTCTGCCTCTCAAGGAATCAAAGAGGAAAAGCAGGAGTCATCTGGCATTCTTATGGTGCCCTTTAAGGATGTGACTGACTTAGCCACTTCCTCAGATATTATTTACTTTTATTCTTGACCTGATTACCAGCCCCCACACACATGCATGGGCACACACATATGTACATGTGTGCATGTACACACACACACACACACACACACACACACACACACACACACACACACACACACACATCCTTCCTGTTTTTTCATCCATCATACAAGGAAAAAAGCAAATCACTTAAGGGATATACCAGAGTAAGATTTTTCCCCATGGAAATGTCCTTCAGTAGCAAGAGAACAATACAGTTTTCAACTCACTTCTCAATTTATTTTGCATTAAAGGCCCACGAGGTTAAGGGAAATCTGACGCTGTACAATTGATGTTTGACAACCAAGTTGAGATGAGTGTAGATATTATATTTGTAATATGCTTTCCTGCAACTATATAATTAACCTATGTGCTTTACAAATCTAATTTAGAGAAATAAAAAGCAACTTCACATTTGTAAGTTTCAGACAAAAACACCCTTTCATAGTCTTCTCTTCAAATGATAAATATAAACACAAGAGGTTCAGGAGCCCTAGTGAGAGGCCATTCTTCCTTGATCAGTAGGTTGCCAGCTCCAGTGGCTGCTCACAGTGGCCCAGTGAAGGAGAACACTGAAAGTGCATCACCACAGATGACTGACTACACTAATTCCATGCATGCCGTTTGGGGTATGATGTGTGTTTGTCTTAAAAATCTGGATCCTACAATTGCTTCCACTTTGTCATTAATCTCCAGTTCAGTATCCAAGCCACGAACACTGATTAACTGAGTTGGCACCATGAATAACAAGATTGGTTAATCAAGGTGATGTTTAACTATGTGCATCTGACTGCTGCTTTGTTAAGCTTGGTATTTTTCTGCTTATGAGCTATTTTTATTTATTATGTGTATATTTATATGCTAATTGTCATGAAAATATTAATTATATAGATATATGCATGTAACATAGGGGAGAAAATCTAGGAAATAATTCTAATACAAATCATCCAAGTTGAAGATACAGCTCAGTCTAGAGCATTTACACAACAAGTGCAAGACCGTGGGCTTAATGTTCAGTAACAAAAAGAACAAACAAAACTGACTAATCTACCAACCAACTAAATAAAAATCTATGGTAAAGCAATGATTAAGAAAAGGTGAATTTGCTGGGCAGTGGTGGTGCCTGCCTTTAATCCCACCACTAAGAAGGCAGAGGCAGGAAGATCTCTGAGTTCAAGGCCAGCCTGGTCTACAAAGGGAGTACAAGGACAGCCAAGCCTACACAAAGAAACCATGTCTTGAACCTTCCCTCCTCCCAAAAAACAGATGAATCTGAACAAAGGAAAAGTAAAGTTTGAGACGAAGGAGGTCACATGGGACTCCTCTCATGTCTATTTTTATTTAGACTTGATTTTGTTGAAGCCTGGTAGTCACAGCCTGCATTGGGATCTCAATGAAATAAGGTATGTCAAGCCTTAGGCTCTTTATAACTCATGAAGGAAAGTTTCAGAATTAGCTTAAGATAGTCTTTCTATTATGACTTTGCTTGTTTTGTACAGAGGTAGGCGCTCATAAAGTTTAGACAGGCCTCAAACTTACTATGTAGCTGAAGCTGGTCATGAACACCAGATCGTCCTTGCTCTACCTCTCAAGTGCTGGAACTACAGGCCACTACAACTAGCTCTTTGACATTTCTGAGAAAAAAAATCCAATGACCAAATTAAGGCAAATAAAACTATGTTAACAAAAAGACAAAGCATAAAAATAAAGCCTACCATGATGGCATTCTCAATTATTCATGGGAAATACCAGTGACATGTATACAGATACCATTGAGTGAAGGTCCTTTAGATATAAAGATGTATTTTAAAGATTCAGTTACTGAGAAAGAAGCACTAATAGATAAGAAATTCTTAAGATCAGCAGTTAATAAATGGTACCTCATGAAACTGAAAAACTTCTATAAGGCAAAGGATAATGTCATTCAGTGGCAGCCTACAGAGTGGAAAAGATTTTTTCCAACTCCATAGCTGATAAAAGATTAATATCCAAAATATATAAAGAACTCAAGAAACTAGATACCTAATACTCCAAATAAAGATCTAAAGAGAAAACTCTCAATAGAAGAAACTCAGATGGCTGAAGACACCCTTAGTCATCAGGGGACTACAAATCAAAACTACTTTGAAATCTCATCTTACTCCTATCAGAATAGCTAAGATCAGTAACACAAGTGACAACATAAGCAGCTGAGGATGTGGAACAAGGGGAACACTCATCCTTTGCTGGTGGGAGTACAAACTTGTACAGCCACTATGGAAATTAATATGGCGGTTCCTTGGAAAGATGTGGTTTGATCTACCTCAAGATCCAGCTATACCATGCTTGGGCATATGCCCAAAGGATACTTTACCATACCAAATAGGACACTTGCTTAACCATGTTCATTGCTGCTCTATTCATAACATTCAGAAATTGGAAACAACCTAGTTGTTTCTCGACGTAAGAATGAAAAAAGAAAAACTAGTATATTTACACAATGGAGTATTACTCAGCTATCAAAAAATGACATCATAAAATTTTCAGGCAAATAAATGAAACTAAAAATAAAAAACCATCCAGAGTAAGGTAACCCAGACCCAGAAAGATAAGTATGGTATGTATTTGCTTATATGTGTATATGTTTGTTCTCAGATAATAATAGCACTTAGTGGACAGGCTGTGTGTGTATGTGTGTGTGTGTATTTTTCCCACTAAATTTAATGGCCCATATTCAGTAGTATTTTGTAATTCAAGTTATGGCCAATTTCACAGTTAAAACAGCTGGTTTACCATTTCTTATACAGTTTTTGTTGTTCTTCCTTTCAGAATGTTTAAAAGGAGAATGTTGAATTCAAATAGTTCAGTCATTTAAATATATTTCTCTTTACATTCATTTTTAAAGCATAATGTCTCAAAAGATTAGGGCTATATAGCAAACTGGGTATAATGCTCAACATAATATGCCATGAGAGTATATAAAGAACTATCCTTTGTTATTTTAAAGCAGGTGTTGTGGCTCACACTTGTAATTCTAGTACTTGAAAGGCAGAGGCAGAAGGATCAGGAATTCAAGATCAATCTCAGCTACATCAAAGTTGTAAATAATATATGAAAAATAGTACTCCCAGAAGCCATAGGTTGTCAAATAAAAAGGCCAGTGTTAGATGTGGGATACCCCCTTTGAGTTGTTGCTTAAGGGTATCCTGGAGATTCCCCCTAAACATTACAGATTATTCCCATTGCTCTTAGTTATCCACTGGAACTTGATATTAAGACCCTATTGCTGAAGACACCAACTATTTTGGTTAACAGGACATTGAGAAATTACATGATACCAACCAGGAAGAATCTTCCCTGCTGGCTAGCTTTCATGGTTCCAGAAGATACAGGTTACTGGGAGAAAATATCATTAACAGTCTTACCTATCTGTGAACCCAGTGGCCTATAATAACGATGGGCTGTAGAAAGATAAGTATAATACTGACAGATGAAATGGGTGTAACCAACCACATTCTGATTGGGTTTGATGCCTATTCCACAGAAGGAAAAATATGCCTGGTACTTTAAATATGGCCAAGAATCCATGGTTGCAGATCTCATAGGCCCTATGGGTAAACCTACTTATCTTGTTTTGCGAAATGGAAATAGTATCAAACTGTTTTTTAAATTCATATCTCTATATTTTTAGATTACCACAGCTTTCATACCTCATTATAGAAGTTTCTATGTGTAGTAGACATTGGATAGTGCAGAAATTCTGAACTGATCAAACTGCAGAGAATAAATGTCAACACAGTGTTCAGCCACAAATAAGAAAGATATCCCTATCATTTCCCCAAGTCCTGGTTGAGGGCCCATCAGGGAAGGGGGGGAGGAAAGATTGTAAGAGCCAGAGGCTAGGGAGGACTGCAGTGGAACAGTGTCTTCTGGACATGACAGGACTACTACATTCATGAACTCACAGCAGCTGTGGTTGTCTGTGCAAGATCAATCTAGTCAACATTACAGCATAGAGTAGGGAAGGGCTCATTAGCCCCTATCCCTCACTAAAAATTTATTGGCAACCAATGGCTTCTGAGTTCTGGAAGGAGAGTCAGTTTAAGGGTGTGGTCCTTTATAGTTCTACCATATTCCAGGTGGTGACTCCACAGCTAGGAGCATATGGGCAGCATAGATTGGCTTTAGCGGGTCATCAAAAATACAAAAAAAGATACAAAGGATGAACTGTAGAAAAATACATTGTATGAAATTATCAAAGAATTAATAAATATATTAGTTAAAATACTTTGTACATATCTAGAAAAATATTGTGATGGCTAACATTATGTTTTCAGTTTAAATTATTGTGGTTAAGAGATCTAGAAAACAAAAATGCCTCATACTTGTAAACCCCACTTGCCCAAGGACAGATAACTTCCTGAAATGCTAGGGGGTATTGTTTATATATATATGTGGGATGAGCCTGGAGGAGGTACATAGGCAGGAAGTATGTCAGGATGTATGCTTGCTTCTGATTGGACAAAGGTGGGAAGGCCATAGCCTGTGGTAGTGGTCTTATTCTCATCCAGTGGGATTAACAATACCTTTAAAATATTTTAGTATTTTACTGTCAGTGGACAAGCCTTAACTATAAGGATAATTGAGATAATACTAACACATACGTAGTTAAGAATCTATGAGAAATTTCTATGGTGTTTTTAATTAAAAATTTTCAGGTTTAAAAAAGTGATGCATAAAAGAACCTGAACGAAAAAACTAAACATGAAAAAAAAATGTTAAATTGATCATTTATGGCTGCATAAACCATTCTAAAAGATAGTGACTTCAGCGTTTTGTTGCTTGAAACCTCTGGAGGGCTCAGAGGACACAGCTCATTTTGATTTCTGGTGATTCTGGCTATGTGGATCAGGCTGGACTATGGAATGGTGATGGCCTCCCTCCTGGACCTTGGAGCCTAGGCTTACTTACATTTAGGACTCCTCATGATCATTCTTCATGGACATGGTTTCCCATCATTTCACCCTGGCTCTGGCTTCTTACCTGGTATCTATTCCCATGGAGGTGAACAGAGTTGAAGGCCTTAAAAGGGCTTGTCCTGAAAGCTGATGTTCAGCTGGAGCCTCCTGCTTGCCCATGTATGGTCCAGGAGGCCCCATTTCTGTCTTTCTTTCTGCAAACCCTGCCTGCTGAGAAAGTCTCCAAACAAAGAAAAGGCACCAAAAGTCTAGTTCTGCACTCTTGGAACTACTTCAGTTTCCTTGTCACACTGCTAGAAGATGTTCAGGATGGGTGTGGTAATTACATCTGTTTCTAGAAGAATCTACCACAAAAGGATATTGTGTGAGGGATGTACTGCCAAATGAATATTTAGGTATTGCAACAAATTCCTACAGCTGTGTGTATTTGTTTGCAACAGGGTCTCAGAATGCCTGGCACTCTCTCCATGTAGCCCAGGCTGTTGTGGTACTGGAAAGAGTCCTGTTTTGCCTCCTGATGACATCATAGGAACACACCACCATTCCTGGCTCTACACTTTCAGTTTCTTTGTAAAGTTCCATATATCCCTTAAATTGTCCAATCATTGGTTTATATGATGAAAAAATAATTTAAAGACTGGCACCTGTGATGGAGAAGCTCACTTTCCGGTCGCTATAATCTGACAAGTGTTCTAACTTTGCCCCAACACTACTACTGCCACAACACACTTCCCAGAAGTAGCTGTTTCCTGGAGCACACCCAGCCGCCTACCTCAGCCAGGTGTTTCCAGTTACCTGCTCCCACTCAATACTCAGGTAAGCCATTCTAGAATTAGTGTCTGGCTCAGTGGGGGCAATATAGTAGCCCTATGAATGTTAGAGGAAATTTTTTTACACTTATGAGCACCTGATTAGCTACCTCCTTGCTCCTGGTTGTACTATGTCAATCTCTTCAAATCCATTTGCCTTTCAGTGACCATACTCATCAAGCCTGTCTAAACTACCCAAGTCTGATCTTGAGCCTCAACTTCTGGGCTGGTTCTACATTTCTTTCAATAGTAGGTCCTGGTGTTACCATAGGCCTTTCCTTCCCAGTAAATAACTACTAAGCCATGAACTAAATGCCATGAACTAAATACAGGGCAGTATCAGCCCAAATATAAAGAATTTAAAATTTTCTATCTGCCACATTACAAAAGCAAGAGAAGCTAGTTTTAATGTTTTATTTAATCAATATAATTAGTATCTTATCCTGATATAAACATTATCCAGGTATTCCACATACCTTTACTATTTTCTAAATCTTCGCACTTACAGAATAGCTCAAATCAGAAGAGCTCTGTGGCCTCATGAGGGCATGTCATGCTGGGCAGTGCAAGGCAAAGGGTACGTTCAGATTAAGGAAAGAAGGTTGGCCTATTATATGACACCCTACCAGAAACCTGCTTGCATAATCCTGCTAAAAGACTGCAGGGCTTCATGGAAGAAGAACACTTCTGGAGAAATAATCCCACCTCTCCCTCACCTTCACACACTGTGTCCATACCCTGACTTCTGCATCCATTTCATCATTCATGCTAACCTAGGAAAGCAAATGAACTTGAAAAATAGCATATCCAGGTTTACCTTTATTGGCAGTGGCATTTGACTGCCTGCCTCAATTACCCACAAATTGGTAAGGATAGCATATACCCTATTTCCTGCCAGAATACCTGTGATAAACACCCAAAGGACATTTATGGGTTTGGTGAGATATGATAAAGGTGGCAGGAATTCTCAAATTTTAGCATACATCAGAATCATCTGGGAGATGAAAAGAGATTGCTGAACCTCTTTGGCCCAGGAGATTCTAACTGAGAGGCCTGGATAGCTCCACAGAGCGTGCAGGCCTAGCAAATTCATGGGAAAGCTGGCATGTTGCTCTGAATAGTCTCAGAGTCCTACTGGGGGCAGTCTTGGCACCAGACTGCCTGGGATTCAATTACAGATGGCTGCTTATAGGTAACTGCTGGTAAGCTAACCTGATACTCAGTTAAAGAGTACCCTATCTTATGGGATTGCTTTAAGACTAAATTAGCTAACATCTAAAGTGTCTGCAAGTGTGCCCAGGACATAGGAAGTGCTAAAAAAAAAAAAACATTATTTATTAGCAGGAGATGGGTGATGACAATGATTATGTAGCTTGGGAGAATGACTGGTCCAGCACCATGACAAAATTCTTGTACCCATAAATGGCAAAAGGAAGGATGGCCTATTGGGTGGGGTGAGTTAAATCCCAAGTCAGTTAGTCAGAGCCACAGAATTTTATAGCTAGAAGGGGCCTCAGAGGTGTTCTCATTCAATTCAACTCACTCTAAAGATGAAGCAACTGAAACCAGAGAGATTAAGTGGCTCGCCTACAGACATGCACCCACTTCAGTGTGGAGCTGGAGCTGGAACTCCAGCTCCTTCAAGTGCTTTCTGCTGCACTATGTTAAAGCATAGGGCAGGTGACAAACTGTTGTACCCTGACCCTGACAGCAGACCAAGCAGTTAAAACATTTATGGACTGTCTGCTAGAAGCTAGTCTCTGGAGGTGTTCTAGGAAGGGACACACAGAACAGATGTTGTGCCTGGGTTGGGAACTTTTGAAACTTAC
This sequence comes from Ondatra zibethicus, assembly GCA_004026605.1. Lineage (NCBI taxonomy): Eukaryota > Metazoa > Chordata > Mammalia > Rodentia > Cricetidae > Ondatra > Ondatra zibethicus. Next base: position 4,702 of record PVIU01002115.1, on the reverse strand, counting down.
ATAGAAAAGACAAACTCCTTGTGGTGTCTGTGAGCCAGAAGTCATGGCTCCATTTTAAATAAAGTTTTCCTTCCAATGAATAAGACTGGCCCCACCCACCACTCCAGCTGAAGGTGCATAAAAGGCATCTGTCACTGAACCAGGTGACTTGTCACTGTGCTTCCTGACTAACTGACCTCTTTATAATGAATGGAGACCTGACAAGTCTGGATCAATCATAGTGTCAAAGATGCCTGCATGAGACATAGACAGACACTGAACCAAGCCTACAGCACAGTGTCCACTGAGGCTGCTGGAGCCTGCTCCATACGGATGTGGAGAGAAGGTCTGCCCAGGGGAAGTATGACCAGCACAAAGGAGGGCATGTATAAGAGTAGAGAAGTCAGAATGGAGAATGAGAGCAGAGGCCAGAGCACTGAGCAAAGTAAGTCTTACTCTCTGAGTCTGAGACATATACCCAAGGCTCCTATGACAGATCTCTTTCTGATTTGAGTTGATTTCTGGTCTGTGTGCCAACAAACTCAGATGAAGACAGCTAGAGGCCAAGCATGAGTTATGGACCTGCAAGCCTAGGGACAAGTCATATATCTGTTCTAAGAGGCAAAGGGAGGATTCAGTGGGGAAGCACCATGTGCCTACTGGCCACCCAAGTGTATCCTGCCATGGAAGAGGTGCCAACATGAAAGCAGGGGTGCTGCTTCTCAGTGTATTACTGCCTGTGACCATCCTTCAGCTCTTGTGTAACAATAACAGCAATAGTGAGCAAGGCTGACCACCATTTTACTAACTGAGAACCTAGTGTCCCATTTGATTTTACTCGTGGAAACTCTTAAAATATGTATCTTCAAAGAGTCCAATTATAAAAGTCACATTGTCGAGTTGAAAGTCACTCTTCTATTAGTACTCTTAAAAATATGCTTGTATAGCATAGCTGTGATCATTCTTTCTGTAATTTTATTTGTTGAATTTGAAAATGCCCACTATAATAAGTAGATGAGCTCTGTTCTTATGGATGGCCAGACTGTTCTACCTGCCTTGGTTTGGCTTCTGTTCCACATATGTCTGTTACAAAGATGCCTAGATGCTGGCTCTGCAATGTTTTTGATTAACACAGATAAAAAGGGAAGCCATCCAAATTTAAGAAAACATTGATTGTGACAGTTGTGTGTGAGTACAGTGACAGAGGAGAAATTACCCATCAGTCAATACACATACACATAGGTATACACACACACATGCCCCTCCCTCAGTAAGAACAAATCCATACTAAACAAAGCAAAAGAACAAAACAGCTCATTTTGTTCTCCAGTACTTAAAATACATATAAAAAGTCTGTTCTACAAACACAATTATTAAAACATACACAGAAGATCATAGGAGACGTTAAAACATTTTAATCATACATAACTAAAGAAAACCTAGAAAAACAAACCTATAATAAATTAGCATTATCAAAATATGTTTCAAATATTTTAAAACTTTTTATAGCTAAAAATATTTTTTTGGGAATCTTTAGAGAAATCTATAATTTATTAGATCATGGGAAGCTTCTACTTTTATTTTTGGTGACTAAAATTTTAAGTTTGAGCAGAATCAATGATTGCTCGATATTGTTAAGCAAAAAAGTCTATAACCATATAACACAGTAAGTAATGTAGCCTAAGCAAATGTTAAAGACTAAGATCTAAGAGGACTCTTTTCTGTTAATATAATAAATTTTTAACATTAATTTCACGTGAATGAGCAAACAGTATCTTCATTGTTTTCTTGAACACTATTTTAGTGTTGTATTTTTTTGTTTGTGTCAATGAGTGTCAAAATATTGTTCTTTTAATATATGGAAGTATTTGCATAGTGCTTTATTACAGATCATCAGATGTTGGCTGGAGGCAAAATAAAACAGAGACGCTCCAGTTGGGAAATCTCACTAGTAATGAAAAGCAAGAATCTTTAACACATTCAGTTTTCCTCCCACTTTTTCCCTCAAGTATACAGTGATTTATTTGCCTCACAACTGATGATATTAAATGCCACAGGAAAAAACAAACAAACAAAAACTAAAAGAGATAAAACTAAAACCTTCACTTCCTTAAAAATGAAACAGAAATCTAGTAATAATGCAAAAACTCCAAGATGGAGCTCTGAGATCTTAACATAAATCAAAAGCAACACAATGGAAATCAATTCAAGAAAGGCCAAGGAAGCCTGTCTTTCAGCAGCGACAGAGACACACTGCTAGTTTCTATCAAGTTAACCATTTTCTTTCTGTGTTGTCACACACACTGCTTGCTGTTCCCATTTATATTAGCTGCCAAAGGTGAGGTGTCCACAAGCAGGAATCGGAAGTAGTTTCTATTCATTTTTTCTCCTCCCTATACTAATTATCTTGTCGTTTGGTACTGACTGAAAAGACAAAATGCCCATTATTTTGCAGAAGCACAGGCTCTGGATGATGGGTTACTCACGATGAAACTGAGGGCTGTACCCAGGCTGCGGTTGGGACAGCACAGCTCAGAGCTGGCTGCCAGGCAGACTAGTGAAGGCCACGCTCACAGAGCGAGCAGCCAGACCAGCCTTTCAAGTCAAGTGTTGGCTTGTAGACACATCAGTTAATCAGCTATGAAATCACCACCACAATGTACTTATTGATCACACAGGGCTAATGACGCAACTCTTGGCCTGGAGAGGATGTGTGCTTCATTCTCTCAGTCTCCAACCTTCAGAGAAAGAGCACTTTGAGCAGTGTTTATGAAAGGCAGATACTAACTGTGATCTGAACCTTCCTGGGGAGTTGGGCGATGTTCAGTCTTCCAGTGGTGTGCTCTGCACCCAGCACATTCACACTCGCTGCTCTCAAAGAACTAGACGACATTTTCACTCCATTATACTCTGGAGAAAAGTTTTCAAAATGCCTCAAACTGGACTCAAACAAAATTTTAATGCCATTTCTGTAGATTTTAGTCTTTGCTTTGAGATCCTAGAGAATGCTGATTACTTTTTGAAAGAATAGCATCAAAGACAATCTACTTATTATTCTAGAAAATTAAAAATCAATATTTACAAAAGCTGTGAATTTTGTAGTGGTCTCCATGTCGCCAGACCATTGGCACACTTTCACTGCTCCTGAGAGTGAGCTAGTAGATACACGTGATAATCATGCTGCACACCCTATTGTTTCGGTAAGCTTTGTTCTGAGGCAGGAAAGGGAAAAACAAGGCAGGTGAGGGTGATGAGTGCTGCTGGACCTGCTTTGAGACCCTGTAAGGTGGAACATGGGTCATTCAGAATACAAACCCAGATGTCTCTTCTCACCTTACTAGTTCCAATGTTCTGTCCTCTCGAGTGCACAATAACAACGAACCAATTTGGTTCTGAGTAGAGTAAGGGGATGGTGCAATTAGGCTGAAGAATGAGCGAATTAAGTCTTACAGATAAACTTTCAGTACATCAATTCTCCAAAGACACAGAACTAAAGCCCCAGTGTCTCCCTTAGAGTAAGGCAGGAAATGCCCTGCCCCCTTCATTGTGCACTCTTGCCATAAGGCTTGGATACAAACTGAGTGTGCAGATATTAGAGAGTAGGATCAGTGTGAGAACAAACTTGATTAAGTGACAGCACGATTCTATTTTCTTTCATATATAGATTGCCCTGTATGTAACACACCCAGGAAAAATAGGAATTAAAAAAAAAAGAAAAAATCCAACTATTGTATTTCTACCAGTACAATGGACTGCATGTTCACTTTGGATAACAAATAGGGACAATAGGACATTCCAGTTGGTATCATGATGGTTCTGTAAGGCAGTGGGAACCAGTTTTTGTCTATAGGACACATTGCTGTTTCCTATTTAGTGTTAGATTGGAACTTTTCTAGGACCACCATGGAAAGGGGCAAGGACTAACCATTTGCTCTGAAATATTCACAGTGCCAGTTACTACAGGGCTCAGAAAGATACACACCAGGAGGAGACAGCGCCACCTGCTGGTGCTGCCCCTGCTGTCCCCTGCCAATAGGAGGGTCTCTGGGTGACAACCGGAGAGGAGAGACACTCCTGACTGTTCTTGTTGTGCTCTATTTCATGCAGTACAACCATGAGAGCTGGAAGTTAAGAGGGAAGAAAATGCTGTGTTTATTTCTCTAAAATAATCTTATTCTCAGAAAAAAAAAAAGCAGTGCCGGCAGCTTAGGGAGCTTTCTGCAATAACGTATATACTTTTATACACGATAGAAGGTACTCGTTATACCTGTGGGACAACTTGGGAAAGGAAATGTAAAAACATGAACTCAAAACAAAACTGTGGATCTGGGGAGATGGCTTATTTGAGTGTCTGAGTTCCTTTTTCAGCACCAATATGAAAAGTCAGGAATGGTGGCATGTGTTTGTAATGGAAGTGCTGGGGGCAGGGGCAGAGACTGAAGAATCCCCAAGGTTCACTGGTCAGCTCACCTAGTAGAACAGTGAGTTAGCTCTAAGTTCAGGGAAAGACTCTGCCTCAAAAAGGAAGGTAGATAGATGGTTCCTGAGGAAAGACACCCAAGGTTGACCTCTGGTCCCCTCACACATGTATTTGTACATGCATGTGTATTTATGACACCCCCTGGGGGAGGGAGAACATGTATAAGTGATGTGGACTGAGATGGCCATAGAGACAAGAGGGAAAGCATGTAGATGTGTTCATCTATCCAAATGGAGTATTTTT